>LS581579.1:60223-77464 GCA_900490775.1 Pristionchus maxplancki | reverse complement strand
CGGTATCCCCATGGTTGCACCATCTTGTCGTCCACCCGACCGCTCCGCACCAGCGCATCGGCCAGGAATGAGTTTTAGTGTTTCGAAATGTTGTCCGATCTTTTATCTCTCTAATGCAACTTAGATCGAGTCAATATCTTTATTTTGAGCAGAGTTATGATCATTTCCGTGACGAGCATTTTGCGAAAACCTGGTGTATACTTGATCTTTGATCTTTCGTATTGCGAAATTTAGACAAGATATCAACAATCCTGAAGCGCAGTTTGAAAGAGCATCGTTCGAAGTACCTTAGGTGAACTTGGGGGGCTGATACGAAAAACTTTTGGCGGATCGCACAGGGGTGGGTGACTCTCTGGCGATTCGCCTCTTAAATCTAAATGCTTCTTCAATTTTCCCATGCAATTCACACTCACAACGGCACCCAAACTCAGGTTGCAAAAATACACTTTTTTAAGGCGGGGCAGTCAGGAATCAGAAAACCCTACTTCTCTGGTAAAGTATATCGCGCGTGCGACGACAATCTGGCCAGTGCATTTTTTTCTTTTTTTAGTATTTTAGAACCCAGTCTTACAAACAACGCCAGAGTGCTAATTCGCGATATCTTATAGAACACCCGCATCAAGAATCCCACTGGAGCTTTATTTCCTACTCCCCTCTTTCGCGCTTCACTGCTACTTCTTCTTCTTCGTGATTCTTTTCGCTCAATTCGCGTCGAGAGCTCATATTATTTATAATAACAATTTATGTTCTAAGAATACAACCATCATCAGTATCCCTCTCTTCCACCACATCTTCCAGCTCATTTACAAGCTCCGAATTCTCTAATTTATTCTCATACAGCCACTGTGGCGAACAACGAATCACTCCAATCATCACTATTCTTATGAAAATTGTGCACATCGAAATCATCTGGTTTCAAAATTCCGAAAACTGTTCAATCTCCTCACCTTATCCCCCTCCTCACCTTATCCCCCGTGCGGACCCTCTCGACGACGACGCCCATCATCGTCCTTCTCTCCTCGTCGTCGACGTCCCTCTCCACCAGCAGCATCCGGAGGACGGTGCGCACCAGCGCCCGCTCCGTCAGCGTCTCCAGAATCACCTGCGAATAAGAAAATAAGATATTTGTTCATCGCACTACAAAGGGTCTCTCCAAGATAAAGAGGCATACCGCTCCAGTCACACAGATTGGTGATGTGAGCTCTACTTTCTAAAAAAAAGTGGACTAGGTGAAGTTTGGCTCCCCTGTGTTTCCAAATACGCTCTGTGCTCAATAGATGCAATAGAAGCGTCATTGTGGGGTTAAAAAAATATCTTCAGTATTTTTTAACTAGGCGAATTCATATTCCAAGTGATTTTCAAATACCCTATCTGATCATCAGATACAATTTATTTGAGTCAAATCTCAACAATAACCCCACTTCTCGATCGCCCTCCCTCGTGCCCCCCCTCACCTGCAGGTATACGGTAGCAGCAGCGACAGCATCTCGGTCGTCGGCCTGCAGCAGCGCCGGCTTCACCACCAGGATGAGGAAGCCCGAGTAGAAGTACTCGGCGATCTTGTCCACCACCGCCTCGTGCGCCACCTGCAGAAACAGAGGGCGATGATTACGAAACGTCGCACTGTCGAATATTCGATAAGAATGTTAGACAGATTCATAAACAGAATCTTCAAATCGTTAAACGTACTTATCCAGGTTTCAGCAGTTTCCCAAATTCGTAGCTAGGTTCTCCCAATAGTACTATCGCAGTCCTCTCTTTCAAAAAAGGGTCCAATATAACTAATGTTCAACGCCGTTCCATCGACAAGGCCGCAAAACAGACGAGAGTGGTGTGGCTAGTCTGATACATCAACATTCATCAGTTTTGGAAGAAGCCATTGCAAAATATCCAAAAAAAAAATGTAACCTTATCATACAGGTTTCAGTAGTCTCCTAAAGGTAGAAACAGTATCTTTACTTAGTGTAGATTCAGCATCCATTTTGAAAAATAAAATAAAAATCCAATAAGGTGTAACTAATGATAAACGTCGCCCTGTCGAGAAAGCAACAACGTAAGTTTCAGCGTGGTGTGCTTATTAAGAAACGCCGTACCTGCACGACGGCGTTGCAGAAGAGGAGGGCGGCGTTGAAGTTGGCGAGGTTGGTCGCCGGCGCCTCGGGCAGCACTCGTTCCGCGCCGTCTCCTGAGGGAAAGAGTGGTTACGGTAAGAACAGGAGAGATTACGATAGCCATGATACTTCAAGTTCACATTAATATCTTTTCTTTCTAGCGTTAGAATTCTGCGAGCGATTACAAGTTCGTGCAAGACAGTGAATTTAGAATGAGTCTGAAACACTAGTTCGCCACTTGTTCCAATTTGAAAACCGACTAATTCTTACCAATATTACGTAAGCCTTATGGAAACAATAGTGAAACAAATTTGCAAGATCCCCAAACAATTACAATAAACCTATCCTGTTTGATTAACAATAAGACATTTTAGTAAAACAATTACAAGCCCATTGCACTAAAAACAAGACGAGCCTATGATCATAGCCCCATGCTGAAACCCCCATCTCACCTGCCAGCACGAAGCTGAGCTGGCTGAAGCAGCCGCCCAGACCCGTCGCCACCACCGGACAGAAGGCACTCTGCAATTATTATTATTAGTAGTATCGAAGAATATAACTAGACACATTATGAGAAAATCAATGCATCAGACCAATGCAGAAAATGCGATCATGGTGGATCGCTGGTTCCCGAAATTCTTATGTGCACTCTGCGTTTTACAATGGCAGTAACTTGTGGATCCAGGCGAGAAATAAGCTTCAAAGATTCTCTACAATCCTAGGCAGATAGGTGTCTCGACATATTCCCTTATTGCTGCATCGAGCTGGTTTAGTTGATCACAGTGCTGCTCTCTATTTCTAAAAAAAGCAATATTTCTAATTTAATTAGCTAATCAATATCCCATTACTACCTTTGCAGCCACGAACTCGGCCACCTCCTGCTGCTTGGCGCTCACTGCGAGGATGAGGAGAAGGGCGTCGCGCGCCAACTGACCGACGTCGTTCTGAAAATAAGAGGAATTAACAAGTTATATTTTTTTAACAATTCGGACAATTATATAATTGTAAAACCGATGTGACATGGAACGATCGAATTTGGCGATTATGCCTAAAATATGCTCATATCATGGAGCACAATTTTAACTAGCCAAATGTCGTGGATGCTCCAAATACCGCGTATGCATGAGCAAGTAAAATACCAAACCCTCGCCTCTTTCGGTTCCTAACACCGTAGACATGCGTATTTTGGTTCCTAACAACAACCCTTCCTTACACTCGTACCACGACAATTTGTAAACGAATCCCTCTTCCAATTCAATAAATACATCACTCACCATCTCATAGAGGAACGGAATGAGGAGGGAGAAGACCATGAACTCGTCGGTGCACGTGAAGAAGAAGTGCAGCAGCGTCGCGTCTTTCGCCATCTTCATGCAGATCTGAGGAGGAGGAATCGATAAATGGGAAAGGTACGGTAGTCTGGGGAAATCGATACTTAATCGATTATTGGATTAAACCCTCCTCATTTTCGAAATGTCACGAAGACGTTTCAATCATGGCATTACCAAGTTTCACCTTAATTCCATAACTATCAACATTCCCTTATTGTAATTTTCCGTCCCCACGGCATTCCAAATAATCAAACACATGAATATATCACCAATGCAATCTCCAGATTTCACACCATTCACATTATTCCTATTCACGATTGAAGAAACCTCAGCAATCGATATATTCTCCCTACCGTACCTGATTGAGCAGAATCACGAAGTGATGATCCGTCTTCGATGGCTGCCCGTCCCTGTGGCCGGCCAGCAGCTGGCTCTCCGGCTTGCGGCACCTGCATTACGGTAGGTCAGTTATCGATTATCGACTAGAGTAACCCGAATTATAGAAGATCACTATTCCCATTGGTCCCTATGATCTGGCAATAACTTGGGCAGTTGGATAACAACCCCCCCCCCCTCCAATAATTAACCCGCGTGGGAACTTCGTGGCCTAACAGGGCCTGGGAACGAAAATAGGCTCTCGTTATTCCGAAATTCGCCCATATTATTGCGAAATGCATGCACTCTCCGTTCAGGGGCTAGCAGGGGTTGTTGGAAAGACGTGCGATGATTCTCATCCATAATGATACTATCAGCAAAGCGGATTAGTCCGTCGAATTTACTGGATGAGTATAATAGACTCCTGATGGACGGAACATTGCAACCACAGAACCCAACAGTATCTGCATCCACGATGCTGCTCAGATGCCCCTAGTCTGCTTTCTCCCACCATACTCACCAGGCGAACACTTTGAGGAGCGGGTTGAGTAACGGTTTGTGCACCAAGAGACGTGGTTCCCTAACCCACACACTACCATAACCCCTACCGTACCCACACACTGCCGTAACCCCACCATACTCACCATGCGAACAGTCTCAGGAGCGGGTTGAGTATCGGTTTGTGCACCAAGAGACGTGGTTCCCTAACCCACACACTACCATAACCCCTACCGTACCCACACACTGCCGTAACCCCACCATACTCACCAGGCGAACAGTCTCAGAAGCGGGTTGAGTATCGGCTTGTGCACCAGCAAGCAGTGGTTCTGCGAGTGGCTCTCCGACACGACGTGCTCGTAGATGCGGATGAGCGAGAGCTGCAAAGGAGATGATCAATTAACGATCGATTAATCGATAATCAGTAATCGATTAATCTATACAGTAAAGATATTGTACCGTAACCTGCTCTGCATTTATTGTGCAGTTGTTAATATTTGAAACCAAAATTAATCTTCCATTATACCAAGGTATCGCTTGTAACTATGATGCAATGTTTAAACACGAGAATCATGCGGTTGTATACATTTGAAACATTTTCAGCGCAGTTTCCTATTGGAAAGAGATTACCAACCAGTAGTGGGAAACCGCAAATGATAGCCAAGAGAGCTTTGCTTGCAAGTGCGCAGTCTTAGAATAAGACAAAATTCTTATTTTAACTTCAAGTATGTACGGTCTATTTTTCTTCTGTACTTTATCTCGGCCAAATATCAACTCACGAGATTACAGTCATATTTGGCGTACCATGGAAACCATAAACTGCAAGGTTTCCAACAGACAAATAGGGCACATCCTTGCTTGTCATTTCCCCGTTTCAGCTTCACATCTAGTTCCCTGGTTACTCGCGGCATCAATAATTGTTAGCCTGTTCGGGAAAAAACATTCCTTCACTCACACCATCTAGATTCCGTTCTTGGCTAATCTGTGGTAGTCCCACATCTACCGTAACTCTTCCCCTGATACCGTACCTGGCAAGACGGCTTGAGGAAGTCGGGCGCTTGCTGGGCCCAGTCCAGGACCCGCTCCACGATCTGGTGCGTGAAGAAGCGGTCGAGGATGGGGCCGATCGCCGGCTCCGGCTGCGCGTTCACCTGCGAAGATTGGCGATTGCAGTACAAAACTCTGACAGTTAATATATTTTTTTCAAATCTTAAACTAAGAAATCGAAGCAGTCTCAAATTAGGATCGATTGAGTTCGCAACGGTGCACAGATGCGCCTAGTTTAAAATTCGGATGCATGATGTGCCCAGTGCAACGATTAGATTGGTTGTACAAGCTGGAGCGGTGAAATCAACGCTGCCGGATATCCCCATCACTCGTATTCCCAGTCATACGCACATGCGCCTAGACGCGCGCTTTTTTTTTTTTTTCGCTTTTCGCGCTTCCCTAATAATACCTGGTGGTAAACTCTTTGCTCCTCCGCACTACCGTACCTCCATCATCAGGAACTGGACCATCCTCTGGAGGAGGGCCATCAGCTCCTGCAGCTGCTCGAAGGTGATCTCCTTCTCGGGCCGGAGAATGGGCGCGTCGAGCAGTCGCTCCGCCCGGTTCCAGCATCTGAGAAACAATTATCAACTATTGAAAGACCATTTTATGCTATTTTGTTCAAAACGGAAGTGTCTATTTTATCGAATGTCTGCTCTAGCTCGCCAGTAGAAGAACCCGCAGAAACCACGATCTGCATCGTTCGCTAATTGTAAGATCATTTAATAGTTTAACGCCAAAACAAGGAGTTTGCATCGAATATCTGCTTTTTATTACAAACAAAATTATACGCTGATTGTGAGACCGAGATCTGCAATGTTTCATTCCCATGCAACATCGAAGCCCATTGTCTCTGCATTTTCATAAATTTCCTACATTCAATCCCCAAAAATTGATATCATGCAAGTTGAAAATTCTCCCCTCCTTTCCGAGGTCCTGGCTAATTTTTTTACCCACGATCATCAACGGAAGCGCGGGAACAATCACCCTCTCGCGGGTGAGGGAGCGTTAGAATGCATGCCAATTGTAGAGAATCCGACCATCAAAGTCATGCAGTCATCGAAAGTCTTTCTCACCCGTCCCCCTTCTTTCTCCTCGATTCCTTCTTCGACCTTCTTCGACCCCCACTCACACCTCTTCCCCAGTCACTGCTCCATCCCCGTCCGTAGTCAGGCCATGTACTACGGAGGACCGTACAGCTACGACCCCTTCGCGACCCACTCAGCGGTAGGTATACTGTACCCAACCTTATACGGTAGCTAATCGATACCCCAACTCGATACCGTAATCTGCAGGGAGCCGGGACCGCGGGACTGATCCTCTTTTTGGTTTTCTACATTATTATCTACCTCCTTCTGATCGTCTTCCTCCACCAACTCTTCCAATGGTTCCAAGATGTGAGACAATTGACCACCGAGTCACCAGAGATATTAATTAACTAATTATTAATCAGACTAATTAATCTCATTAAGTGCATCAACGGGCACTTCACTCCGCCGTCTTCGCTGACCCCGTCACTCTTCACTGCCAGCCCTGTGACCTTCCTCCGATCGAACCAGGTACCTCATTTCGTACTTGGGCACCTGGTAGTCACTCTACGATCGATAAGTAGACTAGAGATAGGTAGAGAAAAAGAGGCAGGCTCCGCCCACAATTCTACTGTAGCTCGCGCAATCACCAATGAAGGAGGGGCATTCTAAAAGGCACTGTAGACTGCACTTTACAGTAAGATGTGCAAATGAAAATGGCTTGTCAAAACTAATAAAAATCAGGAAAGTATAGGTGCCGACTCAAAGTCAACCGCCGGCTTACACCGCCTCTTCTGGCCATAATACACTGGACACGGTACGCCCGATCAGTTAACGGCAGAAAGCCAACCATCTTCGACAGCTAAGCCATTTTAAATAAATATTTTTGTAGGGCACCCACCCGTGTCATTGCGAGGTTCCGAGCTACTCTGAGGCAATGGAGGAGGATTCTGTCAGCGCCGTCACGGTCGTTAACAGGAGTGAGGCCAAGAACGAGGAACCAAAACCTTAGACGCCCCTAGTGCTCAAGAGATAGCATCGATTAGTTGGCATGAGCTCTCTCAATTTCGCGTGCTCTTTTGTCGCTGAAGTCGGGAGAACTTGCCAGATTCAGAGAGTCCTCGCCTTCTGATTCGTCCTATCCATGAGCACACCCACTAGGTGCTAGGTTTTTTGCCAGGAGTAGCCATATCCGTTTACATCGTCGTTTGTTCAGCCATATCGTTCGCAGTATTGTCTACTTCAGGATTTTTTCCTAGCACTCAATTGCCTTGCAATTATGACCAACTCTTAACCCCCAACACTTAGTCCCGAACGTAACTAGTGGTGTTTGTGCTCAGGAGAACTCTAAATAGACCATTTCTTCTAATTACCGGAAGAGGTTAGAGAAATGAGCGTTTCTGACCAGTTTTCACCTGAGCACGACTACCCTGCGAAACTCCTCATGACTTGAATCACTACTTCTTGCTAGTCAGGATAATAAAACCCCATTTGCGAAGTCAACTCGAATTCAACACACAATGGAATATTTCACAATATCGTGGAAAGCGAGAAATCTGTATTGGCGTGTGCAAGTTGTGCCCCGCGGATTTCCAGTCAATTACCAGTATGGAAGCAATCCCACCATGCCACTTTCTCAACGCGGTTACGGTATGTGCCGAGTACGATACTCACTTATCGAATCCCTGCTCCCACTCGGCCGGATCCGACGCGAAGGCTGCATTCCACAGCTGGCTGCCGGCCGACTCGACCTGTCGACGAGGAGAGGGGCGAGGAGAGTGCAGCGAATCACCGCCTGCAGTTATTAATTGATAATTAAGATGAATATTGTTACAACAGTGTCTACTGATAACTACTAGAAGAAGAAGAAGGGTCGGCTGACAAAATAACGTACGAGCTGGTGCGTATAAAAAATAAATTGCAAAGGATCAGAGGTTTAAAATTCGAGCTTAAACACATATAAATCAATACTAAAGTAATCTGTCGAATATTCAACCATGGACTCATGAATTAATGCAAGAGAATGTTTGCAAGGTGCAAAATCAGAAACTTTTCGAGCAAACACGATGTATTCAGGCCGGTTTCACAACACCAAAAAGGACAAACTACAGTGCGATGCTTGCTCGATCGCTTGGAGTTATCAGTGCAATCAAAACGACTCATACCTGGCGAGTTCAGCTTCTCTGAAATCCACCGAAACATCTCGCTCGACGCGCGAGTGCGGGTTAACTCAGTAACCACGCCCGAGTCAGCGCCGCCCGGTAGCTGGAAGGGATTAAAACTCGTACAGCAAGCGATCACGCATCGATTCGACACAAAAACAAGGCGAACATAGTGAAACAACCATGGGAAAGGAGAGAACGGGATTTTGTGTTTCAGATCGGAACGTTTTATTTGCAATGCCGCTCTTTGCCGGGTCACCAATTTACCGGTGGAGCAAACTTTCTTTTTAGAAAATATTTGTAATATTTAATTTTTTAGCAAATTAAATGTACACATTTCTTCTATTTAATGTGCATAATTTTGGCATACGCAAGAGCCTTTCCCACTTTCGAAGAAGATTTATCCAGCACCGTTCAAAGTCACAGATAATCTGCTTGTGTCAGCAGAGAATCGTCCAAAAAGACGTCAAGGCGATAAGCTTTACAGATGGGGATGGATGATACTGGCATAGAATACGATTTATAACGCTGTGAAACGATCCGAAAAACGCGATGTTAGATACTCTGGAAATCTCATAGTCACAGAACTCCCGTGAGAGCGAAAACAAAATGCGATACAATGGCCGTATAACTGCTAAATAACAAACAAATCAATACACGGATAGCGGGTACAGTAAATTCGGTGTGTCAATCACATAACCGAGCAGTCCTTCTTCTTCTTGTTCTTTTTTGATCGCGTAGTTGAGGGTCCCCCGCGTTCCTGAGAAATTTCGAAATAATTATTGTCTCACTCCATAGAACCAATTTAATCATCCAAATAAGAGATTATGAATTGATTTAGAGTTGCTTCTGATGCCGCTATCTACAGTCCCAATCAAGCATGGCAGTTTACGATAGGAAGATCCACATAATCATACCGTATTCTTGACTACCGTACCTCATCTCCCTCACTCGGGAAGCTCTTCACAATACGGACGAGTTCATGGAAGGCGGCATCTACATTCTGTGGCGGGTCCTTTGCCGAGGTCTCGATGTACGCCAGGCGAAGCTCGTCCGCCATCGCCTAGAAAACATTTGTGGAACTTGTTAGAGGTTCGACTCCCGGTTTGCGCATTAACCTTTGCTATCTCGGATGAAATTGTTGCTTGATCCTACTGGGTTATGACTAGAGTGATCGCTCAGATCAAAATCAGAACTTGTAAGCGCATAAATCACCAGCATTCCCTTGCTCACGGATTTCAGCCATAGGGCAGACTGTGCTGATACCTTTCAATCAAAAGGTCTTTGAATTCCTCTCACCTTTCCCTCCGCCTGCGATACTTCCCTCTGATTGACCATGTCGATCTTATTGGCGACAAGAAGAACGGGGTACTCCTCTTTGTCCTTCACTCGCAGGACTTGTCTAAAGAATTCTCTCTTTTTAACTCCACTTTTTCGCGTGAGAAGCAGTTTGTCTGGTCTTGTTAGGCATTCATGGTTCTACTCCTAAAGATCAACCCTCCAAAGATCATTGAACACAAATTTAGGTGTGTCTTCGAACTTTTAGAACTAAAGATCCATAGAAAGAATGAAGAGCACATATACATTTAGGATGGTTCTATTCCTTTTCTTACAGAAGATGAGATCATATTTGACCTCTCATCCCCTCACCTGTATAACCTCCCCGCTTCCTCGAAACTTTTCCTGTCCGTAACGGAGTATACGAGCAGAAAGCCCTTCCCACTGCGCATGTACTGTAACGAAGTTAGATACTGTAGCCTACTATAATCTCAGCAAAAAAAGGATACCGTACCTGCTCCCTCATCGCTCCAAACTCCTCCTGGCCGGCAGTGTCCAGGACTGAAATGAAAATTTGCTAGAGAAATCAGGAATCTGACCCGCTGAACTACCGAAAGATCCAAGTACCGTACTCACCATCCATAATAACGGTCTGTCCGTCCACCTCGCAGTGCTGAATGTACTGATCCTCGATCGTGGGGTCATAGTAGTCAATAAACTGCTTCTGCAAGAGGGATACTGTAGCCGACGCTTGGAGAACGGCGGAATTTCGAGGTTTCGTTCTTTCACCATTCAAGGAATTCTTCAACTACTGGTTCCAGGGTTCAATGTTCTACCAAACTCGTATTGACCAGCATTCCAGGGTTCCGTGATTTATGTACAGCAATCTACATTCCATCATCCCTACATCCGTCAACACCACATTTCAACAATGGACAATCTGAACAACTTTTTTCAGGTATTTATCCATCTGCCTTTGATCTTTGATCTTTACCTGGAAGAATTGAATCGTCAAAGACGATTTGCCCACGGCTCCTCCTCCAATGACCACCAGTTTGTATGTCGGCAATTTGGAGTCGTCCACCTCTGGCGGCCGCTTCGATGAATGTGCCATACTGAAAGCGACGTTTGGTAAACGGCGGAATCGATTGCACGACGAGGCACACCACGGGCTAGTCAGTGAGCAGCTCGAGAGAAATACAAATGATGGAGCATTCGCGTCACTACTGCTCTTCAATGGAATGAGATAACGACTGATGTATGCGACGAATGAGAAACGGCGGAATCCATGACACCACGATCCACAAATCAGATACGAATTGGTCTTTCGGAAGGAAGAGATTGAAGAGGCTACACAAATATTGAATAAATTCTTCAGCAAAATCAGGACTAATGACATTTGGTTAACGTTGGAATCGATCGCACCACTGTGCACACAACAGTCTTCGAACCGATGTGGAGGGAGCTTTATCACATCACTGCAACGGGAAGAGTGACTCAATCTCTACCCCCAATCCGACAAGGTCGACGGGCGAGGGAGCGCGGCGGGAGTGGAGAGTAGAAGAGAAAAGAGGGAGGGATGAGACAGTGAGTGGAAGCAGGAGAGTGCAGAGAAAGAGATAAGGGCGAGGGAGCGTGCTGATTAGGGAGAGGCCATCATGAGACAACACCCCCTCTGATAAAATTACCGCCGAAACAATCTATTGATCGAGACCCCTCCCGAAATGGGATCGCATCAAGGGGAAATCTCGCGCAATGCTCCCAAAACAATGGTAAATTCAACATTCACGCAACATAACATCACAATCATTTTATTATCACTTCCGGAAAATATCTACTCTTATCACAGTTCTTCGAATAGCGTTGGCATGCAATCACAGTGGGTTAGAAATCACAACAAAAGAGACAGGCAGGATTACGGTATATTAGTTTAATCGATAATTAGCAAGAGAGCAATACTGTATGAGACACTGCTTTGACTATCCCCTGTGCGCTCAGACAATCCGAAAAAGTTCGAGTCGCGTACGGTGGATAGGAAAGCAGTGCTGATTAAATCAATATTGGGTAGTGGGGTTACGGTAGGGGTACGGTAATCGATACTACCGTAATCCTAGATTCCGACAAGGCTGAAGATGGCGGGACAGCCTTCTGCCACCATGAATCCGACGAACGAGTAGACGACGGCCTTGGTCGGCAGATCGATATCGTACGGTATCTGGTCGGCCGGCGGCTCCTGAGAAGAAGACACTAACTACTGTATGCTGACTATCTTATACCACCGATTATCGAGTGTTAATTATTTTTTAATCGCCACTCTGCATTTACTGAAACCTTGAAACCACAGACTCACAGCGCGCCAGGGGTTAGAGGGCACACAAATCTATGTATCCACATCGTCAAAACCACTCACAATACACTAACATTAAAGAATCAATCAAATAGCCATAACGGCAAAGAAAGCGCGCAGCTTGACATAATCGCTTGCAATATGGGACACTGTTCACAATATCCAATGCACTGCACAATGCACCCAGCGAATAAATCGGATAAACAGCGGAATAAGCGGATAACTCGTGCGCAGTTCAATCCATCCAACTCTACACACACAGAAGTGTCAACTTCCCTCACACTCCATCAATCCACTCTCCCAATACGCACCCCACCCCCATTCCAACCAGCCAATCCAGTATCTCTCGCAATGCAAAAACGACCAAAAATAGGCGAGTTCGGTACACATTAGAAAGGACGTTTGAAACCGGGAAGGGCCGGGTTACTCGCTGGCTGGCTTAACGAAATCGTTGCTCTCACTCGCGGTTGTAATCTCTCTAGGGGCGCGGTCGCAGAGCGTGAGGAGTGAGACAGAGAGGGCCGGTTAGAGACTACTTGCGAGCGAGAGGGTGCTAGGAGGGACAGCGCAGTGTTAAGGGGGGGGGGGCTGAGTCAGTGAGAGGGGGGAAGAAGAGCAGCAGCTTTAGAGTCACCCCACCCGGATATCTCTTCGCGCCTCGCGAGTCCCAGTGATATCCTTCCCCTCTCGTTCTCTGCAGTTGCACATCTCCTCCCCGCTCCTCTTTCTCACTTCCTAATCCAATCCAATCCTTCTCGCCTCTAGGCCCCGGTCTGTGGATAGATTTACGAATAATATGTTTTAAATAATTTTATGCAGCTTCCCAGTCCACAAAAGAAATCAAAATCGCAATTGTTTTATTCCGAAACGCGAAAAGCCATTTATTGAGGAAGTTGCAGTAGTCATGGTTAACTTGCCAATTCGAAACTTCGATCTGCCGGTTTGCAACCGGGGTTACAACAATTTTTTACCAATACTTTCCTCTACGCTAATTGGTGATGTTCCAACAAGCTTTCCTATCATGACAGTTCGAAACCCAAACCCCACCGATTTGCCTCCTGGAATGGCACTTACTTCCTAATTCAATCATTCTAGCTTCTAACTTTGGTTGCATATTCGTACCTAATCAATATGGTCTAGCGAAATTACATATCATATATTTTGAAATCGAGCCTCTCCTATTGAATAAGTTTCAACAGTCATGGCTATAATACCGAGTCGAAGCCAAAAACGCACCGGTTTGCCTCGCGCTTACTTCCTAATCCAATAATTTTCGCATCTATTAATGAATTTGGTCTTGCGTAATCGCCTATTGAATATTTTTTTCCATTGACATGTCGCTAATATTACATGAGCTCCAAAAATCAGTAATACCATTCCAACTCAAAACTCAAAACCCACCGGTTTGCCTCCAGGGATGGGGCGGAAGCGCATGCGCGCCGTGAATCGCTTCGTTGCCTGGAACGATTCGAGTCTCCTGCAAGGAAAATTGAGGATTACGGTAGCCAAAGACTATTGTTGGATTTCAATTCAATACATCCTAGCCAAGGTAATCCACGCCTAGGATATAGATTAGAAAGCGAATGAATTTGCGCGACTTGTCCTTGAACAACGATCCGTTATAATCCACCATGATCCCTTACTCTAATCCAGCCCAATCCGTGGGGAAGGCTGGAGATATCCAATTCCGTATTTGAGGCTATGGCCACCCATCTAGGTCCACTTGGATCATCAGAATTTCAGCACTCGCTAAACAGCGTAAGTCTCCGCTATCCACCACAAGCACTCACTTGCACATCTCGGAGTAGGAGTAGTAGGGCAGGCCGAGCGAGGCGTAGATGCCCGCCACGACCGCCAGCGTGATTCTCTTCGCGATGATCCGTCCGAGGAGGATGAAGAAGACGCCTGAACAGACTTACTGTCGTTAGTGACTTCTAGATGATCTCCACAGGAGTCCATCGACATTTTCGAAAATCTGCTAACCACCGTAAGTCTGTCTCACCGACGATCATGCGCAGCGCGTAGTCCGCAGCTGGCGCGGCCGCGTTTGCCTCGTGCAGCGACAGGTGCGGCGTCTCCGAACCCAGCCTGAATTAGGTTACCGTATACCACAATTTAACGATCGAATACCGTAATCCTAGCTACAGTAACTACAGAAGAAGCGACTACCGTAACCCTTGACTCATACGTGGGCAGGGGCCCATCGAAAATAATTTAACAGGCAAGAGGAAGACAAAAAATTGCAGCCACGTGTCCACCCGAAAAATGTTGCCAGCAGGGCCAAAAAAAAATTTTTTTCCCCCCCCCCCCCCCCCGCACATGCCGTTGGACCGCGCCCACCTATGCCTTGACTACCGTAATCCTCACCTGAAGTAGCGTCCCGCCCAGATCATCATCGTACCCGACAACACGCACACCACCTGCAAAGGTACGGTATCACACCAGAATCAGTCATATATTGATTAACTAGTTCATGCAGGAAGATGGGTAACAATTACCACAACTAGAAATTTCACATTCATACCACATCTCTGAAACTCTACTCCATCTCTGGATCGTGAGTGTTTTCGAATTATTTTTCAACCTAACAATCGAACCATTGTTGAAATTAGAAGCATCACATCCAAGAACTGGCTGTGAAACGCAAAACTATATCTTCCTTCACGTTGTCTTATTTCTCTCTACTCACCTCTCCGTAGCTCTGCGTCTCGGGCCAAGCACGCGGATGGATCGCGAGAAGGATGAGCGGAAGGCAAACGAACCATCTAAGTAATTATTAATTACTAATTACGCGTTAATATGAAATAAATTCATCGAAACACGTGTCATAAAAATCAACCTAGTCTTTTTAACAGGCATTTTTTCAGTTACAATTGAATATTAAGATTGCGGTTGAGTGGCCGCAGTCAGTTCTCTGAGGTCTTGATGGCGAAAAAAATCCATACTGCATGTGGGCGGAGAAGTTTTTAACGCTTGTTAGGAAAGGGGAATTACACGTTTCACGCCTTCAATACAGGCGGTCTAGTAAATGCTTCTGCAATCGGATTGTAATTTTTTTCCATTTAAAAAAATAACGCAATTTTAGTAAATTAATTAACTACAACAAATCACTCACGTGTAATCCCCAGCAGTCTGCGCCGCCACGTACGCCGCATCCAGTTTGAGTGCGAAACCACCGAACACGAATAGGATGAGCACTCCTGACAATGAATTGAGCTTTGATCTGTTAAACTTAATCATTGATCTCGTATCTCTGCCTGCTCCTTCTCACTAACCACAGCGACCTAATGCATACAATATTTAAAAAGAGTTGAATAATTTCATTTTCCACCAAGCCGGGTGCATCCGTGCTAAGCTGTTCCTTCCTAATTCTTAGACTCGTATAATTTCTAATGATGTCGAGCAATAATCTATAATATTATCAAACAGACTAAAACAGAAAACAGAAAAATACATCTATTCGAATTGAATTATAGCCAAGCCTCGATCTTACTGATTTTTTTCTTCTAAATCCGCCACGCCTATTTTCTCGAGCAGCCCGAAACTACAGTTTTTCGTTTCGAATCTGATATTTGTCTCTCTGGTCCCATCTAATGTCCACCGCAAACTAGAGTCGAGTTTCAGATTCTCCCCTCACCGAGTGTCCATCACAAGCTGGAGTCTAGTTCCGAATCTAATAAGTGCTGATCTCACAATCAAACTACAGTCTAGTCTCGAGTATGATCTGTTCTCTCACCGAGTGTCCATCCTCCGAGCACATCACACGGCGAGTGCACGCCGAGGTAGACGCGCGACCACGCCACGCCCACGTTCCCTGCAAATAAAAGATGATTACCCGTCACATTTGATCTATGTTCTTTCATTCGTTATATTGAGGGCTTGAGAAATTCTTCATAATAGCTTTCTAATAAGTAAGAGATATCAACTATATCAACTGGAAGCTACGTCAAGTCCACTTGATTCTATGTTGAAACTCTACCCTGACAGGCCAAATACAATCAGCGCACGAAACTTACAATTGCAGTAATTGTAAGAGCTCAGAAATGAACAGGCAGCCTTGCATTAATGTGTCTGCCAAGCTACCGAAAAATCTACCATATCACAGCACAGTCAACAGCAGGCAGGACTGTTCGAACGATAGCTCTACTATGAAGCTACCGTAAGCTACCGTAGCTTCATCCCATCCTACCGTTTCCCACGGCATCCAAATCTACCGCACTCACAGGTGAACAGCACGGTCAGCAGCAGGCAGGACTGTCCGAAGGAGAGGTCGTAGTTGGCGGAGGCGTACAGCCAGATGTACCACGGGAAGGCCGTGCCGACGAGGGCGTGGTTGGACGGCCAGGCCCTGGATACGGTAGATTTCAGCAGTACTGAAGGGGTACTGTACGCCACCTTACGCAAGTAAATGCCATGCCCTTTGACATTGAGGCGTAAGGAGTAGACTACTCCATACCAGCAAACTATGCTAAACACAGAGATCAAAGATCAAAGACCACCCCCTCCCTCACCAGTCTCTGTCCTCCTCGCTCAGACGGATGGCGGGCGGCGCGGGCGGACGCGGCAGCGAGAGCGCCACCTGCAATATGGTACTGTAGAGTACGGTAGGGTACGATAGGACACTATCTATAATCACTTCTAGGCGGCATCAATAGTTAGATTTACAAAAATACACTTCCGTCTATCACCTCTCAACCATGGCATACGCACTTAACCCGTCCTTGAAACTCCAAGTGGCCAACTCAAAACCTACTTTTACGCAAAACAATAGCAAAAAGGCGCACAAAAAAGGAATCGCTCCGCGAGCAGGGACCGGGGATGTTTTCGATACTTCCTCGGTCTCCACATCTCATCAGCGGGTGCGAACTAGAGTTCCTGAGTTGGGCCGCGCCTAGGCCGCCCAACTCATTATTGTTCACAATGAATAAAGCCTATCTCGCCTGACTGTGAACAAAGCATTCCTCTCAGGCGCCCATAGGCGCCCAACCTATCATTCTGCCTCTCCACTTTCGATTCACTGGTCGGTTCAGTCGAAAATGATCGAAGATGATCAGAGTTTTCGAA
>LS581579.1:41535-60123 GCA_900490775.1 Pristionchus maxplancki | reverse complement strand
CCATAGCTAGTGCATAAAAAAAGCCTGCCAGGCACGAACAAAGGAATTACGCCTGCCAGGCGTCCTTCATTTTGACGCCCAACTGGGCATATCGACCGATCAGCAAAAGCCTGACTAGGCGGAATGGCCCAACTGGGAGAACCCTAGTGCGAACTAGCCACTTTCGATACGTCGAGGGGTGTTTGTACCGCGAGAGCCCGACATTCGTCAGCAAGCTAGGGCAGAGGCACACCGGCCGGCCGTCGTCCAGCAACGTCTCTACAGCCACGGGTGGGCATCGAACCTGCGAGCGTCGGCATGCCAGTCCGACGGCTAACCGCCTGCGCCACCCTCGCGCCCGGTGTGGGAGAGAATCAGACGGCTAGACTATCGTCGGCGTCGAGCAATTTGCATCACCGATTCATTAGCCAAAAAATATGGCGCCATCCGTGCTCGCAACGGTCCATGTTCTCGCTATCAAGCGTCCTCTCGCAAAGTTGACTACCGTCCGGAGCGGCTCTTCAACTAGGATGCATGTGACGCTCAGGCATGAACAACCGAAGGAGACTCGATGGGCAAGGCCAACTGGGGGGTAGCGGATCGACCAGCGATCCTGCGCTATCCTCCGCGGGTGGGCATCGAACCTGCGGACGTCGGATTGCCAGTCCGACGGATTACCGCTGCGCCACCCGTGCGCCGATGAATGGGGGAGGAGAATGGATCGATAATCGATCGATATTTCTCGACACTTGTTTCCTCTTCTCTTCTCTTGTTTACCTAGAACCTACCGAAAACTTTCAATAATTTGTAAATCGATCAGCCTCATCAGCTACCGTATTCCCTCCTCTCATGAACTACCATATACCTTGATGGATCCCGAGACGAAGAAGCAGAGCGCGAGCAGAGCAGCGAGCAGACGGCCGAGACGAGCATCGAACAACCTGGAGAGATCAGAGATCAGTGGAATCGATAATTGATCAAGTGTATAATTTCCAATCTAGTTCAGAGTAAATACGAGACAGTTGCATGATTCACAAGTCAGTTAGAGGCTGCACTGATCCGAGTAAAGCTCGAACTGGAGTATTGCACAATCCTGACCAGTTAACTATTCTAAACGACGAAACAACAATAGCCCCGCTCATCTAAAGATCAGGCTACAAACTACAAACTTCCTTCTAGATCAGAGATCAAACTACAAACTACAACTCACCAGGAGGCGACGACGGTGAGGGCGAAGAAGAAGGTCTCGAAGCCGAGCTGAGAGAAGGCGAACGCCAGCTTCGTCAGACCGGGAGAGGCGAATGACTGAAGTTGATGGGAAGGTTATGATAATAATAAATTAATTCGTCTGATTATTGGTAGTATTCTTCATTAACCTTGTTTAGAGATGCTGTTTACAGAAGGATACGCTAATTATGAATTTATCCAAACGATTACGAGCGGCAAGTTCACTGGTTACTTCTGAGTTGCACATTTCCGATTAAAGCTCGAACGAGAGAAGTAAGCAATAATCTGAGTCCATGTTCCACAAAATGCAATATTTTTAATTCGAGATTATGGTTCACAATCTTGAGATTCGTAAAATAATTCAGATAATGTCCATTCCATATTTGAAGGTTCAGCTCCATTCTGGCCGGACATAGATCACATGCCTCTAAACCATCAACCCACTGCTGTATTTGCCTTACTCTCGTACCCTACTCTGGCACGTGAGAAGTTGTCTCTCTCCTACACCTGCTCTCTCGCCGGTCAGACTGAGCAACGAAGCACGAGTAATTGAGACACACAGTGCACATCTCCATACTTTGCACCCTTCCTTTTCCTCCGTCAAGATCACGCGAAGCACGTGAAAAGCGGGTTTTTTTAGCAAAGATCACCTGATCCACTTCATGCCATTATCCCGGTCAAAGTGCTGCCTCAAATCACGCCACTTTTGCATAACCGCAATGCAATCAGCCCGCTTATTCTTCCGTTTACTCACTTCTCTCGCGCCCCCCTAGTACGATCAGTGACCATCAAAACAGTCGCCACACAATGAACACACCTAGTAGATCATATATTTTCCAGTTATTCAATAAATAAATCGGCCGATCAATCGATAAAACCAATCGATAATCACCTGGACGAAGATCGTAGCCGTGTTTCCCGCCAGGATCAGCGCGGTGATGTGCGTGCGAATGTGGAAGGCGACGTCTCCCAGCTTGTCGATCGGCGCCTGACATACCGTAACCGTTGAATATTGATTATAATAAGATGCACAGTTCTATTCGATTCTTGGGCGACACGCGTGTTATAATAAGATGAAATATAAATATCCTCACAAGAGCATCTATCCTTCAACTGTAATATAGACCACTCGATTCAATCCTACCTGCCGTACACTAACAGTATACCTTCACATAGTACGGATCTCCCGCATTGATGTTCCAGTTGGGGAAGACGTCAAGGGGGTAATCCCTGAGCAGTTGCGGGTCAGAAAGACTCTGGAAAGCAACGAGGAAATGGAAAATCTTCCATGAATCACTCACTTCAACCCGATCTCTACTCGAAGTCCGCTTCATGACCCTCCCTGAGGTTTACCCGTCCCTGGAATGAGAGGGAAAATGAGTACGAAACGCAACAAGGTTGAAAAGCGCGATAATACCACGCGAGCCGCATGAAATAAATTCAAGGTCGTGCAACTCTCTCAAAACAAAGATCAGAAGAAGAAAATGCACAGCAGGCGAGAAAGCAGACATCCAACGGCCAGAATTATTTGAAAAGGAAACGAGCGACAATCCGAAGGTACCTGATAAGGCGAGACAGAGAAATGGAGATGAGTCAGAAAGCAGGAGTAGAGAAGAGACCAGCAGACAACTAGAGACCTCCCTCCCCTTGCACCCACGGCCCACTTTGTTTCTATTGGATACGAAACTTCGATTCCACAATGTAGCTGGTTCTGTTCAAACACAAAAAATAGTTTAAAAGCAACAATGATTTATCGATAGCTTACGATGAGACACTCGGATGGTATTGAGGCCTCTGAGGCATCGGAGGGGAAACACAACAAAAAACAATGATGCTTCCGCATGTTTCTCTCTACCACTGGGTGGTAGTGGGGGCAGCTCCCCAGGTAGCCTCCTCTCCGGGCTTGGCTCCCGCTTGCCAGTTGGCAGTCTCGGCGGCCCAGTCCTTGATATCGGGGGCGGCGAAAGCAGCATCGGCTCCCTCGACGGCAGAGTCGTCCTTGTACTCGGCGTGCTGAAAATAATATATTACTATTCTGTCGAACGCAGTAAGGAAACAAATTTTATAAATAAAATTAATATATCCCTCACCTCCTGGACGGGGGCGGCCTCAACAGCCTCCTCCTTCTCCTGCTCCTGAGGGTCGCGGTAGAAGTAGAGATCGGGCATGATCTCCTTATCCTCGAGGACGAATCCAGACTGGCGCGAGATCTTTCCGCGGAGGGTCAGAACCTCACGGGCCAGAAGCCACCACATGAGTCCGATCGACTGCTCTCCCTGAATAAGTAGTGCGTATACGTAATCAACTGCGATACACACGATTCAAAGACAAAAGGAAAATTATATAGTACAAAAATGAGAAAGACTAACCTTGTTGTTGCAGGGGATTCCGATGTCGATGAGCTTCATGGGGGAGTCGGTGTTGACGAACGAGATGACGGGGATGTTCACGTAAGAAGCCTCAGTGACAGCCTACAAAGATACAAATATCACTATAAAGATACAAACCTATTTGAAAAATAAATTACAAATAGAACTGTTATTGATTTGGCCTACAGAATGAATCATTTAAATAACCGCTAAATTGAGGAAGGAATACAAAAAAAAAGCTTTTCGAAATGAATAGGGAAAATGAATAACCTGGTGGTCAACACGGGGGTCAGAGATGACCAGAAGTCTGGGCTCCTTGAAGTTTCTCTGGGTCTGATTGGTGAGGCAACCGGGCTGGAAACGGCCGAAGATGGCGGTGGCTCCAGTGTGGGCGGCGAACTTGAGAAGAGCACGCTGGGCGTAAGGGCGAGCAGAGACGACAACGATGTCGGCGGGGTTCTCAATGGCAGCAATGGCGCGAGCGGCCAGGAGAAGCTTCTCCCAGGTCTTGCGGAGGTTGATGACATGGACTCCTGAAAAGCAAATATATATATATATATATATATATATATATATTTATATGAACGTTTAATTTGCGCAGGTATCTCATAACTTCAAAAAAAGGTTACAAATTTCAACTAATTACTTGCACCATGCCCCTCAAATAGAATTAGCCAAATTACTGACAAAAAAAGGAAAGTTAAATAGTTCTGACTAATAGAAAAACAAATAACTAACTAATACAGTTTTTCCAAGTTAGCTAGTGCAAATAATTTTTTTTTAAATCAATGGCAACCAGAACAAAACGGCAATAAAAAATCCAAAGCAAAAGAAGTCACTTACCGTCGAAACGTCTCTTGTAGACGTAGCTCTCGACCTGGAAGTCAGAGTTGGTGGTTCCGATGTGGGCCTGGGTGGCAAGGAGCTTCATGGCATCCTCCTCCTTGAGAGCGAACGGCTCGTAACCGCTCGACATTTTACCTGAGAATATAATATAAGTAAGGGAACAGTGAACCAAGCAAATCGAGCAAAATACAAAAAAATACCAGAAAAGAGACAAGTGTACAGTTTACTGAGCGCGGTGAGAGTCAAAACACTCAAAATTATGTTCAGAGAACGCTTAACATACGGGCGGAATGTATTCATGCAAAAGGAAAACAATCAATACTCTAATAGAAATTATCAACGCCGATAACTTGGAAATTTAAAGTCGAAAAAAGGAAAAAAGGGAAATATTTTTGGGATTTCTTCGGCACTGCGAAGCCCCTACGGTATAAGAAAATGATACTCAGTCAAGATTTTGAAGTTTTCCACTCTTACCGCGATCTTTTTTGGAGCGAGTGAATATAATTCAAAACCATGGCACTTTGCCAATTATCTCAAATTTCCGGACGAGTGTGATTTTTCTTGAATTTTTCCAATTTTTGTTGTTTCAGGCGCTGTTTTCGTTGATTTTATGAGTCTATTTCTTCTATCTTTCAGGGGACATGATCTCCGTTGATTGAGCGACGTTGGTGTTTCCGCTACAGTTCCCGATGAATGCTTTTGCCCCTTCATCGATTCAAGTTGATCCCCGGGAAACATCGAATGAGCCAGAAATGCGGTCGCGAGTTGGATCTATGAGGCAGCCACAAATGTAAGCGTTGGTTTTTTGTTCCGTTTGTTTGTTTTACGCAGCTTTTCTCAGAAATGACTATGTTAAACTGATGAGGAATCAGCCAACAGCTGATGATCTCACTAAGCTGTGCATCTCTGGAGAGCTGCGAACGTCGTCTGTGCGGGGATTAGTCTGGATGGTACTGGCTTTCCTTTCCGATGTATCTTGCGGCAAGATTCTTGCCTAACTGCTTGATTTTAGATGCTTCTGAAGTGCGTGCCCTATTCGAAAGATGAATGGACGTCAGTGTTCGCTCGTTCTCGAAATGGCTACGCTCAATTGAAGGCTCAGCATGTAACGGATCCACACATGCAAGTATGTTCGAGTTTCTCTCGAGACAACAAATGCCTGTAGACGAGGGTATGCCTCCGAACGATCAAATTCCTTGAAAATAGCAAATCTTTCCTTGTGCAGGACTCGTTATCGCTCGATCCATGCGTCATTAATCCTCTGAGTGATTCTGACCACGTGAGTGCTTGTTTGTTCCCAGTGATGAGCAATCTAATCCGGCTGTGAGGAGATAGAAATTTTGACCATGCATAGAGTAAACAATGTTACTGTGCTACCGATCTCGTAAAAACCGTTCTGTCCCATCTAGCGTAGTCGTAGTCTGCACCTATAAATTCTCTTTACGTGGAAGCACTTTTACGTTTTATTGATTCCGTTCATGGGAGGTTCGGCGCTAGCCCTTATCTTATCTTCTCTTATCAATGATGTCTTGTTGTTTGCTCCTGTGCAAAATCATATTCCAGAATCCATGGAAGAAATTCTTCGAAGACGGAGATCTGAGGGAACTCATATCGAAAGATGTCGCGCGAACGTCAGTTTTCTTTATTAAAATGTCTTTTTCTAGGGAAAGAACTTCATCTCTGTTCAGGTTCCCCGAGATGGAGTTCTTCCAGAAGGATCGGATCAGACAGATGCTGTCTGACATCCTGCTGGTATACGCTAAGGAGAACCCCTACATCTCGTACAAGCAGGTTAGAAAGCGTTGATGAGCACATACGATGGTAGTAAACGAGCTTGGGCGTGATGGTACCTGATTAATTTCGAAACCAATCGACTGAAATGACTCTAGAGTACGGTATTTCTTTGCAGGGAATGCACGAGATTCTCGCTCCTCTTCTCTTCGTCCTCTATTCGGATCAACAGACCTACGAGCACTACGTGGAGAATGATGCGCTCAGGTTCGCACTTTTATATTGTATTTTGTTGAAATACCTGTCATTATCTGAATATCATTTATAAATCTTGTTTAAATGAAAAGTCTTACTGAAATTGCATGGATCTTGTGTCATTAGATGCGATGTGACATCAATCTAGCATGCTGGTTATATATTTTTATTATTTTTTTAGTGCGATGGATCCGCGAGAGAGGGAGATCATCGCTGTCGTGCGCAATGACAACTATCTGGAGCACGACTCGTAGTGAGTGATCATTGAAATATCCATCTAGTCTTTACTACAGTTAACAATTTGGAATAGCGGTTATATTCGTCATGCACCGGTAACCCTACGGGTCCTTTGTCACATGTTTGATTTTGATTCACAATCGATCGATTCGTGCTTCATCAGTAATTGATATGTGCTCTTTTTGACAGATAACTGTTTAGATTGGGTTATGTATCCGCAATAGTTATGTTTTCTCTATATCAGTATGCTCTTCTCCGAAGTGATGCGTGATGTGTGCGCGTGGTATGAGGACGGTGGCAGTCCCACAACGGAGAGCGTGAGCATATTACAGGTAAGCGGGGGAATTGATCACGATCTTATGTTATGAAATGTAACGATTGCACTTAATCACGAATTATTTGCTGCATACTTAAACGCTAGTGTGTATTGATGCTGTTTGAACTTTTTCGTTGAAATACGCTGTGTGAAGGCTACCACTTGAACACGATTTATCGGTGCTTCAAGGGGCTTTCAATTTATGTTACGGCTTTGTATGATAGTGGGACTCCGAGGTGCTTGTTATAAAAATTAATTTTATTTCTCCAGTCATGTAAATGGAAGTGTTGAGTTCGAAATTACGGTTACTGCTCATTTTACTATTGTCTTTGATAAGTTCTTATTTGCAGCGGACGATAAAATAAGTAATTGCAGCAACCATTCATGCGCGTGCAAGACGCGCCGGCGACTTCCCGATTGATGGACGAGCTGACGGCCATCAATGCACGATTGCAGGTGGGTGAAGGGGAAATTGTGACGCCTCGAATTGGAAGAGTATGGACATTGAAAACCGCTATTCTGGGCTACTGGAATTCGGAGCAGGGGTTTCATGATTCACAGTTGGTATGTAAGGCTGTTGAATGTAGATGCGGCAGTATACGTAGTACGTACGGATTGTCATTATAAATATCCAATTATATCGAGACCCACAAGCATTCTGGGTAAGCGCTAACAGCAACAGTAATTTTAATTAAATTAATTAAAATTTATTACTATTCGCAGGAGGTCGATCCCACCCTGTACAAGCACCTCTCCTCGCTGGACATTCCACCGCAGCTGTATGGGATGTGAGTACTTTATACTTTTGAAACATAGATGGGCATGGATTGCTGGAGGGATATTGATATCGGGTGGGGATGTTGCAAAATAGGTCTAAAAATAGCTCAAAAGTACAGTTTTACTGAAATTTTTTCCAAATCGGGTGGGATGGATTCGCCTAAACCGGGTGGGTATTGCTGCTGCCAACAATAATGCCCATCTAATGCCCATGATCTCGCTAGTCTTCACTCGGAGTTGAGTAAACCTGGTCACCACGAGTCCTTTCCTCCTCGTATTCCCATCCCTCTCACACCATCCTTGAGAGAACGGCCAGACGATTACAAGATGAGTGCTGACTGCGAGTATCGACTATCCCCCACCCCCCCCCCCCTTTCCTCCCCTCCTCCATTGATCGCTACCCCACTGAGAGTCATTAACTGAATATCACATTTATATTTTTCCCCGTGTTTCGTTGAGCCTCGAGCGTAGATAAATATATATATATATATATTTATGATTTGAAACGACTCAACCGAATGAGTATGCGTTTACAAAGGCATGAATTGTTGGTAGTATGTTCATATCGGCTGGGGTTGCGGTGAAAATATGTTGAAAATGCACGGAACGCCTAGCTTTACTACAATTTTTCTGTATCGGAGGTTCATGCATTCTTCTACACCGGGTGAATAGTAGTTATGTACCGATTGATGCCCATGCATGAGTATGCGGACGCTACCATTTTTAAAATTTCTGCGCCAAAGTTAGTATTGTTACTGTTAAAATGTAAATATCAATTGATTATAGTCGATGGCTTCGTCTGCTGTTCGGTCGCGAGTTCCCGCTGCACGATCTACTCTTCATCTGGGATGTGCTGTTCTCGCAGGTATTGATTAATTCATGGGTTAACAATCCGTGTATTATGCTCTGTAAATATCCAGTTTTGAGTCGACACAATATTAAAGTATTGCAAGATTTGTGTTGTTTAGTTAATCACTTGAAAATACATGGTTACCAATTCTCAATATTGAACAACAACGTCTATTATAATTACAATTACTATCGTATTTTCTGAGTAATTACGATACAGTATCAAATTTTGATTTGGGAAGCTTAGTTGATTGCTTGAAACCCCAATCTATAGTGATCAAATGATTCGAATCTTCACTTTGCAGCAACGTCCCCTGCATCGCTTCGTACAGTGCATGGCCGTAGTGATGCTCGTGCACATCCGAGCACTCTGTGAGTCAATCTCTCACATTTTCCCGTGAAATCGATGTTCCGCGCGAACTACTTGGTGTAAATGTTTAATGAGAAATGTTGCGAGGTTGACTTCATTGTGATCTATTTAAAAATGATTTGGTTACTTTTTGGGAACCTTTGATTCATTTCATGTTTCGGTTCCATGGTGCATTGACGTTTCCTCACTATTTCATAACAGCATGTGAACTACGAAACTGATTCCTTTCTGATGTTTCGGTTGTAAAAAAATAAATTCGTAAACCGCTGTAGAAGCTTGTAGAATCAATGGAATGACCATCTCTTCAGTGCTCTCGTGCGACTACTCTGGCTGTCTGCAGTACCTCATGCGGTATCCGCCCGTCGCTGACGTCACCGCCTTCGTGCGACTCGTGCTGCACCTGCGCCATCCCACCGTGAGTGAAGGGGTAAAATTACGGTAGGTTAGAGGGGCATGGTAGATTACGATAGGCTTGTAGGTTACTGTAAGCCACCAAGGGCATGATAGGGCATGGGGTTACGGTTGGTCAACAATTTACTGATGGTTATCATACTCTGAGCATCTTCTACTGCTATGGAATCGCTTTTGATTTATTTGTCGATCACTTGAAACAGAAAATTGTCAACTTGTTGATCTATGGTTTTTTTGTTTGGATGCTTAACAATAACCTTATCTTTAATATTTGATTTTTTGGGATAACTAAATAACATATTTGCAGAAGTACGCTCGACCACGACAGGATGGTGCCGCATCTGCGCACTACGCGCACATCACCGTAGCGGGCGGTGCACACCCCGCTCGCGCCAAGGACGCGCCCATCGTGCTGGCGCGTGAGGCGCGAGAGTCCGGAGGCGTGGCCACGCCACCGCCGCGTCCGCATCCGGCGCGCCAGCAACGTGCCTCGCTGCTATTCGGCGCACGCAACGGCGAGCGGCGGAGGCACGAGGAGGGAGGCGTGGGAATGCAGCAGACTGGCAAGCGGTCGCCCGCGTCAGATGCGGATCGCGCCAAGAGCGCCTCTCCTCAAACCCCGCGAGCCAATGGCGCTGTGAGTTTTGCGCTTCGTTTCGTGAATTTCTTTACGACTGTGTATTCTGAGATAAAAGGAATGAAGTACAGTAGTAACTTATCGATTGACAGGAGAGCGAGAAACGTCTCGAGCAACTGCAGGAGGAGCTGCGAGAGCGGGACGAGCGGATGGCAGAATGCGCCAGGAGTCTCAAGGTACGGTAATATTACGGTGGTGCGAAGCGCAATGTTGATCTAGCTCTGAGGAATGAACTACGCAATTGATGTGTAGTTTATGTAGCGCAAAAGTGAGAGGATGCATAGTCGAACCATGGGCTGGAATGGAACGAATTTAAGATGAGATCGTATTGTTCGAATTAGATAATCACAATACGTCTTTCTAGAAACTGTCGGTCGAGCTGCAGCATCCGTCGTGTTCGAGTGAGGTGAAGAGGAGAGACGTGGCCGAGCGACTGAATCAGGTACCATTTGTGATGGATTTGGACCTTTATTCGCGCTGTTTCACTCGTTCTCTAGTCATAGAATTTTGGGAACTATTGTTTAGAACTGTTTCTGATTTTTTTTCTGAAACTTGTGAGATGCCAGTGGCACATAGTGGATGAATACAAGGGTCTCCCCAGTGTTTGATAAGTGGTGGGTGTAAACGTTAAAATCAATAAAAAATTAACATTTCGTATTTCTTCCAGATAGCCCGTCATCTGACCCTTCCCCCGCCTCCACGAATGGACTCATCGAAGGCACTGCCGCCCGTGAGAGAGATGCAGGAACTCGGAGCAAAGTAATTTACCGTTTCACTCGTTATTTTATCGTTCCGCCCCGTTAATCACAGTAGTACGGTTGATTATCAGCGCACTTCCCGGTCCCTGCTCCAGTAACCCGGTGGTAGTGAGTGTCGTGTGTGCTTTTTGCAGTGGTCGTGTGCGTGGCGCGGTGGTGGTGAGGGATGGTGTGGCAGACGGTGCGACGCGTGCGCCCGGCAGCGGCGTCGTTTTCCATTTCAACCGCCGCCGCACCAGTCGACTGGTCAGCTCATCGTCGACGGACTCAACGGGCTCTGCGGATGGAAACGTCGCTTCGCTTAATGCACTCGGCGCACCGTCGAATTACGCAGCACTCAAGCTGAATAGAAAGTTGCAGAAGAAGGTAACTAGCTGCCCTGTATTGTATGCACCTCGCTTCTAATTGAGTTGCCGTAATATGTAGCACAGTAAGTAGTGAACTCGAGGCTATTGATTAGCTGGTACTAATAATTTGATCGTAATTATCTTATTCATTTCGCTTGTTGATAGTGTGTAGAAAAATTGTACAGTTTCCGTAGTTTGTTCGCTTTTTTGTTGTAATTTTTAGGCATTATTTTGCAATTCATTCCTACAGTTCAATTAGTCATTTGTGATCACTGCGATTTTAGCAATTGTTGCTTTTTTTGCCATCTCAATTGTGCATTGCCCCCCGAGTGTATCAAACTAATCGTACATGTGTATTCTATTTGAGGAGCCAAAATTGACTGTCGCTTTGCCGGTTGTGATTTTATGCCAGATCTTGTAAACTTATAAATGGTTTGAATTACACAAGGCTTGTGACAAGATGATGGCGATGGTTCGAAGACTGAAGTTGTCCGAAGAATTTGCAAGATTCTTTGTTAGTACCCATGTTCCCATGTGTCCTTGCAATCAACAGCAATTCTTTCCAAGACGTTTTATTTTGCCTTCAAGGCACCACTGCTAGTCAGGGCATCGTCTCAATGTTGCTGAGATCGAGTAAGAAAGAGAAAGGACTACGGTAATCGGAAGAGGGGGTACGGTAGACGAGGGGGTCGATTACTGTAGGTGGGTGGGAGGGGACTTCATTTGTCGACGGATCCGCCCTTGTCACGGAAAGAGGACGATCGACGGGGTCCCTTGCACGATGGCTTCGTCCTGCTATTGGTACTTGATCTTTGATCTTTGGTCTACCGTAACCCATCTACCGTTCCATCTACCGTACCTTTTCTTGTCCCTGTCTCCACTCTTGTCCACCTTGTCGATGCCATCATTCTCGACACTCGCTCCGCTGCTCTCTTCGAACTCTGACGTTTCGTCGTGGTCCTGTGTCAATTTTTCGATTGCCGACGATTAGTAAAAGTCACATCACACCACACCACCAAACTCACGAAGTAGATCTCCCGCTTGACGCCCGGGATCTTGTTGATGGTCATCTTGTCGTGCGGGAACATGCCGCTGCCTTGGTTCGACTCCTTGATGATGGCCTGAGAGGAAGTGGGTCTTGAGCGGAAGATTGGGAGTACGGTAGTCTCTCCATTTCGCACGCTCTCTCGTACTCACGTTGATCTCGCGGGCGACCACCCGCATCTGTGGTCGTTTCATGGGCTCCATCGTCCTGAGATATCGATTGATCTTACCGTAACCCAATGCTACAGTAACCCAAGTCTACAGTAACCCTAGACTACCGTACCCCTACCGTACTCACCACATCCTTCCGACGAGGTCAGCGACCTTGGGCGGCGTCCCATCGGGCAACTTGGGCATGTTGCCCTTCCGAATCTGCGTGGCGACGTACTTCACCGGGTCGTCCGGCCACGGTTTGACGCCGTTCGAGAAGATCTGAGAGCACGGTAGGTTACGGTAGCTACAGTAACCCTTGCTACAGCACCCCTACAGTAACCATAGCTACAGTAGTCATACCGTATACCATGGCTACGGTACTCCTACAGTAATCCTTGCTACAGTACTCCTACAGTATACCTCGTACGCCATAACTCCGAAGGCCCAAATGTCCGAGTTGCGCGTGTACGCGGCCGGCTTCCTCAGCGTCTCCGGCGCCATCCATCTGCCAATCGATAATTGGGTACGGTAACCGATCTACCGTAATCCCAATCGATAAACAGGTACGGTAATCGATCTACCGTAATTCCAATCGACGCCCCACCGTACCTCACGGGGACCTGCGCGTTGCTGTTGTTGTTGTTCGCGTTCTCCGCGTCTCCCTCGGCGTCGTCCATCAGCTTGGAGAGCCCTAAGAGTACGGTAGGGTTACGGTATCCATCGGGGGATACTGTAGGGTTACGGTATCCATCGGGGGATACTGTAGGGTTACGGTATCCATCCGGGCATACTGTAGGGTTACGGTATCTCACCGAAATCGGCGATCTTCATCCGACCGGCTGAGCTGATGAGGCAATTGCGAGCGGCCAAGTCGCGATGCACGCACTTCATCTTGTGCAGGTAGAACATGCCTCGACTCGCCTGAATCAGGGACGGGGTACGGTAGGTCAGGCTACAGTATACCTCATAGAGGTAGATCATCTTCTCCTTGTCGTCGGTGGCCTTGCCGTGCTTCGTGAGGTGCGAGAGTAGGTCACCGCCCGCACAGAATTCCATGAGGACCAGAACCGGCTGGTGGTCGCAGGCCACGCCGAGGAACTGTAAGTGAGGATACGGTAGGGGCGGGGGTACGGTAGGCTACCGTATACCTGGATCACGTTTTCGTGCGTGTAGAAGCTCATGATCTGCGCCTCGTGCATCATGGCCTTGCGCGCTTCCTGAGAGGAAGGAGTACGGTAGGTACGGTAGGGTTACGGTAGGCCACGGTTACGGTACCTCTTCAGATGTAGTGAAGTAATCTTCGAGCGAATACGCTTCGATGAAGCGCGCGGTTCGAATAGATACGATAATGGAATCCCCTCATTTCCCCTAATGCATTCCGTGCTCTCTAGCGCGCGCCGAGCGGTCTATTCATTCTGCCGGCCCTAGTATCCATGAGGGGTCCGGTAGGTGGATGGTACGGTAGCCATGGGTACGGTAGATCCCGGGGGGTAACGGTACCTTGGCATCCTCCGATTCGGCGTCCGTAGCCGACTGCTGGACGAGCGAGATCTTGACAGCCACCGTAACCACCTCGCCCGGCTTCTTCGTCAGCTTGCCTGAATATCGATTGATCATATTACGGTATCGACAACCGTAAGCCATGCTACCGTACCCTTGTAGACGGTGCAGAAGTTGCCGGCGCCCAGCTTGTCCTTCTCCTCGTACACGACGTTCTCATGCTTGAGCATCCAATTGGGACGAGAGACGATCTTGGCTAGCTTGAGGTGCTTCGAAGGGGCGTGCGACTGCAATAGGGGTACGGTAAGGATACGGTACCAGGAACCCGATACCGTACCCGGTAGTGGTCCACGAGGTCGACGATCGTCGGGAACTTGTGCTTGATCAGCGTGTTCGGGTTCTTCTGGGCAATGAACCAATTGTTGTTGTCGAATCTGCAAGAGGGTACTGTAGCTGGTACCCTTGGGTACAGTGGCTGGTACTAGGTACCGTAATCTACCGTACCTCAGCGTGATATTGACGGTCTTCTTATTGTCATCCATGGCCGTGATGACTATGTCCGTGCTGGGGCCGGTGTCCGTCGCCCGAACGAGGAATTCGCCGGGTTCTTTGATCAACCGACTGCAAGGGATACGGTAGGTCAGGGCACGATGGGTACGGTAGGTCCTCACATGGCGTCCTTGCGCGGCCGGAACCCATGGTACCACTCCTGGTCTTCGATGTTCTTCTTGGATTTGTCCTCTGCAAAGGGACGGGGATCAATCGGGGGATACGGTAGGACCATAGCGTACTGTAGCTAGAGAGGTCCTTCTTACGTTGGCTCGACGGCGCCATGGCAGCCAGTCGCTGTGGAGGGACGAACAGGCGAATGAGGAGAGGAGAAGGAGGAGGAGAGAGAAGGGGAGGGACGATTTACATCCAGTGATATTTATTTTGAGCAAGGGACGAGAGAAATGAAGAGACGGAGTACTGTCTGAAGAATAGGATTATGTAGATGGAAAATTAAAAATTATTATTCACTTCACGTAAAGTGCAGATAAATCATTGGTCAACGCAAGGTCGCCATAGCACAGTAAACGCATGAAATAATATAAAATATAAAAATAAAAAAAACAAAAAAAACAGTTCATGATAGGCTAAAATTTGGGATACTGTAAGAATTTTCATCGACCTCCTCAGCGCGCGCCAATTTCGCGCATTTGAAGCCCTTCCATTTTGACGTCAATCTATCGATTTTTCGATCGTTTTTCATATTCTATTTGTTCTCCTAGTCGCTGGTTAGGATATATGCTAGTTTAGATATGCTACTGTTGATCCCTGTCTCGTGTTGCACCAAAACAAGCTGTCTGCACGCCCCAAAACGCTCGATTTCTCCTCCATTTCTCCCGATTTCAGATGGAAACGATCGTGCAGGGCACGATCGGTGCTCTTGGCTACCTCGAAGATGGCGTCTACTTCCCGGAACCCGACTGCATCGGTTAGTTCCACTTAAACGGTTTGGCTCACTTGAGTTTCGTGACCGAACACTTCTTCCATTGTTGGATTCTATACCATTATTGCACTGCTAGAAGTGCAAGTAGTTGCTAGCATCATTCACATTATGGCTCACAGTAAAACCACACCCGTATACTCCATCTGAATCCTCAATTTGCAGAGTCGGTCCGCGACCTCATCCGTTTTCTTCGTGCGGATGGCGCGGACCTGATGGTTCGCAGGTGAGCAAACTTCTTAATTCACATTTTCCTTACACCACTCTGATCTTAGTTCCTGTCAAACTTAGACGAAGTTATTAGCAAACGGTACAGTTGGTCGTGTGCAAGTAAGCTATTTTCTCAATGCCATTTTGTATTATACTGTGCGCTTGTTTCTTGCCGTCAAGAGAGTTTTGTATAAAATGCATATTAGGGGGTCTGTAAATAGTTTTTATTACTTGAATAATTACATGGAAGTTATCATGAATCAACTTCGCACTGGATATTCGAAACATAGTTGAAACAAAACTCTCACAGGTGCTGCGGTACTCGCAACGTGATCGGCTCTGATCTGGTTCCCATCCTGAAGACGCCCAAGCTCAAAGACGACATGTTCGACCTCGCATTGCGGTTAGTAATTGATTATTGATTACTGATAATTTATTTGCCTATCTTATTCAACCTCGGATTGTAATTTTTGGCGTTAAAAGATTCGAGTTACTGTTCACTAATTAACTAATTAATCAATTCAATTAAACTAATAAATTGCAGTCTGGCAGCGAATCTGCTCCAGCCGTCGCTGGTCTCGCTGCAAGGGAAGACGCCCGAGACGAAGGAGCAAGTGGCCATGCAGAGAGAGTTGGAGGGCAATCTCACGAGGTTAGTCAATCATACCATACCATTCTTGGAGGAATCGTCTGATTCTCTCATTTCGCAATGTTCTCTCGTCGGTTAGAGAAGCGAGAGAGCACAGGAAAGTGAGAGAGCCAGATCATTACTCCATTCTTGGGGTACAGGATAATTAGTGATTAGTTTTAGGTGAATGGGAAAGTCGCCATTTTGATCGTCTGATACTTTCGAGTTTCAGAACAATGTTATGTGCAGGACTAGACGAATGAAGCATTCACTGTACCTTACCGGATATTACAAAATATGGATAAATCATTCTAGAAAGAAAAGTTCCTTTAGCGACTCGATGCAGCGACATCAATGCCGTGCTGTCAATTAGTACTCTACATACCTGTGCCAAGTACGTACTTGGCGGCCACCCGTCCGCGAGGCTCCGCCCCCTCTCCTCCCTCTCCCCCGCCTCTCTCTAACCCGCCTTGCCTAGCACGCGCTCTCTCGCCAAGTAAACAAGAGAACGCGTCTCTCCAAGCGGCGGCCACCCGTCCCTCACAAGACGGGCGGCCGCCGTACTTAAGTACGGAGTCGCGCAGGCGTGGTACTCTAATTAAGCTTACCTGTTTCAGGGCCAAGTTGGCGTGCGCGGACCGCGGTTTGTTCGACGTGCTCAAGGCAAAGCTGTCCTCCTTCTTCATTGAGCTCGTAAGTGAATCGATTGATCCTGGTAATTGGTTATCGATTCGCATTAACTACAGTAATCCTTTATTGATTGTTAGAGTGGGTGTGGTCTTACAGTAACCCTTCCGTAGGAATGGGACGATCGATCGGAGGAGCAGCGACTGGTGATGGAGAGGGTCGTCGTCTTCATCCGCTACATGTTCAGCATCACGCCCACTGACGTCGATGATAAGGTAGGCGGTAGGGGAGGGAGGATAGTTCAGAGGAACCCAACCAAAAATAGGAATAGGCTGTGGTGTGTTTTTCTGTTCTATTCCCAAACCCTCTTCAACCGAATTAATTCCATTGAAAGCATTCGCAGTTGATCTGCAGTTGCATCTCTGATCACCCTTGTTGGTGATGGCACAGGGGTTTTCGAAATCATTGTTTTATATTAGTTAATTAATGATTGATTCTCAGCGCACGGCCTTCGACACGTCGTCGCACGACCGACTCGTCGAGGCAGCCATCGATTCGGGTATTTTATAAATAAATTTTTGTTTCAAAAGTTTTTATATTTGCGGGGGTTTGTTTTGCAAATAGTTTTATTTTTTGGGATTCTATGTGATCGAAGTACTGCCATACTTCGATCATCATGATTGTATAGGAAGGTCGAAACAGTAACGATGCGGGATGAATCCCGCTGTTAGAAAAAAAGTTCGACTGAGTTGTGGAGTAAGACAATGAAAGAATATCTTATCCTCTGCAGGTCTCGACGCTCTCCTGATGGAGATCACGAAGGATCGACGGGAACGCGACTTCCATCTGTCCATTCTGGAGATCTTCGCGTTGATGTTGAAGGAGCATGTGAGTTTATTTGTTTTTATTTGATTTATTGGCATGTCGCAAACGAGGCTTTGATCGCTGTTCCACAAGGAAGGGATGGTTATAGATAAACAGAAACGTGAATATGCGTAGTGAGTTTCTGAGATTTTTTAAAAAGTTTTTTCCTGCAACGATATTTTATGAGAATTCTGGATAGTTTGTCAATTGGAGGTTGTATGCACACTGAAGCGTGAACATGACTCGTGCAGTTCTTCTTTTTCTTAAGTTTGAATAAAATTCCCTCACAGAAGCCCGAGGACCTCGTCTCGGCCGACCAGGGTCGCAGTGAGGAGGAGAGGAAGAAGACGGAGGCGGAACTGCAGCAGGTATACGGTAGAGTACGGTATGATGAAGGGACGGAGTACTGTGGATTTGCCAGTTGAAAAGCGTTTCGAGATATGATGTACTTGCTGAATATAAGCCCCCGTACTTGCGCGCTTCAAGTGGAGATAAAAGGTCGTGGGAAACATGAGTAGTCAATCCTGTTGGCTTTCCGATGTGTTAACAATTTACTATTTTCGGTGATCATTGATTACCGTACTCCATAGCTATCATAAACTATCGATTCTTGTCAGATCGTCGAGAACCAGCGTGCGTCGATGGAGGAAATGAAGAGGAAGATCATGGGCAAGAGGTACGGTAGAGGGGATACGGAACGAGAGTACTGTAGTTGGTCTGGAATTGTAGTAGGTGTTGATTATTTTTCTGCAATACGGAGTGGAAGCACAGCGTGCCATCGAGGATCAAAAAGTCTCTTTACATGGCGGACGAATTCTAATGAGGCGCGGTCATTCTTGGTCATTTTGAGCCAAAAGTGCGGTGTAGTTTCTCATATTTGGGAGAAGGGAATGATAGGGCACAACTCTGTTAAAAATGATCAAATCGATTCGCTTCAAAAGAGGATCTGTACCTACCATACTTA
>LS581579.1:13281-29169 GCA_900490775.1 Pristionchus maxplancki | reverse complement strand
TCGTAACTGACAGTAGATCAACGAAATTAGAGAAACGACGATTTGTAACCGGTGACCTGGAACCTTGGTAGATCAAAGCCTGTCTCTCGCCTCTCTCTAGTCTCTCCCTACCTATCGATCGACTGTAGGCCTCTCCCTCCCGATCGGCGGTTACAAACCGTCGTTTCTCAAATTTCGTTTCTTCTACCGTAGTGACAGATTGAAAACTAGCAAAACAAAAATGCTTATTTCGACGGTGTCTAAAGAATCGTTTGTAGAACAAAAGTTCCTTATTTACGGTTTTATCTTTCTGGTTCTTAAAAAGCCGGTTGCCAAATTATGATTCCGAAATTATCGATCGCCGAAATGATGTGAGTTTACTCTTACGTACTCCAGTAGTGAATTGATAATTGACAGGGTTCATTGACAGATGCGGTAGATCTTGCGAGGGTAGGCTTCATTGTGGAGTGTTGCTAGTGTCTTTGAGATGAGTATGCTGCGAAATGTACATGATCTCTTGAAGAGTGTCCTAGGAAAAGGGTTGTTTCACTGTTTGTCCAAATTCCTGCTTGCTTGTTCTCCTTAATGGTAAGTTGGGTTTACAAGATAAAGCTAAATGGAAAAGCTGACCCCGTTAATCTACGGCGTTCTACGCACTTTCGTCCTGCTGGAAGCCATTGCTTGGCTGGGTAATAGCGTTACAAATGAAATGATCTTTCCTAAAAATATAACCGCGATATTTTGCCAAGCGTCCAGATGAACTCGTGGTGCGCGCTCATTTCATATTACTTATGTGTTCTCACACAAGTAATGTATCGAAGTTTTTTTGTCGATAGAACGCACTAATCAATTTATTTCATCAGCCTGCAGTAGTTTCTTGTTCGCTACTTACCGTACTGACCCTTGCTCTGTCCCTAATTAACAATCTTATCAGGTACATCTTCCTCCTGGCCGACTTCGAGACGAATCCGGCCGAGCTCAATCACGCACTCGTCCGCATGCTGCACCGCGTCGCCTTCGAGCTGGACCTCCATCCGAGGGTGTACATGGTGAGTGGTGAGGATCACGAATTGGAGAGGTGGTGAGGGGTGTAAAATACGCATTGGAGCAGAGGAACAGTGTAGCCCCTTACAAGAGATTGAGTGAATATTACGAATTGTAGTGATGGTTAGGGGTGAGCGTAACAAATTACGCCTGAGGAATTGCACTACGACGATGTACACATAGTGAGTGGTGTAAATGGCAAATTAGAACAGCGATGAGGAGGGATATTGACTGATTGAGAAATGAACATTAATAGAAAAAGGATGAAATGCATGACAAAGCGCAGGTTGCTAATTTGAGGGGTTGTCACAGGTTGAAGGATTCATCTTTCGAGCGATTTTTTGTTTATTCGAAAGGCCTGGAGGATGACGATTACAAAGATTGTTTAAACGAGATATTAATATTCGCGCCCGACTTAATTTAGGTTAGCTTGATCTGCGTTATTCGGGTTTTAAGAGCGAGCCAAATCACGGATGTTTGAAGAATTTGTGATCCGTTTACTGGTAGTAGGTTCACTCACCAATACTTTTTTAAAGACAAAACTGATTCAAAATTGCGCCGAAAACAATTCTTATTCGTATTTAATTGTGACTAATTACTATTTAAAGGTCTCGCTCTTCATGGTGTTCGAGAAGCTGCGCGCGAAGATGGCCGGAAGGAGTCAGGTGAGTTATTTTTTAAACTTTGATTCATTTGAGTTTTAGTATCGGACTCTCAAAATAAATCGCTAGGACAGGTTTTGTTTTGCGTAAATAACTAATATTCCTGCAGGATGAGATCAAGAGGAGCGCCTTCTACGAGATCTACCAGTTCGGATTCCATCTGCTCAGGAAGTGAGACTGCTTTTTTAGTCCTTGAAAAGGTTATTGAGAAGGTTTGAAATGTTCGCTGAAAATACAGGCGAATCAACAATTCTGGGAAATATTTAATTCACGGAAGTAGATTAATTTCGGTTGCAATAGTAGTTCAACATACTGAGCATGTGTGTTCTTCAATATGATGCCATTGTGCTGTTAAATGACAAATTAATTGTAAATCGCACAGATTCTTCGGGACGTTCGCTACGATCGGCGGCACGCTCGGCGTCGAGGCGGCCTTCTGGAAGACGCCCCAGGCAGTGTACGAGATACAGTTCGGATACGGCAGCTACAGGTGTGTGGGAGGGGTACGGTAGTTTGAATATTTAAGACAAGATGGCTACAGGAGGTTTTGTTCTGGGATCTTTGGTGCTTCGCTGTGCTCTTATCAACCTTGGCGGTTTGCGATTTCGATCAAAGCCTGGTGTATGTTCGCAACAAAATCAATAAAAAACGTATTCGACGGTACTGTTTTGTTGTCTGTAAAATTGAACTGCATCAATTCCGGTCAGTGTTGTTCCTGTTCTGGCGTCTTCATTGTTTCACAAAGTCCCTATATTACTTGCTGTTTCACAAGTTCTTTGGTAGGTTGCATGGCGGAAAATTATAATTACCCATACTTCTTTACTGAATCTATGGGTCTATTTTATTCCTGTTTTGCATTCAAACATCGTAATCGGGTAGAAAGAGCGAGATAGTATGTGAAATGAAGAGACAGACATACTTAATTCCTCCCTGTTGCAGTGAGTCGAAGGAGAACGAGAAGGCAACGTGGACGGAGGAGCTGGAGGGAGAGCTGCGATCGCACTACCAGGACTATAGAGAGATGGACGAGCGACCGGAGGGTACGGTAACGAGTATTGATTATTTGAGTTGATTGGAGTACGGTAGGGTCTATCGTAGTTATCTGAGACGTTTGGGAGATGGACGAGCGGCCGGAGGGTACGGTAGGGATATCTGGAGCGCGGGGAGTCATTCAGGGATTATTCTTCCTAGCATGTGATCGCATGTTATAGCGGTAGTACATAGACTGATGTGGCTGTGATATACAATGGTAAGAAGCCCTCCTGTGCAAAATATTATATTATCCGAGCGAAAAATGCTCATTTTTATCCGGTGTATTCATGGTAAATATTAAATTCCGATTTTTTAAAACTCAATAGAGAACTACTAATACAGGAGTAACTAGAGAACTGTGTGAAAATATAAAAATAACAATATTCGAATAATTGCAGGAATGGACGTGGCGGACTACATTGAGCACTCGCTGAGTCGCGAGCGGACGAGGAGGCAGATCCTGCGGAAGATGGGCGATCTGGGACTGGATGCAATGGGGGCGAAGGCCGGCAAGGGGTACGGTAGCAATAAATTAGATTACGGTAACTTGTAGATTGTGCGGTATCGATCTGGATACAGCAATCTGGTCATACCGTAATCCCTCGTTTTTCAGATCAGTTCGCAATCGGCAGTTCCCGATGATCGAGCTGAAGGAGCTGGCGCAGGGATACGAGCAGGCAGAGGACAAGGAGGAGGGCGGTCAGTGGCTACGGTAGCGGAGAGGGGTACGATAGAGTACGGTAACTCGAGTTGGTGAAATCGATCTAGAAAGTTATGTGCACGCCGACAAGGGTGGGAATTGTGCAGGTGACAACAGTGAGAAATAAGTGAATTTCGTGAAACGCGTGTCTTTAGGGTATGAAAATGTGTGAGTTTGATGAGAGTTCTGATGCAAGCTATGTGACAGAGATCGAGTTGGTGCTCTAGTGGCGGGTCTCGTAGCATGTGTGAAGCACTGACCAATCGGGCAAAAGTCTTCAATTTTAGTTTGGCAGAATTACGATTGTACTCGAATAACGTCTTTTATCTTCCAAAATACGTCAATACGCTTACCGAAATCTCTCCTTCTTCCAGAGGACCTCCCTGCGTACTGCAAGCGACAGCTGCAGGAGCGGGACAAGGGCGTGCACTCGAGGGGAAGGATCATCAAGGAGCTGACCTACGTCGGAGTCGTCTGGGAGAAGAAGAGAAAGTCAGTTGGTGATTGGGTTTGGAGGGATACTGTAGTGTGGAAAAAATCAGTCGTCGCAGAAAGCGATAGACTCACGAAGGCGTGGTCTCGGAGAAAAAGAGAAAGTCTGTTGGCGATCGGGATATGGAAATTACGTACTATTTTCCTGAGCGGTGAATTATTTGTTTGTTTACCGCTGACCTGCAATTTATCGTAAGAGGATCGGATGTGCCGATATTAGACATAGTCAGAAACGCAAAGGCCACCAGTCGATTGGTGCAAATCTTTCAACAGCAGAAAATCAAATGTTGTAGTATTTATCGATCTTGCAGGGAGCGTCCGCTTTGTGGTTTGTGCATTTTTTTTGTAGTTGATAGCAACTGTTAACAGTAGATACGAATCTTGGCCACGGTAGAATGTCTATTCTTCTTGCACTTCTCACTTCTTGCAGGGAGCGTCCTCTGAAGGAGTGGTCGGAGGGACTGCAGACGGAGTTGGCTGCACTGAAGGAGCAGTGGGATGAGGAGGAAGAGGAGGAGAAGACGAGGAGTGAGTTTATAATTATTTATGCAACGAAAATTATTGGCTGATATGAACAAACTAGTGATAAAACAGCACAGGAATAGAGAGAGAGCAGATGGATAAAACCTGAAGATGCGCCAGCATCAAGATGGTTTCATTGCCGGATGAAGAGCGCAGATTGGTTGCATTGGTCAATGCATTGAGTTGCTGCTGTAGAAAATATGTAGGTAAACACATGTAGCATTAGAACACATGAGCTAATGCTTTGGGGTTTCACGAATAGACCAAGTTTGTGTGTCCCTTGTAATTTTAGTGTGAGACCGTTTTGCGACCGAAGGAAATGACCATTTCACGAATTCGATCAACCTAATTGCACTTGATCCTTTGCTAGTCAGACAGTGCGAGAGAGTGTGTAAACAGAAGAGAGTAAAATGAATCTGTAATCAATTTCTCTACAGCGGACATCGCCTCGTACGTGCACCGCCGATTGAGTGAGAAGCGGCCGAGGAGAGAGGTGGAGAGATATCTCGAGAAGATGGGAGTCGAGATTGTCAGGAAGTACGGTAGTTGAGGATTACGGTGGGATACGGCGAATTTCAGCATGGAGAAAAATTGTGTGTTTTTTTAAAACTTAAAAGTGCCCGGCGGTAGAATCACTGATTTCATAGCGGTCGAGTCGGACTTGTGTTGTTTATGAAACCGAATTATAACTTGCAAATTAGGAGGTGTTAGCTTTGGTGAATAGTGAGATTTAGGATAGCTTGAATGAATAAAAACGCCACGATAGTAACAATTGATAATATTTCCAGAGAGAAGGCTCCTCGAGCGCCCCGCAAGAAGAAGGGAGCGGAGAAGGAAAGTGGTGAAGAGGAGGAGGAGGAGGAGGAGGAGAGAGGCAAGAGTGGAGAGGTATGGTTGATGTATTTCAAAAAATCACTGGGAATAAGAGGGTTACTGTTTGTTTAAATGTTAGTAGTGCATTACAACAAACAACGTAGAGCCCCTTCGGAACGTAAACTGTACTAGTAGTGAAGCTGTGATTTAGCTGGAAAGAAATTTTTTAAACCTAAAAATCAGACCTTTGGAAAGGGATTATGATTTAGAGATAAAGTAGAGATCGATTACCTTAAATACCGTACACTAATTCGTTGCAGGAGTCGGAAGAGAGCGACGCACTACTCGCGTCTGATGTGGAGAACGACGATGGGGAGAATGAGGTACGGTAGCTAGGGTACTGTAATCAATCGATATCATCGTTAAAGCGAAACGATGTGTTCACCAAGTTTATTTTTGTATGGCCAATGAATTTAGTTTTACCAAACGTAATGCGTTAGTGTTGTGGTGGAGCAAGTGAAGAGATTTGAATTTGTTTTCACGTTTTGCTGAAAATATTTTCCGTCCCGCATTGTTTAATGGACAAGCCGTGCCATGTGAAACAAATTACTAATCGTTGCGTCATAAATTATTTGAATGGTCATTATTCTGCAGCAGCACAATTGTTAGTTCTCCACGCTATATTGTCTGCAAACTTCCTGTTAGAAGTTGCTATTTTATGAAAGTGACGTATTCAATCGATATTCTTCGAAACTACCGTAAATAGTCAATCGATAGTTGCAGTCTCGCGCTGCGTCTGCTGCATCGTCGAAGAAATCGGAAGAGAAGGAGGGAAGTGAGGAGGAAGGGGAGAGGGAGAAGAGCAAGAAGGAAAGGAAGAAGGAGAAGAAAGAGAAGAGGAAGGAAAAGGAAGGGAAGAAGGACAAGGAGGCAGACGAGGAGAGAGAGAGGAAGAGAAAGAAGAAGGAACTGAAGAGGAAGAGAGAAGCGATGATGATGCAGGTACGGTAGGGCTACGGTAGTCTAGTGTTAGGTCAGATATGCAATCTGCAGATTACGGTAGGCTGAGATTACTGTATCCTGCTTTAGATGGTCTCCAAGAAGTCGAAGGCTGCGCCGGAGGAGAAGGATGAAGAGCGAGAGGAGGACGACGAATCGAAGAGGGCGGAGAGCGGAGAGGATGACACGGTAGGTGGCACGGGGGCGGTTGATCGAGGACTGATTTAAAAAAAAATGTCGTGAAGAAAAAGATAGCGAGAAGTGAGTTTCAGCGGGTGATTGAATGGAGAGAGGAAGTGGTTGCCAATGATAGTAGCCCTATTGAACGTCAGAAAGATATATTTTTTTCTTATAGTGAACAGTACATTTCTACCGTATCCTTCTCCTTGCAGAGATCATCTGGCCGCGCATCAGCAGCCTCATCGACCGCGCCGCCGAAGGAGAATGATGATGATGAAGTGGAGGCGGAGAAGGAGAATACGGTGGCCACCCCGGTGAGTTGGGGTTTCAGGGATGGGAGATGCGGCTGTGTAGCGTGCAAGTATTTCTTGCCTATGATTCATGGAACCGCAGTATCGATGAATAATATAGATACAGTATCCCTACCCTGACCTTCCCTGATTGCAGAAGTCGAAGCGCCGCCGCGTGATGAGCAGCTCGGACGAGGAGGAGGGCGAGGAGCAAGAAAAGGAGACGAATCGTGTAGACACCGTGGAAGAGCCAGCACCCGAAGTGCGCAAGCAGCAGACGCACGACGACGACGTGCCCGATCTCGCGCCAACGAAGAAGATGCGTCGCCTGATCATGAGCGACGACGAAGACGAGTAGGGGACACCATTAGTGCGTCAACCCCGTTGCATTTCATCACTCGATTAATTTTATTGTTATTATCACTAACTGAAACTGGTATTGCTAATTTTGAAAACACTTTGAAGATGCGTTTCACACCCTGTGGTATATTCGTAATGAGTACGTTTGATCCTGGATAAATGATGCATGAATGATAATTCGTTTGGAGAAGTTAATAGGGAAATGAAATAAATGTGAAATGGTCTGATGACCTGCAATTATACCTGACTAGTGGAACAGATCGATGACTGGATCTCCATTCCGATTTGTGATTTATTGACTGGAATTTATCGACAGTTTCTAATGGATTTGTAATCAGTATCATGCCTATGTGCAAGATATTATCATCAGTTATTAATACATGTTTGAATTTTCTTTAGAATCAGAGTTGAGATGAGTAGTCCTCTTCTCGTTCGATTGAGAGTAGGACACGAATCGACTCCTCTGCTCGTACACAATCCGCCCAGATACAGGTCGGTAGAGATTGCATCTCATAGAATAAGCTTTGCATTTATGTGTTTCTTCAATTCCCGATATTTTACAGAGAGGCGAGATAGTACGCAAAACAAAGAGAGATATTCATTGCAAAATCATCCGTAGATTGAACTATTTTTTTCGAATATCTAAATTTGCTCTTATTTAGCTACAGACTGTACGTGCGGACGAATGATGGAGTAGACTTCACGGATCGATCCTTCGTACAACAAGTAAGCATCCTCCTAACAACATTGGCGAGAGTTTCCCCTATAAAACATTGAACAACAGCTTTATCGAAGTCATTTTCCTTGAAAAATTCAAAAGATTTCCTAATTCATGAGCGATCACATTTTTATATCTCTTTCTAACTTTAATTATGTTTAAATTTCACTGCGAAATGTAATAAATATTATTGTTATAATTTCTCCTTCTTCTTCCAGGTTCGTTTCGCGATTCGCCGTTATCATCTGGATGAGAATAATGAGGACAGGGAATATATGAGAATCGTGGACGTTGCGCAGCCGCCCTTCCAGGTACGTTTTCTGTAGTTTTTTTTCAAATCTCGGATAATTCGGGTAGATGTGAAATTGTGAAATACATAAACATTTCTTAAACGATTGAACTACATGGTTGATTGGCCGAGAGGTTCATGATTTTTTCCTCAGGTATTTGAGACATGCAGCGAAGGATTCATTGCTACAATTTTCATCTGGATGGATGGACAACTGCACAAGTTGAACTACCATCTCAACACGGGTATGATTTTATAGAATAACTTTTTTTTGCTTACTGTATAGTGCTTTGGCGGCAACCGCATGTTGTATCATAGACATAGTCAACATCTCAATTATTTGCTTCCAGAAGACTCTGTGCACTTCGCAACAGAGACGATTTACGTCACGCAACGCACTACCGATTTCTATTGGACTGCAAGGAGGTACTTAGTGAATAACAAAATTCATACAGATTCGGTGCAGATTCGGTGCAGATAACATGGTTCGATCCTTCGAGAATGAATACATCGATCTGCCTGGTCTCACTCGTTCGCCCTCCCTCCAGTCTCTCGGAGTCGATTCTCCGAACAGAGAAGAAGGAGTGTTTGTGAGTTGTTTCTTGAAACGTTAACCTTGATATTGAGAGGAGTAACGATTTCCCCTTTCAAGTCTTAACTTTAACAACTGTCTTTAAAAAAAAGTTTTTCCTACATGTTATTAATTGCACTGCTTTCAGCCCTTCGATGAACTGCCTACCGAGATCATCACCAAGATCTTCGGATATCTCCCCATTCACGATAGATGGCGCATGAGATTGAACAAGAGGTTGCGGGCGATAGAGAAGATCGATCGACCTCTCGTTCCAGTTATTAAGATTACTTCGAATCCGGTTAGTAGTCTCGCAATATTTATCAAATCATTCTTTCGTATGGACATTAATTCTCTCCAGTCAATCTCTCTCGCCTCTGGAAATAACTAGTGTTCAGGCGACTCCCGATGGTACAACACTTCGTACGCCTGCGAATCCTTCACTCGATAACGGCAGTGTGGGCGTAGCATTTGTGAAGCGCCTTCATCAATTGTCTTTCTATAACATCGGAATTCTTTACATCAACGTGAGCGCTTTATTAATTGATATTTAAAGTTAAGACGCTGAATAGTGTGAAAATAGAATACATTCACTTTATTTAATAAAAGAAAATATATACCATTGATACAGACGGGTCGTATAGAACAAAATATGGTGTTTTGTGTTTCACGTTCATATAATCATAATTAAACATGAAATATGCTATGCTAGCTGATTGCAGTTCGTTTGCTACTCGGGCCGCAAGGACTACAAAGTGCCCTTCGATAATTTCCGTCGCGATGTTTACCATGCAATTGGGATGCTGACTGCAGATAGAGTGTATGCAGATAATTCGGTGAGTAGCTTCGAATACATTTTGTGAAAAACGGTTATATAAAAAATTGAAGTTGCGAAATAAAACACTAAGGAATCCATTAAATTACTTATTTTAATTGCAGTACATGCTGCAGCATGATTTTGTAGCCGCAATTCACCACAAAAAGAACTTCTTCATTGATGTTGAATTTTCTTCTATGTATTCTCATGGCTATGTGAATGTAGTAAAGGTAGTGTGTGTTTACTATAACCATGTTGAACCCTTTTACAGAAGATGTTCAATAGGCAGTTAGATTGTCGCTGCCTCGCCACCCCAATTGGAAAAAATAAAAGAGTTTTTGCCTATGTCGAAGATCAAATTGTGAATGATCACGATCTGAAACGGCTAGTCCACGTGAGTGAAAAATAATTATTTGATGATTCTAAAATTGATATTCAGAGAACGTTCGATGGAGGAGTCGAGATCAGAGAAAGAGGATTCAGCCTGAAGCTAAGCCGTGCTGATCTCTACTTCATTCCCCAAATCCATCCCTCTAATCTCTTTGTAAAGATTGATTAAGACATTTGTGTTGTGTATGCAGATCTGCGTAGATATTGCTAGATTCTCAGAATTTTTCGATTTGATCGATAACGATAAATTTGTTCTTTCACTCGCATAGATTTCTTCGATTTTCTAAAGGTTTAATGACCTGTGACTATATTTGTGTGAAGACAACGTCTCTAAATACGGTAAGGCAAACTCGAAAGTACGGTAAGTTAGACTTATTGATGACTCGAGCCCGGTGAAGAAATGCGGGCATTTCTTGAATTCAGTATGATTTTTTTTGTGCAAATTTTGTGCGTGGCGCATGTTCATCCGATTATTCTCCTACCAGTCTAATAATTGCTTTGATTATTTACCTAACTAATTACCTCCAGCGCTCTCGTCGTGATGAGTGGGCCACTGCTGGTTCGACTGCAGATCGGGCACACCTCACATCGTTTCGAGCCCGCGATGCCCAATGGACACACGCATCGGTTGGTTGAAACGTCTTTGCTTCTATACAATAATAATTTGTTTTAAAAATTATATTTATTGATTTTCATTTCAGATGGACCGTCTTCATTCGATCGCACGACGGCCAAGAATTCAGGGATCGATCTTTTATAAAGAAGGTACCTTTTCCCCTTGAATCAGTTTGGTGAAATTCAAAGAAACAGTGAAGTCGATCGATTTCTATGACTTTGGTGCGCTATCACGAGAAGCATACACAAACATGTGAGAATGCAGAAGATTTTATATATTTATTCAGGTCTGCTTCGACAAGTGGCGTTCCAACCATATTATCAAATATCCTCCCTTTCTGGTCAGTTCATTTTATATGATTCCGTTCACAGTTTCATTCGGGCTGAACGGATGTAAATCTATGTTTTTCACAGACGCTGACTGCTAATTATTCTCATATCCACGAATATTTAACCTTCCCTGTTAATCATTATGCAACAAGACATTAGAACGACTCTTTGTGCTTTGTTTCATTACAGTCGATTTTTCAGATATCGGGCACGTCAAAGCCTGAAACCGATTTATTCTTCAGGAAAAAGCGGATGTCAATATTGATCAATGGCAAAGAGTATACTACGAATTACGACCTCAACATTTCCTTGGGTATGCTAATATGATATTATGCAATATTTAATAGTAATTATATTTATTCCATTTATTATTTTATTTATTATATTGATATCGTTGACGATATCTGTTAATACTACACCTTTCAGCGTCACACATCACTACAGTAACATTCTACATCTCGGAATCATCGCCATACTTCTACTCGATCGCAAAGAAGTTAGTTTCATTGCCTCCGATTTTGCAAAGCATAGGTTGCCCTATAAATGAAGATTTTTGAATACATTTTGCCTTTATGACAAGTTGCTTGGAAATTCATCCTTACTTTAAATTATTACGGTAATGAACATAACTGAATGTTTTTTATGCTGTTCAGAAAGAAAACTAAAAAATATTTATTTGCAGAAAGACTTAATGGTGTGTGCTTGTGAGGTTCAAGGGGTCTGTGGTGTGTTTTTTGATCAAAAATATTTAACAAAAAAAAACAACAAATTGCATTTTGGGGTTACATCGGAAAATAATAACCCACTTTAGATTTGCTCATTAAATAATGCATTTTACTTTGAGATTCGGAGCGGACAATGTGGTGCGATGCGTGGAGAAAAAGTTTATTGGACTACCCGGAATAATTAAATCCCACTCCCCCGATACCATCGATATCGGCTCTCCAAAGGGAAAGAAACGTCGCATCTGCGAAGAAAACAATAAAAATGTAAGTTTACATTTTTAAAAACTCTTATTTTGAGATTATCCGTTAAGAAAAAGGCAGAGGAAATTGTTCTCCAAAAGAGGATAAATTGTCTATTTTTTCATAAGAGACAATAATTAATCACTGCTTTCTCTAAAAAGTTTGTTATCCTTAAGTTATCATGGTCTTCTTTCAGTTTCCCCTTCTCGATCTTCCGAGGGAAATAATTTCCCACGTCTTCTCATTCCTTCCGATCAAAGATCGATTCAGAGCCCGAGTGAACAAAGTATTGAATGAAATCGAGTTAGAGTCCAAGTATTTCGTGGACCACCTGGAAATTTGCGAGGTTAGGATTTTTTGTTGTTGTTAATTTGTAAAAAAAATTGAAATTAGTTTTTTTTAAAAAATTCATATCACTTATTTTAATTTCAGAGTTCCATCAATGAACCTCGTAAGTGGTACTTTCCTTCAAGGTGAGTAGCATTATATTATTCCCGTTCATTATTTAAAGATCTATTTGGATAATATATCAGACATCCCAAATTAGGAGGCTATATTCTAACGGTCAAGCCGTTTGTGCTAATATACTTCCAAATGATTCATTTCAGTACGCAAGAAATAATTTTTTTCGAGGAGAAATCGTATTCGCCGGATTTTATCAGAAGAATAGCAAAGAATGCATCTATCAAGAGGATCGATGTTAAGGTGAGTGAAAAAAAAGACTAATTTAAGTATCCAAATAATTCAGTTAGCTGGTTCGAATAGCTTCGTTCGTGAAGTGTTCAGTGTGATCAAGAAAATGAGTGTTGAGAAACTTGGTTTTTGGTATTTGGTGAGTTCAGATGTCGAAGCTATTCCGTATTATTTTGTAGCAGGAATACACAAATAAAATGTGAATATTGTTTTTCTAAATTTGGCTAATTTTCAGAGTGAAGAAATGGAGGATGAGATAATGGTTGACTCCTCCTTCCTATACTTGGCAAGTAAATGCAAGGAACTTTACCTTGATTCATTCGCGAAGGTCACTCTAGAGGCCCTTCATCAAGTGTACAAGGTCAGTATTTGTTTTCATTTTCGGAGATTTGGGACCATTATATATTCTTGGGATCATTATATTGTGGACCACTATATTTACGGGACCGTCATTTCTATTACGGACCACTATTTTTGAGTGGGACCTCTATTTCTTCATGGGTGCACCTGGTCATGCTTCGACCACATTTTTAATGTGTAGCTGTTTTAAAATATTAATTGAACTTTTGTAGAATATGATGGAGAAATCGACAATACTTGAAGATCTGACTTTGGAGCTTGGCATCGACCTATGCACTTCGTTCTTCAATCTCATTGGAATCTACTACCGCGATAATCGCTTCTACTCATCAAGAAATGTGGAGGTAATTTTTCGTACTTACAGTTGTTAATACTCTTTTCTTGATGATATTCTTGTTCAGTTCTATGCTGCAGAATTCGATGTTGAAGATGATGAGATCAATGAGTCGTCGGAGTATTCATTTGTTCACATCTTCGATGGACTTCTTCATTTCGTGATTCATAAGGATACGTTCACGGATGACGACGCGGCTTATTTCAAACTCAAGCGACACGACACTCAAGAATCAATCGAGAACTTCAAGAAAGAGGAAATAATGCTAAGAATAGCTTAATGATTGAGTTTGATAATTATGATCGCGATTTTGTAACCTGTTACTGACTAGTTGTTGTTCTTTTTGTTTCATACTTTGTGCTTCAGTTAGTTTTCTCAAACATTGTTAATTTGTTAATCTTTCACTAGGCTGCCGCGCTAATGATAAAATGTTCTCTCAAATCTCAATGATTTGTCGATCAATTGAATTGATAACTTGGTTTCCGCCTTCAATTGATTTCAAGAGTTTCAGCTGTAGAAGAAACGTCTGGCATCTATGAGATGATGTTGGTGTTTGCGCGATATCTCCGGCTATTTTTTATGCTGTCTCTCCCTGCCCTCACCATCTTCGCGCATACCAAATGCAGATACGGATACTTCCAGTCACATTGATGAATTGAGTGCTTGATCTCATAGAACCATCAACCGTCCCTTATTGATTGCTTGCAGAACTTCGCATTCTTTTAAAAGCTCGGCATCTAATTGTAAAAAAACGTTTCCTCTTGCTCAATTCTGCAACCTTTTAATTCCGCATTATCTTCCTTGTTTCTCTTGTGCCTCATGAGATCATCCATCAGATATTCGTGAGAATGCGTGCAAATTGTCTTGAACCATCTCGCTCCATTATTTTGAGACGATTTCTCTGCATAAAAATTCTCTCATTCTTGTCGGGCTTTTTTCAATCCCCACTTCGCGTTCAGTCATTATTCGTCGCAGTATTTTGTCGCATTCCTGGCCACTTCCTTTTCTAATAACTTCAGTTCACAGGATATGTCTCATCCTTCCTTGACCGTCATTTCGTCTCCAAATGCGCCCATTCCCAACCGGGATGACCTACCGAAGATTGTCTTTATCCAGGATCGAGTGAGTTCATTCAATCGTTTACGTTTCCCTGAAATTACTGAACAAAGCAGGTATGACCGGTCAAATTTTGTAATCAGAAGTTTCCCTTTCCAGAAGCAGGCACAGGACCATGAATGGATCGAAGTGGATGTTCCTGAGGTGATCGACGATCAATTTCTGACGGAATTGGATAAGTTGTCGGGCCAGACGTTCCATCATATATTCATGAATGTGAGTGGTTTTATATCTATTTTGAGGAAGGATTCTAACGAATATGATCTGTTTCAGTGTGTCCGATGTGAATCTGGCCCTTTCCGAATGAAGCTAATGGCGACTCTCGGACGCATCGGAGGAGGAACGGTCTACACTAGATATACGGTGAGAATTTATTCCTGGCTTTGTTTGCAGCGATTGCAGTGTGTAAAAAGGCTACTGTAAATAACGGTAGCCGATAAATATCCACCGGTCGTCAATTGAACACACATATTTCAGTGGATCACCATGGAGGACTTCCCTCTTCTCATTCAGAACAAGGGAGCGGTCATCATCCAGCGAGAATTCCGTTCGATGTACTCACTTACGTATCTTGGAGTCATCAAAGTGTGTTCCTTTTCCTCATCGTTATCATCATTAGAGAGTCGAAAATGATCGACGCGCCGTTTTCATTTCCAAACGACGCGTCGCCAACGGCCAGTCGTTTCGCAATCGACTAGTCACGAATGAGAAATGACGGCGTGTCGTTTACGAAAATAAATGAACCTTCGTCTCATTCTGCACTTTTTGGGGGGTGTGGAATGGTGAAACGGCGCGTCGACTTGTCATTTTGAGAGACAGCGAACACTCATTTCATTCGACGTTTCATTTGGAAATCATTCTCGACTTGTCACATTCGCGCGAGCAGTCATTTTCAACACTCTAATCATCATCATTGCGCTTTAGGGTATTGAAGAAAAATAAGTGATGTCCGCAGGAATGATAAAATGTTTATCTTCTCAGGCTATGTACAATCGTGTCGGATTGACCTACTTCGAGACCGACATCAACAAACATGAAGTATTCGACCACCTCATCAAAGACATTCAGGGAGACGATGTGCTCGGACAGTTGTTGACAGTATGCTTTTTTTCACTTTGATTATTCTTGAAAATCAGATAAATCTTGATCTAACTTTTACTGCTCTTTATACTTACACTTAGTCATCATTTTGCAGAGGAAGGATGACGGTTCCCTCGTGATCGAAACAAACGGCTTCATCTTGGATATCGGAATCAATCAATTCCTAGTCGTCAAAGTAAATTAAGAATCAAGTTCATAGTTTCATGTTATCGTTGTGATAGTTTTTGAACTGACAGTAATATTGCATTAGGTTAAACGTTTTGTTGTTGCTATGTTTTACAAATTCTCCGATGATAAAGTTTCCCGTTACGATCTCTTCTCAGCCTTTTGGCCAAGTTCAATAGTGCCCCTTTCCTATCTCTTCTCAGCCTTTTGGCCAAGTTCAATGGTTCCCCTTTCCGATCTCTTCTCAGCCTTTTGGCCAAGTTCAATAGTGCCCCTTTCCGATCTCTTCTCAGCCTTTTGGCCAAGTTCAATAGTGCCCCTTTCCGATCTCTTCTCAGCCTTTTGGCCAAG
>LS581548.1:232413-247279 GCA_900490775.1 Pristionchus maxplancki | reverse complement strand
TATCTAGAGTGACCTCAGTTATTATGTAGAATAACCCTTTACTGTCTGTAACTTTTTTCTTTATATTAGTCAGCTACTTAATAACTTAGAACAACAAATGACCACTTTTTACTAAATTCGTTGTATTTTTGCTCTATGTTTACTAAATTGCTCCATCTTTGCATATTTTAGGCTCACATAATGCCCCCAATAACCCCGCCATGTTTTTAAAAAATTTCAATAATTTTGAAATTTAATTCAATTTTAACATGCGTTTCCGACAAAGTTCGACTCAAACTTTGTCGGAAAATTTTCCGGTAAAGTTTGAGTCGAACACTGCCGGGTGGTTCGCCCGAAAAAGTTTGACTCAAACTTTGTCGGAAAAATTTTCCGAAAAGGTTTGAGTGCAACTTTGTCGTAAAATAATAACGACACTTTTCGAGTTGTACTTTATCGGAAAATATTTCCGACAATAGTTTAGTGAAACATTGTCGTTAGTTATCGTTGCGGTGCAATTGTGTAGGAATGTATCGTTCGACCGATAAATTGTCGCCACCCATTCTCCGATATTGTTTGACTCGAATTGTGTTTCCCGACAACATTGGACTCGAATAAAGTCTCTTTATCAAATACGACAACATTCGTGTGGGATACAGCCCTCCGGCAAGATTGGGCTCGAACATCGTAGCCGACGAAGTTTGAGTAAAAAATCAGCAAAAATCTGCAAAAAATATTCATAAACGACCAGGCATGATCTGCCCGTCATATAAGCAGTTGAAGTCAACAGCAGATTTATTTCATGGAGCGATAGTCGGAGGAGCTATTCTTAAATGCACTCAACTTGTTGGTTTGCCTAGTTATAAGTGGATTACGTTGTAAAAAAACTGAGACAAATAGTGTGACTCGTAATACGAACAAAGACTATTCCATCAATAATTCCTGCCCATGACTGATACTCTATAGACTGAGTAAAAAAAGCGATTCACTTAGAAAATAGAATAATGAACCTGCATTCCAGGAATGAGGATTCGAAGAGTCCAAATGTACACGATGTAAATATTTAGTCCAAATGATATATATAAGAGTAAGTTATGAATTCAACAAATTAAAGTTATTTTGACAAAAATGCGACTAGTCAAGAGAACACAAAAATATTGATCAAGCTATGCGCCACATGATGTTCAAAGGCTAGGATAATATTTTAAATTGTAAAAGCTAGGTCCTAGCTGCTAGGATAATTTTTTTTAAAAAGGAAACGTGAACAGTGTCGCGTGCGCTGGGTCAAACTTTTGTCTCGGCTAGAATAATATTCCATTACTGAAAAGCTTTCAGCAATTTAATATATTGTCCTTCATTTCAGCTGTAGTTTGTTTTCGACTTTTTATTGCAATAATATTTCAACATTTTTTTATGGTGAGTCGTTTTCGAGATAATAAATCAGGTAGAAACGTGACCTAGCCGAATTACTTTTGAACTAGTACGGTAGTTTACGTGGATCGATGCATGCATGGTCGCGCTGCTCGAACGACGTCAATATTTTTTTCAGACTTCAATTTTTTCCCTCCGTGTAAGCATCGACGACGTTTTTTTTACAAATGGGTGACTCGGCAGGTCTTCAGGCTGCCACTGCTGCAGGAAAGTCAGTTACTTACTAATTTGTTTGCTTCAAAAGAAGCCTCGCGAGCCATTCAACGACAAAGATTCCATCGATTTCAGACAGAAGATCTTCTCGATCGATCGTAACCCGAAGGAACCACGGATAGGAGGAATTGGGGTAAGCGGCAGTCTCGGTCTTCCCCACCCCACGCTACCGAACTTCTGGGAGAACAGAAGTCCGTCCAATCCCAATGCTGAGTGAGTTGTGATCTTCTAATTGAATGCAATGCAGAGTAATAATTGTCAAGCTTTCTTCGAATCATCGTATCTTGAAGATTGGATGGGAGTATGAATGTGTTCCTTTCAGAGGATTGTTCACTGACGACGACGTGCGCGCAGCAGAAGAGGCAGTTCCCACGGCGTCGTTCGCTGGAGGAGATGCAGTCGACTAGAGGGAATTGAGAGAGGTCAGGGGAGAGAGCTACTCGGATTAGAACAGAGAATCGGATCACACGAGACAAAGAGAGCTAGTATTTTCCATTGCAGGTCTGTCCCAAGTTCTACGACAATTTGACGAACCGGGGCAGATATGAGTCGAGTGGATACGAAGCAATGGAGAAGTTTCTAACAAAGAAGGTACATATTACATTTATAGATTAAGTGAGAGAAGATTTGTGCCATGTTTGTTGGCCATTCATACGGTCGACAATGGATATTGTTGAATTCGAAATTTCCTTTTATATCTGTGGCTTTGAATGTTCTATTTAATCGTTATTTCTGTTAAATACGAGGTATCTGGAAGAAGGTTGAATATTGATGTTCAGATACGATAATGACTCGTCCGCCCGATCCTTCTGCCACTCCCAAATGGACGGCCAATCTGCCCGATCGGATATTGACGGAGGAGTACACGGTAAGACTTTGGTGTAGTTATTCGAGTCCTAATTGAGAACCTCGTTCACCTCTCCTGTTATGGCATGCTGTGTTTCCTATTGTTTCGCACGTTCCCTAATGGCGATTGGGCACTTCTTTACTTTAGGCGCCATGGCAAGAGTGAGAGATTTTTACCCTTGCTATCTCTCATTTCTAGCTATTCATCAACTACCGCGCGGTCACATTTCTTACCATGGCGCCTAACGTAAAGAAGTGTCGGTGATTGAAAAGGCGTGCTCTGTAATATACATTGTGCAGCGTGTCATTTATGTTATTCCATAATTGCAGTTGATATCGTATCTGCGTCCCCTCGAAGTTCCTCTCGGTCCGAAGGCGATCGATGCTATCAAGAGCAAGTGTGAGTACAAGGCCAAGGACAAGAGGGTGCTCCCCATCTACAAGACTGAGTCAGAATTTACTATTGTCAAACTCGAACGATCTCTGATTTTTTGGCCCTGGATTGATTACCATTTCTTTGTTCGCGTCACTCTCATTTCACGATTTTCTTTCTATTCCGATCGGTTGACGCATACGAATTGTGGGCCAAAATATTAGAGAAGGTTTTGATAATCATACTGGCTTTTTGTTTTGGGTTTGAAATGAATCTACTTGCTTTCAGCCCCGCTGTTGTTCCTCCCTGAAGGCACCGACGAGGGTCCGGCCACAGAGATATCAATCGTCCACATCCTCCACACGCTGGTCAGTTATCGGTCGACTTTCTCCCCGTTGGTTTTCCTACCGTACTTATTGACCTACCGTGCTCATTCAGGATCGGACCTAGCAACGATGTTCGATTGAGTGGAGCTTCCTCGGCCTCCTCCTCCCAGCCCGAAATCCGCGAACAACAACAGTACGGTAGACAGAACAAGTGAGTATCGAGGACTGAGTGGGCAGTGAAGGGAATTGAGCGAATCGCAGGACAAGTGGAATGTCGGAGTTCCGCAATTCGAACTTTTCGCGTCCCGTTTACGGTCACAAGGATAATAGAAGAGATTACTCAGATAACAGGTAGTGTAGTGAATACTAACCAGAAGGGTAAAAACAGTGATATCGACAAGAAAAGCGATGGAACGAACAATATTTATTAGTGCACGGTTTAGTGAGATGCCTTGAGAGCATGAAGAAAAACGATGCGAAGTGTAAATGATTGATATGTGCATTACAGAAAGTCGAGATGCAGTGTAGAAGATGATAAAGTATCGCACACCAGTTCCAATGCTTGTTGGTAAGAATAATTATTTTTAAAAAATTTATTTTGACTCATTAAAGATGTTGTGTTTGCAGGGACGATTGCTTCGAGTATCCTGCTAGTCAGAGCAGTCGACACGATGATTATGAGGGAGGGGGAGGAAAGCACCGATCGAACTCGAGAAATGAGAAGAGTGAATGTGAAAATCGAGAGGATAGCGGATACCAGGGTGAGTAGATGTGAGTGATTTATTTGGATCGAAGAGCATTGCAGAGCATGTGGATTAGAATAGAGACAAGGTGCGGAGCGTGTCTCCCATCCTCGAGCCAATCGACGCCGTGACTACTGAATTCTCGAGAAAGACTCCCCAATGGAAAACGGAATATGTACAGTCGATTGGAAGGAGGAATGTAAGTTGTTCTAGAGATAATAACTACTTTAAGAGAAAAACTTGGTTAGTGACAATATGTAACAATTGTGATATCATAATTAATAATGTGCATTCTAGATCCGAATGCTCGTTTCATCTGGAAGTGTCCCGAGGGTCTCAACCGTCGTCCGTCGTGCCTTCCGATGTCTCGGCCAATTCATACACTGCATTCGCTGATGATATGCACAGAGTCGAGGTTGGAGTTGAAATTTTGTTGTTATATTTTAATCATCAAAAACGATGATTTGTATTAGTCAATAATCACTTGAGTTGTCGACGTGGGTGGGCGTCGAAGATGTGGAGGTATCGTACGAGGGAGAAGTTTGGATTGGGAAGAGTGGAGAGAGATGCGAGCGAGAAGACGGTGCATCGGGCACTACCGAGGACGTCCATTACGGTGAGGAGTTAATGCTGCCTCAAACAATTCTATTGCTTTTCGATTCTGCAAGTGTATTCCTAAATCGCTTGAATAATGGAATCCCCATTTCAGTTGGTCGTGGGAGCGGGATGAGAGGCGGAGATTATATTCGACGGATATTGCAGTGATGTGCTAGTGAGACAAGAACTATGAGGATATCGGGATGTGATCACGGAACGTGTTCTGAAGGTGAGCAGTGAAATTTATCGGTGGTTGAAAGGGTTTAGCTCTTATCTGAAACGCAAATTTGGGCGGTCACTGTTAGAATAGCTGTGTACAGTATGAAGTTAAATCTGCCTTCAGACTCGCGACTTCTTTTCCTATGCAGCCGAATCGACTGATGAGGACGAAGTCTGATTACTTCATGAATTCCTTCTTAAGGATGGATGAAAAATCGGGTAAGGAGATGAGAAAGGAAACTATCGACCCGAATGAAACGAGATTAATTAAAAATTAATTTAAAAACAAACAAATACCTGGATAATTAAAGGTTTAGGTTAAGAATTTGTGAATTTCCGTTTCGCCATGGAGTAATTCATGAGAATAATTTAAAATGAAAAAATTCTGGATGATATTGTGTCTTGTTTAGAATCTATATTTACAGTATTTTTCGATTCCGAATGATTAATGTTGTTTCCCAGATGTACGTCTCCCTTCTCTCCGTATCCCGTCAACGACGACCGCCAATCCCTCCAGAATCTTCTCGAAGAGAGCGGAGTGCCTGGGGCCTCCATCTTCCCTCTCAAGTGGACGCACCGCAGACGATAGACAGCAAGACGTGAGTAGGGGAGGGGCAAGATCGTCGATGGGGGTTGGCAAATAACAGATATTAAAATTAAATTGCAGGAAGCAGAGCAATTGCACGCTGGCGATCGATCGGCGCATGCTGAAGGTGGCGATCGACGAGGGGGTGTTTGGAGGATTCCATCGAAGGACGGCCGCCGAATGGCAGATGGTGAGGGAGAGAGAGGAAGGGAGCAAGTGGAAGATGAATCCTTGCAGATGGTCGAGGGTGGTCGCTTCTCGTGGGTGGTCGAAATGCACGACGATCAGTATCTCCTACAGACGGGCACCAACATGGCTACTGTACGATTCGAGTGAGTCGATATCGATCGATCGGTGAGAAATGGAGATGGAAAAATAAAGAAAATTGTAGTTTGTACGAGCAAGGAGAGCGGATCGCGGCCCAAATGCAGAGATGGACGCCGATGCCATTCGGAGATGATCGATTCATCCTGGATAAGGAAGACAGAAAGGTAAGCAGAGTGAACAACATTTCGAGAAGATATGTTTTCGCCCCTCTACTTCAGGCGGTTTCTGTGATAGCGGCCCGTAGTGGCACCGGACCCGTCTCGGCCAACGACATGAAAGGGAAGTGGATTGGAAGCAGAGAAGATGGATACGAGGTGAGAAACAGTCGTAATTGTTTAATTAACTTGTTTTAAAATATGTAATACAATTAATGTAGGAAGGGACGAAGGATTGAGTAGTAGAGGGAGGATGTCACCGAGGATGGAGCGGCCAGGGCACACGGAGAGGACGGAATCGAGGTGAGTGGTGCTGTTGAGATGTGGTAGAATCGGACACGAACGATTGACTTTACACGTTGACTTGTTAGCACTAGTCATTAGAGATCTAGAAACGCGCGTGAACACTGACAAAGCTGCCAGGACCTTTCTGGTTTCTAGTTGGGCACGTAGCTTGATCCAAGCAGTGTCTGGTTATCGCAAGCATCACAATAATATTCCACTTGCAGATTCGTCCGAAGCCATATGGAGTAGACCCTCCAATGGCTTCCAATTACACGGAAGGAGGTAATCTGATCGTTCCTTGAAAATTTAGGTTTCATATGGTATTGATTATCCTGCAAATTTATGAGATTGTAATTCAGGGACTCGGGGCAGCGAGTGCTCCCTTCACTTTCGCCGCTTTTGGAGGGTATCTGGCGTCGTCTCGCGCGCACTCATGGTACGGTACTCGGCGTTTTGATCGATTCACAACTAACGATATTTTTTAACAACAGGAACACAATTCGATCCTCATCATCACTCCCCTTTTCAGTCGTGGCACAAGGTATCGGGTCGATGGAGGGTGGAAGGGGCATCGTCGGCCTGTCATCCTCAAACTGATCACTTCCCATCCGACACTACTCATTACGAAGAGAGTCAGCAAAGTGAGTGCGGGGGGGGGGGGGGTGGTGGAGATCCAGAGAGATCCAGATGGCCAACGAGATCTTTGGTTTTCTGTGATGTGGCATATCAGGGATGGGTGAAACGAAGAATTTCCTAATTTTTTTCCCAGTTTATTTGCTATCTTAAACAAATCCAAGGATCTGATTCATACGTGTCCAGCTGTGGCGGCGAAGGGGGAGGTGCGCAGGGGTGGAGAGAAGGGAGAAGGGAAATATTGGTTCATTGACATTTCCACTTGTAGGCGGAGTAAAAATGTTCTTTAATTCTTGCAAATTCGCTTCGCAGTCAATTGAATCCCAGTTGCAGTCGCCACGTCGCCGTTCTCGTCGCAGCCGTCGCCGTCCAAGTCTGCAGCCGGTGCAGCAGCTGCAGCTCCGCCTCTCCGCCGCCCCGGCGCCAGCCTCGACGATCACGCTGTCGTCGACGACGTCTTCGGCGTGCGCTTCGGCAGCATCCTCGACGACCTCGCTGGTGAGGCTTCTTTCAGTGATTCGGAGGGTGTGGAGAAAGAGCGATAAACTGCTTGCAAGGTTTTCCTCGTTTCGTTGTGGTGCTATAATATGGCTCCTGCGATTTGTTGCAATATCTCGAATTTGGAAAAATTGAATATTTTATTGACTATTTAATTTTAAGTCTAATTAACAACCTAATTGCAGGTTCACAAGCTCCAATCAACGTGATCTCCTCTCTACTGCATGGTCTGAGGGCGGACCTGGCTGCAAGGGAGTAGTGGGAGGCTGCGACAGGCAGAGACTCTGCCGCAGAGTGGGATCGGTGCCGGACCTGAGGAGTATTGGTATGGTACCAGGTGTTGGGTTCCAACTGGGTACCTGGAGTAGGGGTTAGGGGCTGGGAGCATCGTTGTGGTTGTGATTTGATGTGGGTTTTGCTAATTAATGATTACTACAGAATACGCGGCCTCGATACTCTGCGCGCGCTCGGCCAAGGCGCCCTCATCGACGAGGAGGATTCGGAGCAGGGAGGATGATGAGAGGTATGGTGGGGGTACTGTAGGGTACAGTAGGGGTCTTGTTAGGAGTACGGTAATATCGATTTTATATTTTAAAATTTTAAAATTGCTGCAGATCCGACAGTCGGAAGGAGAATCGGGTCGAGTCGGCGAGGGATAGGAGGAGAGATGAAAGGAGAAGGGACGGAGATGATAGAAGAAGAGACGGAGATGATAGAAGAAGAGACGGAGACAGAGATAAGGAGAGACCGAGGAGTTGCCAGAGGTGGGTGGGGGAGACTGGTTGAAACAGAGAACAGATGCATACATGGGCAGGAATTGTTGCTGCGGTATGCATATCGGGTGGGTTCGTAATGAAAATGCGCCAAATTAAGAGCAACACGCCCAGTTTTACAATGAATTTGTTAAATCGGGTGGGTTGAACTCGACATAACCGGGTGCGTTTTGCTGCTATCAACAATGATGCCCGTGTATGAACAGATGGGTTAGCTTGAACAGTTTTATGAAAAGCGGAATATTGTTGATTACTAATTAATTGCAGAACTCGATTCCTCAACGACGACGACGCCTAATCGATGATGTCGGGAGGACGACTACAGGTAGAGTGCTCTCTTCATTTCACACGCTTTCTCGTCTGCCAGAGCAGCGAGAGAGTGGGCAAAAGGAAGAGGAGGTAGCAGTGGTCTAAACAATCAATTGCAGAAGTGAGCGGGACGACAAGGGACGGAATGGAGAAAGGCGGAGGATGAATGGGGAGAGGCGAAGATATGAGAAGGACGATGAGGAACAATGGGTGGAGAAGGAGGTACGGTAGCACGCTGTATCGATTGACAACTGAGTTTGAAGGTACGGTAAATCAAAATAATCGCTCGATTTCAGCCCTCATCCAACCAAGGCCGAGAAGGAGGACAGCGGGCCGCTGCGGCCTTGACGACATACAGCTGAACATAAGGGAAGGAGCGAAGGCGGAGGGCGGCGTGCAGGTAAGGGTATCGGGACTAGAGTGTAGTCTCGAGTCTGACGTACATATCAAACTCGTTTGTATTGCGCTTCAGCGTCTACTCAATTTTCCTGCCGTTTTCGTACAATTGTCCACTAATCTCTTTGCTAGTGTCAAATGTATTGCAAGCTTGAAGCATGTAAAACAGGGTTTTTGACAGAGTAGCAAATGGTCGTCAAAAATTACCTAAAATCTGTAAACGTACCCGGTTTTTGCTGGTTTTCGATGGATTACTAACGATAACAGCTAGATAATCGATTATTTGCACGTTACGCCAATCAAAAAAAGATTTCGTTTTTGGGGGATCCTTCTTCGTGATCGATCAGATCGTTGACCAAACTGGTGTAGCGTGAAAGTGCTTTAGTTTACTACACTGTACGAGTCACGCATTAAAGGCGAATGCACAGTCTGGTCAGAGACTGTGATTCAGAGTATAGTTTGATCGAATGCGTGATAAATAAATCGATTGCAGGTGCTGACGAGGGGTGGTCGGAGGCAGATCGTGCGAATAGGGCGTTACGGAAATAATGGTGAGTACGTTAGACGCAACAGTGATTACGGTAGATGATTGCAGTAGAGCGTACTGTAGCTCGAAGGATTATTGCCAATAATTAATTGCATTCCAACCGTGCTGTTTTGCAGGGATTGCGTGTGTATGAGTGGATGCTGAATGTGTGAAGTAGAAGAGGGGCGGCACCCTGGGAGGTCATTCAGTTGGCCCGGCCGCCGATTTGCCCCTCTAATAAAATACGTTGTCGATAATTATTTGTGAAATTGTTTGATTGAATATTTAGAAGGGGGCACGAAATGCATTGCATGTCGAGTGCATGAAGAGTCACTGTGCAGATTGTGTCATGTCGATTGGAGTTTCACTGATTGTTTGATTGGCAATCTGTCTTTCCACTCTCACTTCTTTTCCATCTCCACTCTCTGATGTACCATTCGTGTCTTGTTGCCCCTTTCAATCGAGTTCGTTCCATCCTTCCATTATGCATTACGGTGCTCGCATCCCCGCTTTGTTGCGTAAGTACCCAACCTTTTCTATGCTGCGAAAGCCTTCTCATTGCCTTTTTGTCCTCGTCTTTCCTCCTTCACTCTCAAGTAATCCGCATTCACTGATTTATCAACATTGCCTCATCTTCCTTTCCACTCCTTTCCTTTCTTTTCCTTTCCTTTCCTTTCCAACTCTTGTGGTCTATGCTGCGACAGCGCTCTCATTGTCTTCGCGTTTCTATTCGCGATCTCGAATGCGAATTGAGCGTCCAGGCTTGGAGAGCACAACAGCACTATAGTATCTCATGATCCCAAGTGTTGAGATAGCCCTGGTCATTATGTGGTCTTTGAGTGCAATTGATAGTCTTTTTCTACCGTACTCCCCACAGTTTCTCACACGTTGCGCTTTTCCATTTGAGAAGTGGTTCCCGCATAGACAATTTGATTACGGTAGTGCTAATATTAGCCTCCAAATTGTGCATGCGATCATCTCCTTGTCTCATTATTCTTCCTCACTGATCTACCAGTCGTTTCCTATCCTACCATTCCACCTTTCGTTTTCTTGTACTCTGCTGCAACAGCGCTCTCATTGTCTTCGCGTTTCTATTCGCGATCTCGAATGCGAATAGCGCGCCCAGGCCTTGAGAGCACAGCAGCATTACCGCTAAATATCTAAATCCTCTCCATAATCCGGGTCGGGGCTTACCGTACTTCTAATTATTTTTTTGTTTTTTTATCAATATTTAGTGCAAAAATCAATTAAATAGCATCAAAACATTTGCACGGAGTGGGGTTCGAACCCACGCACCCATACGGGTACCAGAACACCCAGGGGGCACTGAACTCGTGCCAAGCTACATCGCTTGAGTCTGGCGCCTTAGACCACTCGGCCATCCGTGCAGATGAGCGCTACCTGAAAAATTGCCCTCTAATCTTTTTAACCCTGGGAATATTCCCATCGATACCATTCTGCTCACAATAATGGAGGCTCAGGCAGAATGTTCTCCATCCAAATTTATCTCAAAATAATTTCAATACCTGAATTCAATCAATCAATAATCCTCTTCATTCTTCCCTTTTCTGCACTTTGCAATATCATTTGCATCTCCCCCTTCCTCCCTCCTCTTCTCTCCTCCCCTCATTCACCTCCTCTTCCCTCCTCACGAATGGGCGAAGACTCCTCTCGCCGCTCCAAGAAGCGCTCCTCCTCCAAGCGTCGGGAGAGGTATCGATCCTACCGTACCCCGGGATATCCCTGGACCCCTCCGGATCCTCACCGGATACCGTAACCTACCGTACCCCATTACAGATCCTCGCGGTCCCGTAGCGACTGCGTCTCCTCCCCGCCCTCCTACTCGGTCGAGGAGAACAGCGACGGAGAGTGGGTCAGTTACCGTAATCAATCGATTACCGTAACTATACCGTCTTCCAGGTGAACAGCCGCCTCAACGTCAAGTGGCCCGCGCCCGTGAACAACAACGACGTGAGCAAGGTATACGGTAGTCGGCTACAGTACACCAACTACCGTACCCCTCGAGACTACTGTGGTCAACGGGTTACTGTACTTCCCTATTCAGCATCGCTACTTGTCGTTCGACGATTCGAGTGATCGGAAGCAGAGTGAGAGAAGAAGCAGAAAGAAGAGATCGAAGAAGGAGAAGAAAGAGAGAAAAGAGAAGAAAAGGGATGAATCGGTACGGGGATCTACCGTAGCACCCGCAGTACACATCCGAAACAGCAATCGTACAAGAGCTACCGCATCCCCGCAAATGAACACTTTTCTACAGTACCATGCATCGATTACCGTACTGTACCATTACCGTACTGTAACCCTACCGTGCCCTAATTTCCAGTCCCAATCCTCTCGCCGCTCGGCCCGTTCGCCCGCGTCACTCACGGAGAAGGACGACCAGTACATCTCGCTCAGCAACACTTCGGAGGAGGTTCGAAAATGGGCGGAGCCAGGAAAAGGGGCGGAGCCTAACCTCTTATTGCAGTCCGGCCGCAGCAGCAAGCGCATGCGTCGTGAGCGCAAGCGCATGACCGTCCAGACGAGTCCCCAGGTACGGTAGACTGCCCTGATCTACCGTAACCTTCCGTACTCAGAAGTCGAAGAGATCGAACGTCAGCGGATTCGCCACTGACGACGACGGCAAGAAGATCGATTCAGTAGTCTTCGATACGGTAGGGGAGTACGGTGGGGTACAGTAATCAATCGATATTCGCAGCGCTCGGAGATGATGCGCTACAAGAAGAGCGACGACATCCTGCCGACCAAGCGAAAGAGTCGCTCCAAGAAACTCTCGGTAGGAGTACGGTAGTTCTACCGTAATCAATCGATATCTCAGGCCGCTGAGCAGAGGGAGAACGAGGAGTACAATCGATACTACCTCGGCGTCCGATCGAGAAGAGGAGTGGAGAGCAAGCTCAAGTCCGTGACCTACCGTACTCTACCGTACCCATGACCTACCGTACCCCAGGCAATCCGGCGAATTCTTCCTCTACTACGAGAGGCCTCGAGAAGGCGAAGTGCCGCTGACGGTCAACCTCCAGATCGCCTACCTCAGCTCCACCTCCGAGGTACTGTAGCTACAGTAATCTGGCAGTTATCGATTGATCGATGCCATAAACCGGATAACTAAGGGTTACTGTAATATGGTTGCAGTAATCGATTGATACCGTACCCCCTTTCAGGTGTACCACTTCCCGATCCAGTGCTTCGAGGGCGCCGACGGCCACAAGCGCTTCGTCGTCATGCAGAACAAGAGCGACGGCAAGATGGTACGGTAGCACTGGGTTACGGTAGTCGATTGATTACTGTATACAAATTCCAGTTCAACTCGATCCTCTCGCTCGTCAAGCACTACTCGCTGTACTCGCACATCGACCTGTCGACGGGTCGTCTCGAGACCTTCTCGGTCCCGCACTGAAGACGGGGCAGTACGGTAGCCCCTCGATACCATATCGATTGATCGGCCCACTCACCTATTTTGCATTGTACGTAGAAAACCGCCGAGTCTGGTGCCTGATACTGAGAAAAAAAGCTTTGATCGATAAAAGCTTGAACTGTGAGACACTGAAGACACAGACTAAAATCGAAAACAGTGAAAAAATCGTTCAATCGTGTTGACTACGTCTCTTATCACTCCTGTCATCTGATCATCCTGTTTTTCATGTCCTCGATTCGCCATCTCTACAAAGTCTCTCTTTATCACCTCACTCTTCACTTCAAACAAAAGAGACGGGAGGAGCAAAACATATAAACTCGTAAACACTCGGGTATACTCTACTACGTCCTATCGAGCGGATAGAAAGAGGGTGGGGCGCTCAATACTAGGCTCCTGAGCGGAAAAGGGGCGGGGCTAAGTACTGTAGACGACGGGCTTACTTCTTGTCGACGACAATGTTGTAGACGGGTCGGCCCTGAATGAGTGACATTGCAAATTTGGAAGGTGCATTAATGTTTCCCACTTTCGTTACCTAAAGATGCATACAGACAGTTCTGTCGAATTCACGAAGTAAAAAAATATTAAATAACCCAAGTTGAACAAAAAAATTAATTTTCAAGTTGTAAAGATGATTTCGCGTTTCGCTTTTCCACCACCTTCAACCTGACACACAACCCTATATCAGTGTTATTTTCCCACCGAAAAAACATATAAAAAGCGAGAGAACAATTCAAATATCTGCTATCGAAAGGAAAAATCCATATAATCCTAGATCTACCGTACCTGGGCGTCCGTTCCGGTCGGGACCTTCTTGCCGTGCACGAGGAAGGGCGCGTTCAGGTCGTGGCGGCAGTTGCTCCAGCCGGCTCCGATGCCCACGCCCGATCCCAGCCAGATGGGGAACGCGCGACCCTGCGAGATAAATAAATATTTTAGTTGGCGAAATCGATCATTCAAAAGACGGGATACATCAGATCGGGAAGGCGCCACTCTGCAAATCAGTAGAAAATAACAGAGGTCTTCTGAGAGATCGCAGGTGCCCATTGACAAACTGTTCAAAGTGCTTCGATCCGGCTCAAACTTTGAGGGTTGATGTGTCTAAGGTCCAAGAACTTTTGGCTGAATTGGTGGAGCCGGGAAATCAAAATTGCCTAAAAGCCGGCTCCGAACATTATGAAACTTCAAAACGTCATAACTTCCGTTAAAATGGTCGTACAAAATTTTTACAAAAAGGAAAATGTTCCTCTTGACGAAGCCAACAACTTTTCTCTTGAGCACAAAAATATTGGAAAAAGTCTAGGTATTCAAAAATTTGAAAAACACTTTGTTCGATCACAAAATCGTTCTTCCTGAAAAAAAAGTCCACACATACAGATGATATTATTGCAGAATCGGATTCTACGATGAATTTTGGATCGACACTGAAAAAATCACGAAAATTGAAGACTATACATTTTTGATATACAGCTCCAAACATTGCCAAGCCACATATTTCAAAAGATAAAGGTTTGATTTCAGCTGTGATTCCTTGAAATTTGGTCACTTTTTGCATGTTTCTATCATTTCTAGTTATGACAAGTAAAAATACAACGAAAAATCCGAAATTCAAAGCCTTTTAAAAAATTCGATTTTCGGAAGGTCGAAAATTCAATTTTTTCGAAATTTACAAAAATGTGTTTTTTTGTTTAGAAATTGTGCAATTGGCGTTCCTGACCATTTCTATGCACTTTTAACGTAATTAGAGAAACAAATAATCATCAGAATCAAAGTTCAACCGATCTTGCTGTTAAGTTAGTTTTTCAGGTAATATCATTCGCAATTGTTTATTTCGTTGCTAAAAAGTGCATAGAAATGGTCAGGAACGCCAATTGCACAATTTCTAAACAAAAAAACACATTTTTGTAAATTTCGAAAAAATTGAATTTTCGACCTTCCGAAAATCGAATTTTTAAAAGGCTTTGAATTTCGGATTTTTCGTTGTATTTTTACTTGTCATAACTAGAAATGATAGAAACATGCAAAAAGTGACCAAATTTCAAGGAATCACAGCTGAAATCAAACGTTTATCTTTTGAAATATGCGGCTTGGCAAGGTTTGAAGCTGTATATCAAAAATGTATAGTCTTTAATTTTCGTGATTTTTTCAGTGTCGATCCAAAATTCATCGTAGAATCCGATTCTGCAATAATATCATCTGTATGTGTGGACTTTTTTTTCAG
>LS581548.1:160927-231948 GCA_900490775.1 Pristionchus maxplancki | reverse complement strand
TGACCAAATTTCAAGGAATCACAGCTGAAATCAAACGTTTATCTTTTGAAATATGCGGCTTGGCAAGGTTTGAAGCTGTATATCAAAAATGTATAGTCTTTAATTTTCGTGATTTTTTCAGTGTCGATCCAAAATTCATCGTAGAATCCGATTCTGCAATAATATCATCTGTATGTGTGGACTTTTTTTTCAGGAAAAAAGATTTTGTGATCGAAAAAAGTGTTTTTCAAATTTTTGAATACCTAGACTTTTTCCAATATTTTTGTGCTCAAGAGAAAAGTTGTTGGCTTCGTCAAGAGGAACATTTTCCTTTTTTTTAAAATTTTGTACGACCATTTTAACGGAAGTTATGACGTTTTGAAGTTTCATAATGTTCGGAGCCGGCTTTTAGGCACTTTTGATTTCCCGGCTCCACCAATTCAGCAAAAAGTGCTTGGACCTTAGACACATCAACCCTCAAAGTTTGAACCGGATCGAAGCACTTTGAACAGTTTGTCAATGGGGGGTCTGGATTTCATGCAATCTCTCAGAAGACCTCTGATAAATATTACGCCCATTTTGCACTAGCATTTCGCGTTTCGCAGTTCCATTTACTTCAATCGCAGTTGGTTGAAACCAGTTCCTGCTGCTGTTCTAGTTGAAAAATTATTCATTTATTTATCAAACCTTACCGTGACCACTTCACACCTAATTATTGCTAGTCATCGATTGAAAATAAATCGATAGTATCCGAGTTATCGTAACTTGAAGAAGGCGACGGAGTCCCCACTCATCTCTCACGTAATAATCAATAACCATGAACCAAAACCACTTCTAGAGGCGTTATTTCCTTGTGAACACGCATAAATATTATTATTCCGTACCTTGAAGAAGGCGACGGAGGCCACTATTCCGATGGCGACTCCTCCGGAGATCTTGAGCAGCGAGTCGGCGAAGCAGCGGTCCACCTTCTCTCCCAGCTGGTCCTCGGCGAGCGGAGCCATTTCTAGTTGGGCTGATGAGGGACGAATTGATGTCTACTCATCAGAGGTCTTCTGAGAGATCGCATTTGACCATTCACAAAATGTTCGAAGTGCTCCGATTCCAACCAAATTTTGAGGGGTGATGTCCCTAAGGACTAGGAACAAAATTTGGACTTGGCGAGACCGGAAAGTCAAAAACACCTAAAACCCGGCTCTTGTAAGTTTCAAACTTCGAAAAATCATAACTTTCTTTAAAGTTAAGCTAGAAACTTTTTCAAAAAAAGAAAATGACCGCCACGAAAAACTGAACAACTTTGCTGTTGACGACAAACGTGAAGAAAAATCAGTGAAAAAGTTAAAAATGAAAAACCGATTTTTCGACCAAAAAAGTGGATTTATCAAAAAATAGTTGTTCACACGTTCGCGAGATAACATCAGATTCGAATTCTACGCACTTTTTCACTACGGATAGGCCTTTTTGAAGAGGATTGCGAACCCAAATCATGTTTATTTTTTTATGTTTTTTCGGCTTTTCACCTCATTTTTGACAAATCGGTGTCCAAATGTTCGGGAAATCGATGGATTCGAACCAACTAAAGCCTATTTCGGACATCTCCAGTTACATAACCCTGAAAAATGATGAAAAATCAGAGATTTGACAATTTTTGAGTGGTCGAAAATGTCGATTTTTTCAAAATTCGCATATTGCTCATTTTAAGCACAGAAAATGAAAATTTGGCATAAATATTACTCATAATCATTCATTAGATGGTTTTTGAACGCTAGCCTGGTCGGCACAACACCATTAAGTGCATTGATGACATTCAGAATGAAATGGCTCTCAATATCGATCAAAAGGTCCTAAATGATGTTCAAAACGATCAGATTGATTTATTAACACATTTGATAAATATTTTGACAGCATATGAAACTTTTGAAAAATCGACATTTTCGACGACTCAAAAAATGAAATTATTAAAAATTGTCAAATCTCTGATTTTTCATCATTTTTCAGGGTTATGTAACTGGAGATGTCCGAAATAGGCTTTAGTTGGTTCGAATCCATCGATTTCCCGAACATTTGGACACCGATTTGTCAAAAATGAGGTGAAAAGCCGAAAAAACATAAAAAAATAAACATGATTTGGGTTCGCAATCCTCTTCAAAAAAGGCCTATCCGTAGTGAAAAAGTGCGTAGAATTCGAATCTGATGTTATCTCGCGAACGTGTGAACAACTATTTTTTGATAAATCCACTTTTTTGGTCGAAAAATCGGTTTTTCATTTTTAACTTTTTCACTGATTTTTCTTCAGGTTTGTCGTCAACAGCAAAGTTGTTCAGTTTTTCGTGGCGGTCATTTTCCTTTTTTGAAAAAGTTTCTAGCTCAACTTTAAAGAAAGTTATGATTTTTCGAAGTTTGAAACTTACAAGAGCCGGGTTTTAGGTGTTTTTGACTTTCCGGTCTCGCCAAGTCCAAATTTTGTTCCTAGTCCTTAGGGACATCACCCCTCAAAATTTGGTTGGAATCGGAGCACTTTGAACATTTTGTGAAGGGGGTTCCGAATTTCATGCAATCTCTCAGAAGACCTCTGTCATAACAATAACAATGAAGAAAAACAATAACTTCAAAGCAGTTGAGCATAATTGAACATACGTGAGGTACGCTTCTCCAAATTATTGGACTCAAAGCACTCACATGTCAAGTATTGAAACCATGAACAACAGACTCAGTGATTACAGAAGTCTGAATCCATTCAACAGTAAAGACCAAGGTATCGTTCCAGACTCAAACTGGTCTCGTTATTTTCACACGCAACTCTACTTCATCATTTATGCTCGCAATCGGCGATTAACAATGTAGATTGCTACTAGATAACGAATAAGCGATTGATTAAACTGAATGGATTGAAATCTTACATTTTATAAATCGGTACAATAACATTAGGGGAATTTAATCCGGGGGCATTCTTGCTGCACCCGTGCACTATCTCACATCAGCAAGTATCACATTATCGATCTAGGGGAGGGGACTGGTAAACGGCGCAAGTACTAGCGAGGGGTGGAATGACTATTATCGTCGGAACGATATAATCAGTGTCCCCTGCCGCGCTCCCAGCCGGGCGCCGGGCCGCTGCGGTAGGCCGCCGCGCCGTTGCTGCTCGCCAGCTCCTCGTACGACATCGCTCGACTGGAAAGGAAACAAGTCAGTCAGTGATCACCCAAGGGATACCGTAGCCCCCGAAAGGCAATCGATAGCCCACCCGTACGCGTCGGCTTCCGTGGCGGGCGGGCGCGCGCGGCTCTCGGCGGGCGGCGGGAAGAAGGTCGGACGCGGCTCCTGAAAGGAAACTTCATTGTCTATTCCAGGACCATCCAATTCTGCAACTATTTACTGCCGAAAGTTGAATAACCTCGCAAGTTTTTATTTTACTAGCTGAGTATCCGTTTCAAGGTACCCTCGTAAGGCTCAGCCATCGACCGAGCACGATTTCATTCACTTCTCCCTCCGATATTCTACCCTTTGCCAGCTCCCCCCTCACCTCCTGCTTCTTGTAGAAGGGCTGCGAGTCGGCGAAGGCGATCTTCGGCCGCACCGTCGACGGTACCGTCTGCGAGAAGAAGCTCGGCACCGGCAGCGGGTCTGCACAGGGAATGCATTAATTTAAATTAATTAACCAATTTTAAATTTTATAAATTTTAAATGATGTTTCTACGATCTGCATCATTCTACAATCACACCCGATACTTGACATCGAATTAAATCAAACTGGAGAAACATCAATCGTCCAATTCGTTGTTATCTCGTGACAAATTATTACCTCAAAAACAACCGAAATAAATTGCATGCTTTCATTTCAAGTTCTTTTCAACCACTCCATGAAACGGACACTCACTGGTACCATTATAACTCTAATTGTAAGCTCTCCGTTGTCGATAAAATTAGGCATTTTCGACACTGACCAATCGAGCGCGGGCGATGGTGTGCGGGCGCCGGCACGCCCAGCGGGATCGCAGCCGCCGGCGGCATCGCCGCGATCAGCGGCTTCTTGGCTGCAAGATTACGGTAAACAAGGAGATTACGGTATATCGATTGATGACGTCATCAATCAATCAATAATCTCACCCTTCTTCTCCACCACGACCTTCTCCGGGCTGATCAGGCGCGCCAGGTCCTCCCAGCCTGCAAAAGATCATTTTTTCTAGATTTTTAAATGATCTTTTTCTAGTGATCTTTTTGTTTCACGATGGTTGTATCAAATGCATGAGACCATGCGAATTGATAAATTCTCTTCTTCTTACAAACCACAAATTATTTCTACAAATCTAAAATCTCGCCACCATCCTCCAGCGAGTCGACCCGTCGATTTCCTATTAGTCCCCCAATCTAAACTAGCAAAGCGCGTGTTTCAAGATGTTTACATCAAAGATCGCGTCGAACGCGCATTGATAGATGATGAAAGAGTGAGCTTTCAACAACAAAATACGAAATCTCAAATCGCCCTAACGTGACCATCAACAATCAGTTACTCACCATCATCCTCAAGTGGCTCTACGAGCTTGCTCGCATCGATCTCCTCCACTGGAGGCGCCCTCTTCTCTTCCCCTCCTCTGGCCGACTGCTTGTCCATGCCCAGTCGCTCCGCCAGTCGCTCCGTCAGCGTCGGCGAGGCGGAGCGATGATGAGACGGCGGGCGTCTGTAATTAATAATTCATTAATTAATATAAAATAAAATAAGGCTTTAGTGCTTTAGTCTGATAATTAAAATAACGTTCACTAGCTCGATACTACAAAATTGCCAACTGTGAAGCATTCCTAGACTAGTTGCAACTTCAACCCTATAAGATAAGGCGCGTCAGCTAGGTCAAACAATAGGAAATGTCATCGTTCACAATGGATTAATGAAGTTGTTTTTTTTGATAGGTTGGGGTCGAGGGACAATTGAGTACTTCTAATAAACAATGTTCTGACTAGTAACCTCAACCTGACAGGTTGTACAATTTGAACGCACCTCTCCCTCTCCCTGTCCTCCCTCGGCACTGCCGCCACGCGGTGCGGTTCGTAGGCTGGCGAGTGATCCGCGTATCTGGGGCGGTCGTCCGCGCGGACGCGGTGCTCCGCAGCACGAGCATCCACGTACCGTCCGCGCTCCTCCGGGCGCTCCTCCCGGTACCTGCAAGTATCACGTTTCTAGTGGTCTACTAAATGTAACAGAAAGGAAACCCCTAGTGTACTGTCTACCAATCGGCAAAAACTCAACAAATGATAAATTGCAGTTTCACTTCGCCTACTCAACTCTACGGATTAACAAATACACAATGTGAAGTCCGTTTCCCTGACAATAAAAAAATCAATCCAATTCGATTCCTTACCGATCCGTGTAGTACTCCACGTGGTGTCCCTCCGGCCTTTTCTCATACTCCTCCCTCCTGTCGTCTCTTCTCTCGTATCTTTCGTCTCTTCTCTCATAGTCTCTATCATCTCTTCTCTCATAGTCCCTTCTATCGTCTCTTCTGTCATCCCGTCTATCGTACTCCTCTCTCCTATCGTCCCTCCTGTCATACTCCTCTCTTCTATCGTTCCTTCTCTCATAGATGTCCCTTCTGTCATATTCATCTCTTCTGTCGTCCCTCCTATCGTACATCTCCCTTCTCGGAGGAGGCGAGCGGCTTCTCAGTTCATCCGCCAGGCGCCTCTCGTAGGCCTCTCTGCAATTTACACCATAATTTCCCAGGATTTTCGAAATTCAACGAAAGCGTAAGTATTCTACACTACTCATCGAACTCTTTAAGAAAAAAAGAATGAAATACGAAAGACGCGAAAATCGGCCGCATCACCTTGTTCGACTGTTCATACTTAAATCGTACTGAGTAGTGTTTCAAATATCGATTTTACTTTATAAAAATAATTATCTCTTAATATTACCGTTCATCTCTCGTCCACTCGCGAGGCACCATATCGATGTGAGTCGGTGGCGCGCCATACGCGGGTGAGCGTCCGTACGCGTCCGGATACTCGTACTCGTGACGCGGCACCGCCACCACTGGCGGATACACGGCGGGCGCGGGTGCGCGCGGAGGCAGACGCGCGAGCGCATCGCGGACCGACGCGAACGGATCGTGCACGGGTGCCGGATACGGAATCGGCGCCACCGCCACGGGGACAACTGGAGGACGCAGCGGAGCGGGAGGACCACTGTAGAATGGTGACGATTAGTTGTGAGAATGCCGGAACTTTAGCCAAACGAAGAATCGGCAAAAAAAGTTTTCAGGTTTATTCTTTTCAAGGATATAATTCATTTAGACAGCTTTTTTCAATCGATTGAGAGAAATCAAGAAGATTCGCAGAAAATTATCTGTGAATATACTCGTACTCGATCTATTTAAATCGATATTGAACAATCATTGTGCCATTTGCAATTCAATTGTTTTTAATGTACTCTTGACATGTACTTCATTGTTCAAATCGATTCAATGTGAATCAAAACATACCTGAGATCAGAAACGGCAATCTTGGTCATCATTACTTTAGCCTTGTATTGATTGTACCACGACTCATCTCCGCTGTGACGCTTGCTTTAAATTAATATTTAAATGTAATAACTCATAATATAATTTGCATAGCAGGTTCAATGAATAAATTGAAAAGGTCTTCTTCAATAAGACAAATCAATTATAAAACAGTGCTAGTTAGAATAGGATCGAGTGATAACTCACTGGAGTTATCTCAATTATATTAGATAAGTCTGAAATTTGTTTCAGATTCTACTCCAGATGTATCCAGTGAATTAAACGTTCCCAATTGATAAATTACTCCACTTCTAGTTTCTTGATGAGCCAAGATATTATTTAAAACCCTAGAAGAATCACCTTGTTGGATTGTAACTACCCTTGTTGAAATTGCCGTACGGGCGCTCGAAGGGTCGATGAACCTAAGTTTTTGTGGTTAATAATTCGAATCGTAGAAATTAAATTATAAAAGTGCTCGTAAATTAATTGTTGTTGAATCATTTCCGTTTTAAACGGATCATCCCGTCATAATTATTTATTAATTGAAGAAAGCTATTTCACCTCATCGAATGAAGCATCCGTTATGATTCTGAATCCCGAATCATCCTTCTTCTTATCTTTCTCATCAGAGGATGATCTACTCTTCTTCTCTTTCTCAACGGAAGACGATCTACTCTTCTTCTCTTTCTCATCAGAAGACGATCGATTTTTCTTCTCAAGAGATGGGGAGCGTATACGGGACTGTCTGTCGTCAGGCTTCGCAAACTTCTTAGACTCTTCATATCTCTTGCCATTGCTCTTCTTAGATTCATCTGTCTTAGGCTCTTCGAATTTCTCCTCAGCCTCTTTAGATTCTTCCTTTTCTTCCTCGGCCTCTTCGAATTCATCTTCTTCGATTATTTCGACTTCCTTGATCTCTTCATCGTTGATCTCATATTCATCTTTAGATTCTTCCGGCTCAATCTTTTCTTCTTCTTTCTCGATATCTTCTATTATCTCCTCCTCCTTATCCTCGACGCGCCTCTTCTTCTGAAAAGAGGCGCATCACATATTAGTTAAACCATCTTGATACTTTTCGACTCATAAGAACTTCAGAACAGTCACATTCTGAAGATCTTATGAGTCCGAATATCCCCACATTTATTTTTAAGACATTATCGTTAATTAAAGATCACATGCTTCAATGATTCGAGAATTTCGTCATTGAATCATATTGTCTTTAGATTTATAACTTGATATTTAATAATTGCGCAACTGATCGCAAAATTCGGACCATATTGGTGAAACTTTTCAACAGCTCATTTCACTTTTCAATTAGTCACTGGAAGTACCTTTCACAAATTCCGACAACGAATGGAGGCGGTTCGGAGTTCGTAAGAAGCAAACTCGAAAAGCAGCCAAAGCCTCGACTCGAACGTTCGGCTCTTCCGGTGTTATTGCAGGGAAGAATTTAAAGGGACGAAATGAGTGAAGTATGCTGCTTCCAAGTTGCAGAGGACGTTCGAAGTCAGGAAATTATTAAGCAAATTTTCAACGGAAAGGTAACCTCGATCTGACAGAAACTGGAAGAACAATCGTTTCATACGAATTGGCCGGTAATGCATTTCGTAGCATCAGTAGACAAAGTTGCAGTCAGATTTGCAGATGGATGAGGGAAAGTGAATCAAAAAAAGAATGGATATATGTTTCGATGGCCTCTTCGCCTCCTCTCATTCTCCTTGCATACTGGAGTTCACTCCAAACTTGGCTCTATTCAAATATGAGTAAATATTGGAGAATTCCGGTGGATATACATGCCCGTCTGCAGAATATTATTCATGTTGCTTTGGCAGACGAAGTTGCAGACAGATTTGCAGATGGATGAATAACTCAATATTTGATAACAGTTTTGTTTTAATGATCGATTTCTCCCTCTTTTTCCATTGTTTTCGGCAAGGAGAAATTCTATCGAAATTTATAAAAGCATAAGTAGGTGCAAATTGAGAAGAAATATAAAAAAAGTGAATGTCGTATGTTATGGCACTGTGAGACGAAGTTGCAGACAGGTTGGTAAATTGGCAAAGCCGTTAAAGTTTTAGACTCTTAGACGAAGGCGAAAATGTAAGATGCAATGAAGAGAAGCCTATCTCAACCAAGTTTTTCTATACAAACACATGAGAAAAAAAGACATTCATGTTTGCTTTCGAGTATAGTACTGTATTGAAACATAAAATATGCCAAAAGTGTTAAATTTTTAAATATAATTTAATTAATCGGCTACATGTGTCAATCATATTTTTTCAAAAATTGTAGAAATTATGAAAATACATTCGTCATTGTTCTCAATTTTATTTTTAATGTAGGATTGGCAGACGGGGTAGCTGATATTCGTATTTCTTTTTTTAAATTACGGGATTTAAAATTTGGTCCCGCCGTGATTGTTCGTCTGAATTCCGTTTTTCGACGTAGCTTTAGATAATCTCAATTCGAACTTTATTTAGAAATATGTTGTACTCATGGGCATCTTTCATTTCTTCTAAATGAAGGGAAAAATAAGAAAACGCGATTTGCGTAAAAAAACAAGGTGTTAAAATAGTAGAAACTGCGTAATTCACATTTAGGAAAAGAATCTTTAACACTTTTCATGTGGACTGTGCAGACCGTAGGTTTCGTGCGGATTCATAACGTTGATCCCGGTAGAGTTTTTCAAGTCGTGAAAAACTTGGAAATATTCCAAGCGAATCTTGAAAAAGCACAATATTGATCTCGGTAATAGAACATCGTAATAGAATAGTAAATCCTTCGTGCAAAAATGCACCATTTTGATCTCGGTAATGGAACCTCTATAACGTCCGTGTGAATCTTCAAGGATGTAATTAATGCTGATCTCGGCAATCGAACCCCCGTAACTTTTCGATCAAATCTTGTTAGAATACATAATGCCGATTTCGGCAATCGATAGATTTGATGTATTCTTGTGTTGATACATAATGCCGATGTCGGTAATTGAACTTCCATTACTTTTTTTTCCTTTTCCATGTAGATAATGCTGATCTCGGTAATTGAACCTCCATAATGTTTGTGTAAACCTTGCCAGGGTACTCAATTAAGATCTCGGTAATAGAACCTCCATAACTTTTCGTTCACATTTTGCTCGAATAAACAATGCCGATCACGAATATAGAACCTCCACAATAGCTCATGCGAACTTTGCCTTCGAGGAAGACTCGGACTCGTGTAAGCATTATAGAACATTTCTGTCTTCTTGTAAATCGTTGAGGCATTTCTTCTGTATCAAAAACCGGGGAATACATACGCCAATTGCGTATAAATTTGTGGCTATCCAATAGTGGATCATCAATCATATTTGAAATTTCTCCCCTTTGCAGCCTCACGCTGGTCAAACAGTTGCGTAATGGTGATAATAATGCCACCTTTTTCACGAAATCCTCCCACTATTCCCACACCACAAAAGCAAATATCAAACTCGAACCTCTCCATTCTCTTTGTTCACTTTCTCCTTCTCCTTCGAGTCCCGCTCCCGGCTCTTGGGATCCCTCTCCGACTTGTCCTTTCTACAATAATAATTTTACAATATAAATAATTAAGGGCTGTTACTCACCTCTCATCCTTCTTCGAGTCCTCACTTCTGTCCCTCTCCCTCTTCCTGTCTCTATCGTCGTGGCTCCTTCTCTCCTTGTAATCCTTCTTGGGCTTATCATCGAATCGACGATCTTCTCTGCGAACAGGAGAGCGGTCGTCCTGCAAAATTAATATTTTATTAAATATCAAAAAAATTAAAAATACAAAATTTAACCAAATCTCACTTTGAACGATCTTCTGCGGTCCGGCGAGTAATCGCGACGGGAAGCGAACGCGTCCGTATTGAAGCTAAAAATAATAATCATAAAAATAAAAATAATTGTGCAATTAAAAAATATTAATATTAATATCTACCGTTCACGAGGCGGTGAGCGGCGCGGAGCCGAGCGCCAGGTGTCGCCTCCACTGAAGAACTGGAAGAGGAATTATTTATTTGTATTTACAATGAAAACAGAGAAACTGCATCTTGATTGTTGTTGCTAAAAATATAATCAAAGTATTACTTCTCGACGCTCCTCCCTGCGCGGCTCGGGACGCCACGTATCTCCTGTAAAAATAAATTATTATACATTAAATAAATAACTAAATGACGAAATACAACTCACTTCTTTCATAGGCAGGGGGGCGTACCATCGCTACACTCGGCGATTGGTAGTAGACGGGTGCTGCAGCCACCACGGACTGAAGAGAAGAGCTCGATTTTAGCAGGAGAGAGAAGCCACGAGGCATAATATTTGGAGGATGTGTCAAGGATAGGATCAGAGTAGCAAGCAATTGGAGTGCAATCCGGATCAGGTCTATAGGAGCCAGCTGGCTAATCATATTTGCACCCGTGATGCACCAACTAACTAGGGCTGCAGTAACTAATAATTCCCGTATCCGAGCAAAGGGAACTAGAGGGGAGATGCTGGTCACGCGATCAAACGATCTGGAGATGGAAGTGTGAAGAAGTGAGCATTTGGATGCGTGGCAGAGATCGGCGATGGGGTTTGATATAGTGGTTTGGTTGTGGCAACTACGCAAAGTGAGCACAGCGGTTTACGGAGGAGTGTTAGCTTTGGATCAATGGCATACGAATGGGGTGGGTCGAAGTCCGTATATGGTTAAATATTCTGACGGAGGGACTTCGCTTTTGAGATGATCGCAATAGGTGAGAGAAGGCAATCAAAAAAGAAGAGAGCGTGTGAAAGAGAGAGACAGCGCGCGCAAGGAAATTTTTGATTAATTACATCATAGGCGCGGGCGTCCATCGGTCCGGGAGGCGCGTACACTACTGCGGCGGCGGCCGGCGACTCGAAGAAGGATCCACGAGGGAGCGGTGAGGGAGCTTAAAAGAAAAATATAAATTTAGTTATATTTCCAGCGTTATTACCTCTGGGAACGCTGACGGAAGAGCCGAAGAAGACTCCACGAGGCGGCGATGCAGCTGTAACGATGTTTATTCAGAAAATTAACAATAATTTTATAATTACCTCTCGGGGTGCTCACCGGAGCGCCGAAGAAGCCACCACGAGGCGGAGAGCGGGCTGGAAAATATAATTTACAATAAGAAATACAAAATAAATACCTCTCGCGGGAACGGCGGAAGACGCGAAGAATCCTCCGCGAGGTGGCGACGAAGCTGAAAAATGTTAATTAACACAATACAATAAACAATTAAACAATAATAATATACCTCTCGCGGCGGCGACCGAAGACCCGAAGAAGACGCCACGGGGAGAGGGGGCTGTAAGCATTAATCGATATTTGAAGTTCCTATTTGAGCGATACCTCTCGCGTAGGGGTCATCGGCGCGCCGAGGAGCTACGTCGAACGCGGAATGAGCAACTGCAAGAGAACAATAAAGTTGCCGCACAATAAAATTGATTGAGTCCGATAAGGATAAAAGATAAGTTCGCACCACCAGCAAAGGGGGCTGGACGAATCGCGGGCTGCGGCTGTGGAGCATTGAAGAAGCCGAACTGAGACATCAGTCTGGAAAGTGACTTTGAACGTCATTCGATCAACCTAACCAGTGTAACGACGAAACTAACATGAAACAAACAACGTGTATCTGAGAATGCGACGCAATAATTTCGCTCGGTATGCGTCTTGGAGAATTGAGTGCGTCAAGCAATTTTAAGCGCCTTGTAGGTGTCAGGAATCATACTTTCAGGATGCCGAATGTTTATTTGTGCCTACGTGTAATTAGATTTGTTCGTCAACTCTTTTTGCGTTACGCCAACCAAATGAGCGAGAAAAATAGCAGATAGACGCAAAAATAATCAACAAATTATTTAAAATCATTTCACGTTTGTCCACCGTGATACTGCTCAAGCTGCTTGCGGCTTTCTGCAGTAATTTGATGCTTGCAACTTTGTTATTCTTGTTTTTCACGCCCGTTTTATGCTAATTAGAACCTCTGATCAGCCAATAATCAGATGGCGGAGGCAGCAGCACCTCCTGTCGCGAGCGACGGGCCACCGGCCGCCGTCGCGGCTCCTGCGGCCAAGATTGTCGACCCAGTCGACAAGTACGCCGCCCTGGTTGTCAGAGTGAGTTGTTGGCTTTGATTCTGATCGCTGTGCAACTTTTAAGCCTAATTAGTTGAGCCATTTTCGAAATTCAGGGCGCAATCGTGGGCATGGGTCTGCTCGGCACGGCGCTCTTCCTGCGCAACTCTCGCATCGTACGTTTTTTCGTTCACAATTTCATTCACCATCACGAGGAACCAAATGATACATTTGACTAACTATGTGATTCAGTTTGCCAAGTTCGAGAGCGCCAGCCAGATTCCGAAGGAGTTCATCCGCAAGGAGCTTGAGCTCAAGGGAAAGGTACGGTAGCTCTTTCTCTATTCATATTATCAAGAAGAGGAGAGTTTACGCGTTAGTTAATTGAATGGAAATATGAAAAAAGTAAACGTGTTTCTTGTTTTACACATTTAAATAGTTAAATTATGACGCGTGGTTGTTTTGGCGCGCTTTTCAAAATTGCGAACTTATGTCCGAATTTGCTCATTCATTCTTGCCAAGAATCAATGCTAGATCGTTGAAATTTAAGCTGATATAAGACACGATCATCTAAACTGTCGGAATTTCGAAAGTGCAAATTATCCGAATAATCAAATCTCGCAGATCCGCGAGGTGCTTCCCACGGGCGAGCTGCGCATCGAGCACGAGCCGATCATCCGTCTGCCGCGACTCCTGCCGAAGAGGAAGAACGCCAAGGTATGTCATTCAAAATAGACTCGTCAAACTTGAATTGCGCTGGTTTTGAACCGTTTCATGCTTTTCCATTACGATATTGAATGATCAGTTGCTTGCTCTCTTGCCTATTCGTTGTGAAGCATATAGTTGAGAGCAAATTTTCCAATTCATTTTTTAAAAAATGTTTTGTTGCCTTTATCTACGCATCATATTATACTGTCATGAAATGGTTCATAGCAGTTGAGGGTGGAGTATTGAGTAGAGATAGTTTGTGCTGACAAGTCGATTTTCGAAGATTTCTCCATTTATTCAGTTACTTGATAATCACCAATATTACTCGCAGGTCGGTCTACTCACGCTGCGTCTCGCCGGTCTGGACATCTCTAAGGCCGGCCACACCTACATCACGAGGGACCTCAGGTATGGTTGATGTGCTGGCTCTTTCAACGTTATTTTATTGTTCACTTATCAGATGTGCTTTACCGTTACCAAGTGAGTCTATCATGGACCATCATGGAAACTTACTGGTTTTCTCTTTTCTCTGAATTACAAATGCACTGGGTGTTCTCCGATTCCTGAAATATGATACTTTCCTCGTACTTTCAATTCCAAATCGTCGTATTTTTTGCATTGGTTCGGAGAGCGATCAATACGGAACATAAAACCAAACTAGTGCATATAGTGCACTGCCGCCACGCGGATCCCGCATGGTGGAATCTGAGTTTCAGTGATAACATAAGAAGTGGAAACTTTTGAAGGGGCTAGTATTTCTATGATAAGGTTTACAATAATATTTTTCCTACAGTAACTGCCTAACTTACCATACCCCCATTCAGACTGGCGAACAAGCCGGTGACGTTCACGGTCATCAAGGGCTCCGACGCCGTCGAGAACGCCCTCGACGCTGACGTCACCATCAAGAAGGTGAGAAGGGTCTCACTTACATTAGAAACAGAGTTAAAAAGGTACCCCAGAATCGATGGTAAAAATAACTCATACCTTGTGATTTTCTTGTGAAAAATGGCATACCTTGTTGCTTTCAATGAAAAAATGGTCAAAATAACTCATACCTCGATGTTTTTGACTCGATTTTTCATCTAACCTTGTCATTTTTTGATACCCCCTTTCTACCCTTTTTAACTCTGATTAGAAACGTTTACCCTAAAGTCATGCCTGCGCCAAGTACGTATTTGGATTTTGAAAATCCTAGATGAACGGCAGCCGTCAAAAACTCGGATATTTTTTGAACGGGTGGCCGCTCAATTTTAGCCCAAATCCGTCATATTTTGCACACAAACCGTAGAAAATCAATTTTTTTCTAACGTACAAAAGTACGCAGGTATGCCTAAAGTATACGGAATGATATTTTTGGACTAGTTGTTCGACATCCATCAGAACCCTTCGTTCATTGAGCAGCATCTAGGGAGGGTGCGGCGTGAAAGCGACAGTCTATTTTCACTTGAGCACTACTGCAATTCTTCTTGAAGCAATATTTGATTTTTTTTAAACAACCGGATCGCCAAATCGCAATACGCATTTGGGATTGTGGTGATCTTCACTTATTGCTGAAACGCTGATAAAATGGGATGTGATAATCTCGATAGTCTCAGATTGATCATACTTTTTCAAGATTAAAAAAATAAAAATTGATACCGTTGCTATAAATCCCCGTTGCAGAGCGTCTTCGGTCGCACGAATCTGAACGTGGACCTGGTGCGTCGTGGGTACGCGAGAGTGCCGCCGCCCGAGCACCCCAGCCATCTCAAGGTGGGGATTTTAATTAATTTGATTTTAATAATACTACTTAATCAAATAAATCACACTGATCTAGATAATCGAAATACCAAGCTCGATGCTTGCTTTGTTTAAAATGGGTTTGTTTTTTTACTAGTGCGATATGGGCATAGTGTATTAGTTGTTGCTCGTCTCCTCTTGCATTTAACTTATCGCTGAAACCGTGAAGGGATGGACAGCCTGAAAAGTTCATCACATTAGACTTTCTCATGAACTTTTAGGGTTTCATCGTCGCAATATATCTGGTTTATTCGCGATAGTGTGCTATTGGACTTTTCAACACATTATAATATGAACCATTGTATTTCACTCTATTTTATAGTTATTAATAATTAATTAATTAAACAGTATTAATTGGCAGGCGCTGCAGTCGGTGCCGGCGTACTCGCGCCTCGTGCAGAAGCTGTTGATGAGCGAGAAGGTATGTGTTTTTTATACAGATATCCCCAACAATAATTAGTCTTCGTTGACTCCATCGGTATATTGATAAGGGATGAATCACGAATATTGTGGGCTACAAAGGCTCGTTAAGGTTGTTGTTTTCTTATACAAAGTCGAACTATTAGACTTCTTTGGTTCTTGCATGATATGAATGGATGATGGAGCGCGAGTTTTATGGGTTCATGGGTGAGAAAGTGTTGTAATCGCCTCCTCCCCGTGTCCTGATTACTCTAATTGCCAGGTGGCGGACCGTCGCGGCGTGGGCGTGTGGGAGCGCGACACGTGGGTGGAGACGATGCAGAGCTACCCGTCGGCCATGGGAGGCATGATCAGGGCGAACCCGGTCACCAAGTTTGTGGTGAGTACGAAACAGATACCCAGCTGGGGAAGTTGCTATGTTGGTAATTAGCCATGTCGGGATTAACAATGGACTTTATAAAAGAGGGAGGGCCTGATCAGGGCGAACCCGGTCACGAAGTTTGTGGTGAGTCGGCCAAAGATGCGAATAATTGGGTGTACTATTGAAGGTGGACGGTGACTAACATTTGATGGGATTTGTTGGTTTAGTGGCCATAGGAAGTGAATTTTCCATTGGAAGTTTGATCAGGGCAAATCCGTTTGTGGTGAGTGCGGGACAGAGATCTAGCGGGTGCTGAAGCTAACCCCCGAAGATGGGAGCTAGCCAAAAAATATTAGTTTGGTTTTTGAACCATATCCGTTCGTTATATTACTGCTCCAATGACACGAGGTTTCATAGCGTATCCGTGAAACCGGGTCCAACCGTGCTATTTTCCTCAAGAAATATTAATTCTCAATGCGCAGTCTGGGATCAATCGTTGCTCCATCGTCGCGATGACTATGAAATGTCCGTGAAACTGAAACGAACCTTGCCTTCAGGTGCTGCTCTTCAACGTCTCGCGCGACCTCGCCATCCAGGGCGTGAAGCTGACGCAGCAGACGTGGTCGCTCATCGTGGCGACGTGCGCGATGGTGGGTGGTCTTTGATCTCTCCTTTTTCGTGTACTATCTCACCGGTTAGAGAAAGTGAGTGAGCGTGGTTTTTTTAAAGCTTTAAATGAGGTATTAGTCGCGATGGCAAGAGTGATTTGAACGTTTTGATAGTTGTGAAGTAGAATGAATAGCCATGACAATATTGTTCTTGTGCTGCAATGATGTAAACGCTTTCAATACCTGCTATATTTGGGCGCCCTGGATAATTGTAGTGTAGTTTTGATATAGAGTATGCAAGCTCGATCATGGAAGTTGACCAGAACTGTTTAAGACGCTGCCATGAAACAGTGAACGAGTGTGTCGCGAAAACTTAAATCTACACGTCCATTGTGTGCGTTAAAATGGTTTTGAAACTGGGCCACCGATTGGAATTGCTGACTCCTATCCTCTTATTATTAGGAAGACCTTTGAAACGTAGATTTTCCGAATTCACAATCTACCGTCTATTACAAGAAGTGGTCAGTATTCTCTTTCAGGGAACTGTGAATAAAACTTGAGAAAAATTATTTCAACCGATTAATTGCAGGTCGCAGCTGGCTATCGTCGCTTCTCGGCGGGCGTCGATCGAATGACTGCGGCCTACAACCGCGTGAAGCAGCGACTGAAGTGAGGCTGCAGCTGCAGCCCGACCTGCTGCACGTGCTGCAAGCAGCAGGTCGCTGCAGCCACCCCCCGCTCACTGTACTGTGGTTACTGTAACGCCCTACCGTATCCAGTGCCCAGTGAGCGGCCAGTAGATTTCACTAGGAGGTTGTGTGTTGTCATCCCCCCCTTCCCCTGACCTCTAGAGCTGATAGGCTGTCGTTCCGTTGTTTTCCCCCTTTCATCTCTCCCGCTAATTGTAAGTTTCACCTCCTCCCCGTATACGCGTTACTCCCCCTTCCCCCCGTTTCTAGGCATAGATGAGTTGAGTTTTCTCCGCTTCTCGCAGCCTTCATTAGACAGCGTTTCGTATATCTAAGGATTGTTCTCTCTCTCTGGTAATTCTCTCACTCAGAAACCGTTTGCAAGCTTCAATGTTCATGCTGATTCATCGAGAAAACACGCTTTTTCGGAGGAATTCCACCCTTTTTCGGTGTGTAGTCAGCAATGTTTAGACCCAAAGTGACGCCCTCTCTATGTGTTACTAGTATGATTGTTAGTACGGCCCTCAAATGTATGCAGAAAAGTATAATTGTTTATAGCTGAACCCCTTCTAAGAAAATTCCCAGTGAATCTCTTCGTCTCGTCGGTTTTTATCGATTGGTTTCTCGAGCTGTACAGTAATCACACCGGTATCACGCAGCGCTCAATTATCGATTGATCCTACCGTAATCCGGTCGACTGGAGATTGTGAATTGAATAAACCGTGAGCGAGAGAGCTGTTATTTGATTGTGGTGCTGGTCTTGTTGTGTGTCCGTCGTGTCGTATTCGTCGACCTACCGTATCCTATCCGCGTATTCACACGCGCCGTCCTATCGCTAACTGGTATTTTGAAGCGCTGCCATAATTTCTTCTTTGAAATGAGCGTCTATTTTTCAGCTGAATGATAGTTGGGAGGTCCTAGCGAGGTAGTAGAAATTCGTCGAATGCGTCGCGTTTATCGAGTTCCTTTGTTGTGTAACCGACAACGTCCGCGTAGATCGAGTTAGGTTTCGGGGTTTTCACTTGAATGTTCAAGCCCGAACTTCGGGGTTTCAACGTTTCTTGATACTCGGACGGTGCAGTCGCTTTCAATGCCAGCTTTGCTCTTTTGATATTAGGCTTACAATTGATTTATCGATCGCCACTGATCTACCAGATAGTCGTGCCAATCGTTTCTTCCCCCTGTATCTACAGGGTGTGTGTTCAGCGCGCTATCCCGTCATGCGCTCTCTCACTTTCGCATTGTCTCTCGCCTCGCCCTCTTTCTCTGCGCACTCTTCTCACCGGCCAGTCTCTGATCCAGAGTGTTTCTATACTCCCCGATCGCTTTGCCCCTAACGTCTTCCGGTATTGAGGAGGCGCAAAACGGAAGGGAACGTCGAGGTAGATGGGGGTTTAGAGGGGTTCTGCTTCGTTCCCTCGAGTTTCTAACTTGTGGTTGATCTAGGTTTCACGGTTATGGGAAGAGAGCGCTGGTTAACTCCTACAATGAGAGTACAACTTCGTACTGGTCCAACTTAGATGAATCAAATCACTGATTCGGCTCACCTGTCGTTTGTCTGTTCTTAAAGATCTCATTGGCATCATCCATTTGATACCTTTTCTATGACGATGTAATGGAAATCACTGTGATTTCCCTAGCCTGGTTTTTGAGAAGCATTATTTACTGTCTTTCACAATAAGTGGCGTCAATTCAACCAAAACTCTGCTCGTCAATTTGTGTTTCACGGATGCATGATAGAGAGCGCTGCGCAGCTCATTCAATCTCGTCCGTCCTCGTATGGAAATTAGTAGAACCTCATTAGTGAATCTCTTCGTAAACTGGACCCGCGAAAAGTGATTTTACAAGAGTGGATGAAAGTAATGGAACCCGCGCAAATTCTAAAGTTGGGGAAGGGCGCTCATCACTGTCTAACTTGCTTAATCCGTCGTTGTTATGTTCAATTGCATGCTTGTTAAAATTAGTTGTCTCCTACAAGACATGATCCAATTCTGTATCCGGATATCGGCACGTAAATCTGAGTTTCACTTTTGTATGATAGAGTGTAGCGTCCAGCAAGTTCAATTGACCACTTGTTTGATTGTGGAAACTAGTTAATATTTTCATTGTCTGTGTCCTGGCAGTCTGGCGCCGCATTCCTCGTGCAAGCCTGCCTGTTACAGTAGATACTTTTTTGGACCGCCAATCTGAGTTTCATGGGTGTATGATAGAGACCGCTGAACTGCCCTTCCAATAACTCACTTGCAGCCCACTTAAACTAGTCCGTGTTTCACGATGATTAATAGCAGCGGTCAATCACCTGATAATTGTCAAGAAATTTGTTTAAAATCTTCGTAGCCTGTCTGCATTCCGGTAGTCTGGCGCCTCATTCCTCAGTCTGCCTGTCACAGCAGGAGGCGTCAACTCATCAAACCGCAGCCGTCGTCTCTCAAGTCCGTCTTTCCTCCCCCCTCCCCCTGTCTCTCTCATTTCCGCACGCTATCTCGTCATTCCTGTCTCTCTTTTTTACTGCACATTCCGTTGCTCTTCTCGTCATGATGTTGATGTCCGATTGGACCTCTCTCGCGGCTCGGATTTCGAGCACAATCGTGAGATGTTTAGGGGAATCTTCTGGGATCGGCGAGATCGAAATGGAAGAAATTCTTCTGAATAGGGATTTCTGATCCTTTTCCCCGATTGGGATGTCGTTCAGCGCTATTCAATGGAAGAAATGGAAGAACTTCCTCTGAATAGGCGGGAGAAAGAGCAGCTTGGAGAGAGCGAGCAGCCAGACCAGTGGCAAGGGGGGGAAACCACTTGAAGGGGTCAAGAGGTGTTTGCAAGGGAGATGTTTCAACTCTCTCAAAAAGCCGTGATCTCTCGACCTCTCTGACTGTTAGGAGCAGGGGGAATAGAGGTGGTTGCAAAAAGGAAGAGGGTGCCAAGAGTGCTGACTGATTGCGAAAGAGAGAGGGAGGGTGATTGATAGTAAAGGTGGCTCAATCTGAGTCAGCGATGTTGTTTTCCATAGTGATTGTCGTGTTCTGGAAGGATCCTTGCTTATCATTGTCCGAGCAAGAAACTCTCTCGATTTGACGTGCTTTCTCACTTTCTGTGACTGATAAGAGATACGCTGATCCTGTCCGAGAGCGGTTCTTTCCATGTGCCATTTCCTCTCGATTGTTCTGGCTTGTGAGAGATTAACGAAGGTGGAGGAATGGTTTGACCCTCTTACTTTCCCACGCTCACTCGCTTCTCTAACTGACGAGAGTGCTTTGCGAAATGAGAGAATCAGGCTATTGTTCCAAAGATGGAGCTGGCCGTTGGTCCATTGTCCTGTCAATCGCGAGCTTATCTTGCGGCCTTTATCAGCTGTTGATGTCGAGCGTGGAGTGATGGTCGTAGTTCGTATCGTATAGCTTCTTCAAATGTTTCCTGGAGCTATGTTTCACCCTTACCCTTTAACATAACTCGTTTTATTCTCAGTAATAGTACCGAGCATTGCCAACCAAGATTACACTGTTGATTTATTCGCTCACACGCAGAAATAGAGCTTTTGGATATTAATTTTTTTCATGCATTGCGTTTTTGCGTTTCAATGTTTCATGAAATGGAGCGCGGATCGTCTTATTCATTATTAGTCAGTATCTCTTGTGGAATTATGTCTCCATTTTTGCAGCAACTGGACATACTATTTCAATTTTTTTGTTGCATTTCGCGTGGCGTACGCATTGTTATGCATGGGCACGTAGAGAGAGGGGAAGAGGGAGAAAAAGGTCATAAAAATATATGGGATTTTGGACAATTTCACCCCACTACGACAACTGCTTGTAGCATGTTTTGCGCCGGTTGTTTCCTTCTCGAGGCCCGAAGTTTGAGCTGGCAGAGAAGGTTTCCTACTTCTACGATGGCCGGTAGCTGCTTGTTTCGTGACTGTTGCATTCTCGATTCAGCCGGCAGCCTAATGCTCGTCAGTCTCGATTGAGTGTTGTGTACCGCTTTAGTCTCTGAACCTCTCCATTCATCCATTTCCGTTTTCATTGAGTCAGTATTGCCTGTCAGTGTCGAGTGGCTGACTGTTTTCATTCTCGTTTTCCTATTTTTTTAGTCTGTCGTTCACAGTTCACGAACCGAGGAAAGTCACTATAGTTGTCGTAACATTTCCTCGTTTCCGGGCCTTTCTATTCATGTCGCCGCGCCTTCAGCCCTATTCTTGCCTGTGCTTGACGAGTGTCCGACTGTTATGACGCTTAGCGCTTCGATTTTGGAGAAAAACAAACAACGGGAGGAGAGGCGTTCCAGTGTTTAGCAAGCGCCTTAGCCTGCCTGTTTTGGGTTCCTCCGTTCCCTCTTGTTCCCTTGCTGATGGAATTGACAATGGGCTTGACTTGGACACTCGAAATATTATCAGCTCCGGCATGCCAGGTTGCATACACGCCTGGCTGTTTCTGATTTCATTGCTCGCTCTTCTTCCTCCTCTATGTTTAGAAATTTGATAATAACGGGTTCTTCGTGAGTAATTCTTGAACTGTTCTTCATTCCGCCATCCCCGATCGAAAAGTGTTCTCTCAAAGGGGAAGAAGGACTTATCGCTATCACCATTCCGATCTATCACCGGCCGAGTGTTTGCCATTGACCTTCTCAAGGGTGATGCAGGGCCCCGGCCTGACAGGTACTCCACCCTCAGTTGAGGGGGGCTAACCCCAATCGGCCAGAAAAAATGGCTGTCCCGTCTTGATTTGGCTTTACTCTCATTGTTTTGTGCAGTCTCTAGCTTTCTCTGACTGGTTAGAGATTACGGGAAAGCGGGAGAGCCACTGGTACGTATAGATTCGGTCTCACTCTCTTCGTTTTGTGTAGTCTCTAGCTTTCTCTGACCGCCTAGAGATGATGGGAAAGCGAGAGAATCATTGGGAACTGGGACAACAAGGGACAGTCGCAGCGGTGATCTGATTAGATTGAAATCAAGCGAAATCGACCAGATCTGTGTCTTTTCGCGTCTGACTCTCCTCGTTTCGCACGCTCTCTCGCTCTGTCTGACCAGAGATGAAGAATGTAAGGTTAAGATACCTGACCAGTGTTGCAGTCGAAGAGATGTGTTTCTTAGCAGTGAGCGGTTCTCTGTATTGTTTGCCGGAACGGGATGGAAAGTCACACCGATAGTAGTAGTTGGGGCTGTTACTTACTGGTCGCAATAAAGGTGCCGGATGCGTTAAGGTTTCAATTCTTTTGTGTATTCAGTGCTGATTGACGGCTCTCAATCTGTGTTCGCTATATAATTCAATAGTGAGATGTTGCCTTTGATACATGCGAGCTTATTCGCGTTTCGACCTTGTATGTAGTTCTCTTCTGCTCCCGAGTTTCATTTGAAGAAATAAAGCAATACAGTTTAATGTATGATCTCAAACCTCGAAGTATGGGCGGATGTAGAGATGCTCATGACTCATAGAGTGCACCTTCTTTCCTCGATTAATATCGCATTAGGAAGTCTCGTCTGGGTTTCAATGTTCCTTCTTAATGTTTCGCTAGCGTTTTTGTGCAATAATTGACGAAGCTGCTCACTGCTCTCGAGACTTGTCTTGGTCTTTCTCCTATCAAATGATGTTGCATTTTCTCTTGTTATCTTTATTAGTTTAAGTTAGGCTCCGTAATTATGGGTTTTTCCAGTCCGATCCCCATTCGAGTCGCTCGTGGTACTGAGGTTTCAATTCTCTTCCTGTTTCTTTACTACAGTCCCGTTTCAAATGGCAAATAACCATCTTTATGACATTAGAAAGACACCCATCGTAATGCGTTGAAGTTTTTGATGCGACATTAGAGAATGAGTCATTATGCATCAAACCTTCCCCGATTCGAATCTCCAGTTGCGGCTCGGTTTCACCGTTCCTAGTCATTCCTCATCCGTTCATTGACTTTAGTAATCCTACAATGTCTCCTGCTATCTTTATGTATAATTGAAAACACACGTAATGTTAATGTGTTTGATGTAGCATTAGGAGGGATAAGGATAGTCCACGTTTTTTGATTCGAGCCTCCTAGTTTGACCTTTTTGCACTTTCAATTACTGGCATTTGTCCCAAAATTGGATGCTGAGTTGTTTGATGTAGCATTAGGAGAAATGAGTCATTAGGCACGAGGAAATCGCATCATTTCTTCGCCTTTCAGTGCCTAATGTGCGGGGAAGTTTGCAAATAGAGCCTCGGTGATTCTAAAATGGGTACTTCCATTTCGTACCTCGCCATTTTGCGCTTTACTCCGTCCGTTTGACTCGTAGGACACCGATTTTTATCTCACATACTAGAGGAAGGTTAATGTTTTCTGGCGCGAAAAGATACTACTCGGTTTTAAGAGGCCATAAAACAATATCGTTAGACGACCAGAATTCCCGTTAATCCCATTCCACTATCGTATTAGTTGTTGGTTGCGCTTTTATTTGGGCGCATTTTGCCTATTTTTCGGGCCAACAAATGTTCATTCCATTGATTCGAATCTCAATAGCACATACTCTCTATTGGTTCCGTTCCAATATTGAAGTAGATGATGAATTTCGCGGCCCGGGAGCTTTTCTGTTTTCGCAAATATGAGAAAATGCGTGGCGCTTCCCGAACTCAAGTGTAGTACCCTGAGAAACGTACTCAGATGTCTGCTGTACCCTTCTTGAAACCCCATTCGACTCCTCTCGTTCTGTACTTCCTTCTTCTATTCCTTAGAGAGGGTTTCCTTTCCATTCATCTATTTGCGATAGCATTCGTTGTTGCGGTGTGGTCACTCCGAAATCGTTTGAATCGGCCGGGGAGAAAAATGGTTGGACGACTCGAAAGTTTGATGTTATGGCGCGTTTGTGTTTCAACAACCATTCATGGTTCATCGCAACTCCTCCTATTGTTATTACGGAACTTTACTTGGAAAAAAAACATATTGAATCATTGCCGCCTTTATTTTAGCCATGCGTTTCCGTTAGCTTGAATACGTTCTGAAATGTTGTCAGATGCTGAAAACTGGATCGGAAACGGCCAATTTGCCTTCTTGTTCTTTATTCTGGACCATTTCACCATTTCCGTCGATGATTTATGGGCAAAAAGTAAGTCGCCGGGGCTGTCACGCAGTGCATTGTTGTGCGTAGTGACCCCGTATAGCGAGACTCTCCTCGATCCGCGTGCTCTCTCGCTTGCTCTGACAGGTGAGGGAGGAGAGAGTGAGGAACAGATTACTTAGTGAGTGTGTGTGTATTCGCGGTGCAAATACGAACGATAAATCAGGCAGGCAGAGGGGAGGGAGTTGTGGTCTACCTCGCTCCATTTTACGTACTCTTTCGATTGTCTGGCTGGTGAGAGAGCGTGTAAAAAGAGGAGACGAAGAGGGGAGTGAGAGAGAGAGAGAGAGGAAATTGCACGGGCGTGAAGGAAAAACAGTGTGCTGGGTAGCGAACTGACAGTGGAAATTCAATTAGAGTTTCGCAGAAGTGAGTGATTTGTTGTCGAAAACGCCTTTCCCGTTTGTGCTTCAGCAATTCTTTGTATGCGAACATGCTGTGCATCAGTGATATGTGATAATTAGTTATGACCATCAAATACTATTATTTGTGACTGAAGCCAGGGCGATTTACAATTGATTTACAATTTACTAAAATTGATGTCTATAGGGAATTCGCCCGGAACGATCCGTCTCTTGCTTTGTAGATACTCATTGTTAATCATCCTGTGTTCAACCGATCAAGTTCTATTTTTAGCTGCGTAAACCAGGGAGATTTCGTTGCTTGTTTCGCGTTTCACCAGTCCTTGATTATCACAGTGGATTCACTTTTAATGATCCTCGACTCGTATGCTGTTGATCACCATCCATTCCTGCTTCTGCGCTCTTCTTTCTCTGTTTTCCACCAATCACTTGTTTTTCATCGCTCATTTCGCGGGAATCACTGGGCGTTTTCGACGGAGGGGAGACGCGAGGGGATCAGGGATCAGAGCGAGCGTGTGATTTGAGTGATGATCGCGTCCCTCCTATTTTTCTGTGTATTTTTCCTGATCTACCTCTTGATTTTCGAAAATGTTTCACACTTGCGAGATCAGTTATTCATCCGCGAGCCAAGAACATCATCGGTTGTTGAACTCCGATGTATTTTTGAGCTGCGCTATGATCACCTCCTTCACTGCTCCTCATTGATCGTACCATTTATTGATCTATAGTATTCTATACGTCCTGCATCTAATTGCTCTATCGTATTATTTTTCAAAGCCTTAACCATCGCTATTTGTGATTCATCCGCGGATGAACATCATCATCGGTTGTTGAACTCCGATAGATATCTCTTGGCCGCGATGATCTAGAAAGCAATCTCTCCGGAAACCGAGAAGTGGCCTGGCGTTCTCTGTATGCTCAGGCACAATTTCCGTTTATTTCCGTTCCGCGCGCTGACGTCATTGATAGGTAATCAGATAGTGCGGGATGAGATAGCTCCGTTCACACGCCAATCAAGCGATGGTTTAACCCTTTTATGCCTGAGCGATCGCTAACTGGCTAACTTCGCTCTATTCGTGATGGTTGGTTTACTGATTAGCACTGGCGTGAAGCGAACGGGTGGGCACGACTCTTTGAATAATATGCGATCTGTTCGTAATGATTTATCCTCGACAAACTCTCAGTATTGTTCGATCCATCAAACTCCATCGAATATCTGGATAGTGAGAGCAGCGATCCAGATCGGTGCATCTCGATTAGACGAATCGGGGTTTTGATCTACCGCCTCGCCGCCCTTTGATCTGTCCTGTTGAGGCGAGCGGCCAGGCCAGATTGATAGAGGTCACCCCTGCACCAGCTTTTTCGCATCTCGTTCCTCTCTTTCTCTGCGCTCTCTCCGATTTGCGTGATCTCTCGCTGTCTCTGATGTCTGTGCTCTCTCAAATTCGTGTTATCTTTCGTATGTTTTCGTGTCTGCCCTCTATCTAATTCCCCTGGTCTCTGATCGTCCTCTCGATTTCGCCGATCCCGAATCAAGAGCGAAATCGGCCCCCCTTTCACTCAAGTTCTCGATCTCGTTTCGGATCTCGGGTTCACGCGTGTCTCTCCGTTTCACGTGCTCTCTCGCTCACTCTGATTGTCGGCGCTCTCTCTGGAACCCACAGTCTCTCGTCGGAGTATCTCGGGGATCTATAGGGATGTATCCCTTTTCGGGGCTGTGAGAGGCGAGAGAGCAGGGGAAATGGAGAGAGCGGGGGATCATTGCTGTCTCTCTGCACACAACAGGGGCGTTAATGATTCATATTCGCACGCCTAGTGATCATAATTGCCGCTGACAACAGGCGGGGACAAGGGGATAGGAGAGGATAGACTGGATGAATTGTCTGACTCTCTCCATTTCGCGTGCTCTCTCGCTTTGTCTGACCAGTGAGAGAGCAGAGACAAGGAAGAGAGCGCGATCATAGTGTGGTGGAGTGTCTAACCCTCTCCGATCCGCGTGCTCTCTAGCGCTTTCTGACCTGCGAGGGCCATTGCTGGAAGGAGTATCAACCGCGGATTCCCGTTTCGCAGAGTCCTAATCCGTCTGGTTCCCGCAGCGCGAACTTTATTTACCGAGCGAGCTCGCAACCGCAGCAGCAGCACTCGCTAAGCGGGATTAGGGAGTCGGTCACGGTTGTCGGAGGGTACGGTAGCAAGAATGTACGGGATACGGTAGGTTTAGATGTGAGCAGAGGCGCTGGGATGGTGGTGGGAAGATTAGGTGAGTTGGGGTTTCTGATATCATCCTTATTGAGTGGTGGTGCGCGTTTACCGATTTCTCCATCAACCATGCTTAAAAAATAAAATAAACAATTTTGGTATCTCTTCTAAAACTACTTCCAGTTATGACGATATTATTTTGAACAGCATTGTCTTTGTTTTGTTTCTATCGCCTACTTTTCCGGTTGTATTCTTCTTACAGTTCTGTTACTAAAATTTTGATGTGAACAGATGCATTCGTGCTCCCAATTTCATTCTTGAATAGTCGTAGCGTGCATTCACGATCGTCTCGAGTTTTTTTCTCCAAAAACTTTTTTTATTTTTTTACGTTTGCTGAGACTCATTCTATCTAATTTATAAAGGCTGTTTTGAACCGCATTGCTCTCTTGATAGGTGGAGTTTCTGCTCCTCCGAACGAGTTGTACCTGGTGCATAATAGGAGTGCTCTCTCTCCCTTTTTCACAGTCTCTCGCTCTGTCTTACCTCCGAATTGCCCGTTTCTCTGCACTACGGAGAGAAAGAATAGCAGGGAGCGCTCGCTTGATTCATTAGGCCATTAGGAGGCAAAAGGGCGGAAGAGGGGAGGAAGAGTTATGGGAACGGCTTTTAGATGGGAGGGTAGTCAGGCGTGCCAGAGCTGTTTCTTTCTTTTGACATTATGGGTTACACTGGGCATCTGAGTGAGGAAAATTCCGGCGCAGTTAAATGGGTTACAGCAGCAGTAATTGGACACTGTTTTGCCGCCAATTCCGTGATTAGAGGCCTCGATTGTAGCAGTAAATTGCCGGGTTGTGGGGTGTGTTGGCCAGGGGTTGGGATGGTCTGACTATCTCCTTTTTGTGTGGTCTTTAGCACTGTATGACAGGCGAGAGAGCAGAGAAAGGTGGAGTGTGGAAAAGAAAGTGAGGGACACTCACACACTGCCATTATACCGAGCAGTACTTGTTCGGTGTGGGAGAGGGAGAGCCAGGGCAGTCGATAGCCGGCGTTTAGGAGCGCAGTGTTGATCTACCCTGTTCTGTTCCGCTTTTTTGTAGGCTTAGCGACGAGGCATCTTTACGAGTTTGCAGGCTAGATTGTTTTTTTAACGCTGATCAACACTGAAAACAACACTGATGGGTGTAACTAGGTAGTGAGTGTGTAAGAATCGTGAAACATAGAGGCGACTGGCGACTTTAATGTGCCCTCAGCGCGTTTCCACTTGCGATCGCCTGTTCATTTCGTGATTAACGTATGATTGGTATTGCGTCGGGGTAGGCACTACTCTAATGTACTCGCGGATGTACACGATCCTGGTGATCACTTGTTTCATCGCTGATTGGTATGGTTCGTAGAAGCGAGTTGCGCATTAAGTCTCAGTTTTGTTGGAAAACTTCCTATTTTCTCTTGGTAATCTCCTGATTCATGGCAGATTCGAATTGCTTCAGAGCTATGTAGGCAGCTGTTTTCTTGAAGTCGCGTCATAAACTATCGGTTTAATGCACCCGAGACACTCGCGATTCACGTTTGAGACATATTGAATGTATGTGATCCCTGTTCGATGGTTTGTATTCCTTCTTTATAAATAAAATCAACAGTCAACACATCGTACTCGTCAAGGCCTGACGCTTTTTTTCTTCCCGGTAATCTCCCGATTCACTTGTTCAGTGGTGTCCCCGCCCCGTTGTTAAAAAAATCAACAATTAGCTCATCTAAATCATCGAGAGTTCTTCTCTCCCGGTAATCTCCCGATTCACGCTCGCTTTGTATTCTATCCTTCTACTCTCTGCACAATATGTCTCTTCCTGGGAACTTTTAGAGAATACTGCCAGTTCTGCGCGGGTTCTTGTACACTCAGCGCAGTCAGACACTGTTCTCTCTCTATAGGTAATTTCGCTATTCATACTTGAGTCATAAGGATTGTGGGTGATCCCTGTTTAGTGCGCTTCTGACTCTGTGTTCCAAAAAAATCAACAGTGGCCCATCGAACTTATCGAGGTTTCCTTTCTCCCGGTAATCTCTCGTTTCATGCCTCATTTGTATTATTTCCTTCTATGTGGTTGGTCAATGCTTGTCTCTTGCTGAGAACTTTTAGAGAATACTGCCACTTCTGCACAAGTACTTGTACACTCAACGAGGCCGCCAGACTGTTATTTCTTTCTCGGTAATTTCGCGATTCATACTTGAGTCATAAGGATTGTGGGTGATCCCTGTTCAGTGATGTCCTCGCCCCGTTGTTAAAAAATCAACAATTAGCTCATCTAAGTCATCGTTTCTTTTCTCCCGGTATTCTCTCGCTTCATGTATTAGTGGTATTATATCCTTCTTTTTGGTGAACAATGCTCGTCTCTCCCTGATAACTTTTAGAGAATACTGCCAATTCTGCACGAGTACTTGTACACTCAATCGAGGCGGCCAGACACAGTTCTCTTTCTCTCGGTAATTTCGCGATTAATACTTGAGTCATAAGGATTGTGGGTGATTCCTGTTCAGTGCTGTCCTCGCCCCGTTGATAAAAAATCAACAATTAGCTCATCTAAATCATCGTTTCTTTTCTCCCGGTATTCTCTCGCTTCATGTATTAGTGGTATTATTTCCTTCTTTTTGGTGGACAATGCTCGTCTCTCCCTGAGAACTTTTAGAGAATACTGCCAGTTCTACAAGAGTACTTGTACACTCATATGCCAGACAGTTCTTTTTCCTCCCCTCTCCTCGCTCTTCAAAACTGGGAAACCCGAGAGAGCACAATCCACTCTGTTTGCGCGATTGCTTTGCACGGGAATGATTAGAGGCTCTCTCGATTGGGCACGCTATCAAGCAGGTTAGAGGAAGTGAGAGGGCGAGCGGAATCGAGAGAGGTAGGGAAGTGTTCTCATGTAGTTGTTCCCTCGCGTCCTCTTCCTCGTTTTCTCTTCCGTATGATTATCGCGATTATCAGAGTGATCAGCGGCCCGGGGCACTGATAGTAGTTTTGGTGTGATTACAGTAGTAGGTGATTACGGTAATCGATTGGGTACAGTAATTGGTTGGCACGGTAATAGATAGTAGCCTGGTGACGTATCAACCCGGGGAAGGGATGATTGGATGAATCATAAGTTGCGTGGTGTTATTTGACGCGGAGAGTCACATTGTAGTCGCTCAGGGCGCGTGTAGGTTTCAGAGATCTTTGGTATTCTTCTGGTCATGGGTTTGAGTAATACTCGGAAATTGTCGTTTATTTGAAATAGATTGCTAGTCATTTTTCGCTTGTCTTGCATCTTGGCGAAATATCTGGTATCCAAAATATTCATTATCATCTGCCTTGAAACACGTGTGGACTCGCTCCTCCCGCTCGTCTACTAGCCGCGTTGAGGTTTCAATTGTATTGCTCATCGTGAGGTCACTCGCTTCTGATTTTACGATCATAATTCTTCCCCTTTCACTCGCTGCTCTAATTGCGCTTGAAATTTCTGAGCGCATCGTGGTTTCATCGTTCTGTCTTCATCTACTTGACATTCGCTGTCGTAATAAATCGCGCAATACTTCAGTATAAAATCAACCGATCCTGAACGGCGTATGTGATAAGCTTTGCATGCGCGTTTGTGTTTCAATGCTATCGTATCATCTTAGCATCACGCGCTTCATTAATTCGATTGGCGGAGTACTACAAAAAAAGAAATAAAATTATCATTCCCAGTTTCTTCGGCCTGTTTACTTTAGCTGGCATTTGCCTGCTTCTTTTCGGCCCCACTGTTCGTTATTATCTGGCACCTGCGCTCCTCAGCGAGTTGTGCGCTTTTCACATGCGAATCTAAATGACTATTTTTTTGGGTATGATCATACTCTTCTTATCTGCTATATGCGCCAGATGCGCCCGTGTTTCATGCCTTGAATACACGCTCTTTTCGCTCGATGCAAAATTATCTTGGCATATGGCTCTGAAAATTAAAATTCGTTCTCGCGTAAATATTGACGCCCGACCCACCTCGCTTGCCAGATCCATGTTCTCGTGAGACTTTATTCGTTTTACACCAATACTTCCTCTATATTCTTCATCCTTGTTCTGATTGAAAGCACTTGTCGCGTCTATGTTTCATGGCTCTGATATAGATTCTTCAGCGCACGCATTTCTCAATATTGCTTTGACCCTGTATACCCCAGTCCTTCTAATCTCGCTGCGTAACTCCAAACTTCGCGTTCGAAAGATCGGAAGCCTGTTAATGAGATTGATGATAGGAACGTGGGCTGTTGACGGGCCGAGGGGATTAGTCTCTCTCATTTCCCCGCAGTCTCTAGGTTTCTCTGATGAGAATCCTTGACGATGAGCACGTGAAAGGTCGCCAGCGGGGCTTCGGAGTTCCGGCGCAATAATTGGGCAAGATTATGAGGATGCACGCGTTAGAAGCACGAGGGATAATACTGATAATGAGATGATTAGCTTAGCAATGGCGCTGGTCTCTCTGAGTCATGTCGAATATTTCGCTGGCGCTTCTGATAACAGCTATTGTGAGCGGTTATTAGATTAGATTAAAGGACTGACCGGTGTGGAATGTCGTGAAAATTAGGATGTGAGATAAGGAACGGTTATTAGATTATGAGCCCTGTCTATCTCGTTAGTGATCGTCCGGAAGTGTGAGATACGGGGCTCTTTGTCATTCTTCTCGGTGCATGTTTTTGAGCGAGCAAGAGGGGAGGAATTTGAGGAGAGGCGAGGGGGGTATCGGCTAACGCATCTCAGAGTAGTCTCACAGAGTGCATGGGGACATGTGTTTTGAGGGGAATGGTCTAACACTCTCTCGATTCCGCACGCTCTCTCGCTGTGTCTGATGGGGGAGGAATGTGGAAGTTTCTCCCACGCACTTTGCGTCCTCGCAGATGACCAGCGAGGTTGCGGTTCTGGCTAGGGGGTATTAGTTTGGCGTGTTGAATTCGTTGATAACGATCCTGATTCCATTTTATAGAAATATTCGCCTCTGCAGTTTCCTATAGCTCATATTCGGCCAGTCAGATCGCAGTTCTAGAGATGATGTGTCAGTTTGGGCGAGAATATTCGTTGATCGTATTTCCCTTCGAATCCTACTATTCTAATCTGCAATTGTAAGCGGCAAGGCATACGGCAAGGCCGATCTGGGTTATTGTGATACCTATTAATCCTTGGAGATGCGGTTCTTCTGATTTTCCTGAGCCTAATCATTGAACTATTTATTCCTGCTTACAGTCTTGCTCTCGTGGAAAGCTAGCGAGGTTAAAGACGCATCAGAATTTCATTGCTCCGAATCTCGATGATCCTTGATTTCTTTCACATTAATCGCAGCCGTACTCATTACTGTTTTCCTCATCTTCTGCTTTTGGTTTTTTGTGACCTGTCCGATTTGTGTTCTACCTATGGGGTATTAGCACTGGGTGTGGGCTTCCTCGATGTGGATGTAATCGCTCCTTCTAATAATACATTTATCACCCGCAGTATTCCTAGCTCGCTTTGCAGTTCGTGTCCTTTTTCCGCTGATCACTTGTAGTGTTAGTGCTCCGGCAGCGGAGTATGAGCGCGGAGCTTCATCACTGATAATTCTCTGCTGCTTTCAAGAATATCACTTGCCTACTGTTCATGATTGCAATCCTCGCGTGCGCGCCCAGCGAGATCGGGGTTGTTGTAGTTTCATAAAATTTCATGCGATGATGGTCGATTGCTAAATATTTGAATGGATCTTGAAAATTCTCAAATCAATTCATCTTTTTCCCTGCGAGATCATGGTTCTTGCTATTTATTTTACTATAAAACGAATCGCGCCGGGCCTTCAATCTTTGATCGTCGTCGTGTGTACAACTTTATTACTCGTTGCTCTTTTTTATATTGAATGTTCTCCGTCTCTAAGATGACAGTTATGAGTTTTGAGGGCGGCGGCGAGTTTAGCCAGCGGGGGAAGAGAGGGAGGTGCCACAATTCACGCTGTCTCCGCTCGTTTGTTTGCCTATTTTCTTCCTCACGCCGCCGCTTCAGCCCATAGGCGGGTTTCCCCACTTCTCCCCCTCCTCTGCCCCCTCTGAATCAAGCACCCCACTGATTCACATAATCCCCAGCTCGCGCGCGCTTCTTCCACCCTTTGCGTTCCATATTTTGTGTGTGCACTACGTCGATTTTTCTGGAACTCTCTCGTTTTCGCGTGCTCTCTCGTCGCAGAGTTATCGTTTGTGCGTGAAGCTATTCTGGAATGTTTCGTTACCGTAACCCAATCCTTTTCCGCTCAGGACGCAGCCGCCCCCAAGCACCCCCCGATCGATCGTCGTGTTCGCGCCCGCCTCTCGCCCAGGCGCGTCGAGTCTCCGTGGTGTGGTGTGGTGTGTGTGCAAGACCGACGACGACAGCTGCGAAACGTCGCCCTGTTGAGAGTTTGACGAGGAGAAGCAAGAGGTGAGCGACCAGTGGGATTGGGGGATCAGGCAGTCTGCTTGAAGAGAGAGTGTTGGGTCTATCCGATAGGAGTCCATTGTCGGTCGAAGTATTCTAAAAAAAGACGTAATTTGGATGTCAGGGTCTGGTCAGGTCAGTGGCATGACGTAGCGACTCATTTAATGCACTGTTTGGATGTGTGAGTGGAGCCATGGTGATTGCGGATTCAGAGGATTCATTTGATTCGGGACGGTTCGAGATAAGTAATAAACGGTATGAAGTGGTCGAAAATAAACTGTAAATGATTAGGGGTGCTGGGGATCTAGATTATTGTTGAAAGTGCCAGCAGGCTGATAGGAGATGCAGAAGATTGACTTGAGTCGGGAATGTGCGATGTTGGCAATGGACGAGATGGTTTTGGAATTTAAAATTTTCGAAGGCTTTATCGAATTCTGCCAATATTCCTAGCGGCTCAGGGTGAACGACTACATGCAGATCTGGGTTACAGAAGGTTGACTTGAGTCGATTGCTCATAAAATTTATCGATCTCTCCTTTTCAGATCAGAATGAGCTCGGCGGAGTACTACCTGGACGGGCCGCCCGGAGCGGAGGTGAAGGAGGAGGAGCAGGAAGGAGAGGAGAGGGAAGGTGAGGGGTTGTTTCTGGTTATTGATTAGTTTACATCTGGCTATCGACCGCTTGATAGTGATGAGGAAATGAAATCAGAGTACGGTAGTCGAGTTAGTGCGGTAGATGGCCTGAACAGAGATGAAGGAGGAGGTGGGAGAGGATAGGGAAGGTGGGGAATGTTGAATTGATTAATATGGAAAAACTCAAGGTATTATTTGTTACTGGTCTTCTGGTTTTAGTGAATACGTTGCAACCTGAATATGTATAGTGAAACTTTTGCCGCTTTCCCTGTAGCAGATATCATCTGATCGACCCGGGTGGTTTCATTCCTCACTATGTTCACAAAAGTCGCCGCTTCTCGTAGTTGTAATTTGTGCAGCGATTATGCAGTTTCTTTAAAAACTTATTTAATTTATTAACGGTAAATTATTTGTGTATTATTTCTTCATCGCCGATCACTATTATGGCCTACTACTTACCGTAGACGTGGCATGGCTTCGTGCGATAGTTGTGATTTTTATTCAAAGTCTTCGAATGAAAAATTGGTGCACCTCATCGGCTTGCTCTTTCTTCCCGGTGCTGAAACCATTATCTGCCTATTTTTCGAAGTTACCCTTCTGCCTAGTGAATAAGGATCGATTGTTCTATAATTCATGAAGAGGGTTGAGCCAGGCCGATCAAGATCAAAGATAAAAGATCAAGGATCAAAGACCGCCTCATTGCAGCGACTCCGCTGCCCCCTCAGCTGCTCGAGACGACGCCGCGTGCTGCGAGAGTCGGCGGTTCGGGAGGAATGAGAGAGACGGGAGGAAGGAGGAGTAACAGGTACTGTAGGGATACGGTAGGGGCTGGAGGTGTACGGTAGGATGGGTATGGTATGGTCAAGAGCGGTAGTATTGTGTGAAGGAACTGGGCGCGCCGAGCGGAATCAGAGAGAGGGGAGGAAGGAGGAGTAACAGGCGAGAAGGGGGGTACAGTTGATGATGCGGCGGGCTGGCAGATTGGGGGTTCGGTGGTTTTGCTTTATTGGAGAGTACGTGGTGTAGCAATAGACGACATGAGAGCAGTAAAACTGAAAAAGTACGCTTACATTAGGTGAGAGCGTTTGTTATTTTTTAACGTTCGACAGAGAGCAGAATTATTTGTTCGCTACTCGTTTCAAATTTGTAAGCACGGTGCGCCCTGAAACACGTTGGTGTCATTTTAGACGAAAATATTCCCTATTCCAAATTGTAAATCAGTTTTTTAAAAACTAATACTAACAAAAATAGTTGAACGGTGAGTAGGAGTTGCGTGCGCATGATATACCGAAAATACTGAGGTCTCGGGAATCGCTCTAAATTATTTAAATATCAAAGCATAGTTCTGGAGGAAAGTCATCGATTGTAAATAATAATAATAGTAAAATATTAATTAATTACATTAATCACTCTTTCAGATTCCCGCTCGAGCGACAGTACGCCGAGAGCGAGACGTCCACGCCCGAGAGGAGAAGCAGCGAGACGGCCGATGAGTTGGAGAGGATCCTAGGGAGGAGGAGGTACGTTGTTCTTCGGTAGTATTGATTAGCTAGATATGTCTGGATAATGTAGAATAGCTTGGGAAGAAGCAGGGACAGTAGGTTTGAAAAGTGAATGACAGAGCGAGTGAGTTGGAGAGGTGCTAGGTTGGGAGGCAGTACAGAAAGGATTGATTTTTATGTTTTCAAAACTTAGAAATGTGCGCAGAACCGTAGTTACATCTTCTCGCGTGGTAGTATCCGATGGCATAAAACTCATGGGGTGTGTCATGCGGCACAGAATAAAAAAATCAGTGAAAATATACGTTTCACCGCTGTGGTTTGGAATCAATTTGGGAAGAAGCATCGGCGCTTCGTGTTCATGGTGAAAGCGGGAGCAATAAACAGTTGCTAATTGATTCGTAACAGTTCGCATGTAATACATTTATCATTTTACTACTCTTCGAATCGCTTGTGAAAACAATTTGTGACAAGTATAAATATACGATGTTCGAACGATTAATGTCGATGTGTGAACTGGCGCTGCATAATCGTTTTGAAAGCGATGGAGCTGCGGTTGCTACAATCTTACTGCGCCTTGTTTTGTTATAAATAGTAATAATCCTATATTGCAGCCGTACGTCGACGGCGTCCTCGGTGAGCAGCACGACGCTCGCCGCGGAGACGAGAGAGAGATACGGTAAGTGATGAGCTGGATTACGGTAGGAGAAAGGGGTACGGATTACGGTTGGGTTATTTATTACTATGATGAGTAGGAGAGGCAGGGATGAAAGAAGGTTGAACAAGGGGGTGCAGCAGATTCGGAGTTTTCTCATGTAAAATCAAACCCGAGCATTCTCGATTCAGGCGTTTCAGATTCGAAATTTTTTTTTTACAGCGGATGATGATCCGATAGAAAATTATTCTCTTTACTCTATTCCATCTTACGTAGTTTTATCCGAGTGTGAGCATTTGTGATTCAGTTGAAATGAATATTAGGTTGCGCGGAGAGAGCTGAGTAATCCTGACGTGAAATTTTTTCTCAAATAAAATAGCTACTTCATTAGTTACAAAACTTACATGTACATTTTTGTTTCGAACGTGGTAAATAGTGCACTGACAGTAGACAGGGTGATACTCGATGGTTCGACATCTAGGATAAACATTCTGTTTGTTGCCTCCCTCCGCATTCGTGATTCGGTCATGGTAGGTAATGGTCTGACTGAGGTCTGACTGATAGTCGGGTGATTGACCTAGCGCACATGGATTTACAAAACATTAATTCCTCCCTTGCAGCACCCGGCTGCACGTCGTGCAGTCTCTCCGCAGCAGCTGCAGCCGCAGCCCTGCCGCCGCCCATCCCCATCCCGATGAGGAGAGACAGAGAGGAGGTGAGAATATATAATAAAGCAATGATCTAACATGATACACTTATGTTTCACGAGTTGTTAGTATGAAAATATGGGCGAGTAGTAGTAGTAGATCTCCAAGCACATCTCTCTCTCTGCGGCAGCTCTCCTCGCCCGTTACGCTTAGCTTATGCAAAACCTACAATTAGACTGCTGTTTCACAACTAAATTACAAGTGCTTGCCAAGAAGCATAAACAATTTTATGGCCATCTTTAATTTATGTAACACTGTCCGTTATCATTATTCTCATATAATCAATCTCAGCAACTCTCCTCTCCTGTGTCGTGCTCGCCGGCCGGCCTGCCTCCGCCGCTGCCGACAACGCCCACCTCGCGCCACTCGGGCAACAGCAGCCCGCATCTGGAGGTGAGGTTGTACTCTAAATGAAACGCTGATCGCGGGGTAGGTTCGTCTTTATGAGACTTGCGTAGTCCAAGGCGTAGCAAGATTATTGCGGAGCTAAGAACAACGTTAGCCACTCGGCAAACAGCAGCACGCATCTGGAGGTGAGGTTGTGGCGAAAAAGAAGTGCCACTTCATAAATGGACATCTGTGAACGATGATGGCGATCAGGCGACACCTCTCCATGCTTGTTTTCAATATTTGGTTCACACTTCATTTTTGGAATTTCGGAAAAATGTGCGAAAGAAGATGATGGTTTTCGAAATTGTTTGACTAATGTGGGAACGGTGAAGCACGGATAAAACGAGAACAACAAATCAATTTCACAATTATTCTCCACAATTCTTCACTCGCTTCTCTTTCAATTTTTTTATTTGACTGATTATTGCCCTTGTTACCATTATGACCATTAAGTTTTTGGACTAGGAACATACCTGGGCAGGGATTGTTGCTGGGGTAGGCATATCGGGTGGGTATACAGCGAAAATACGCCACGATAGGAGCGAAACACCTACGTTTCCTATAACTATATCCGAATCGGGTGGGTTGGACTTTATAAAACCGAGTGGGTATTGCTGCTACCAACAATGATGCCCATGTATGACTAGGAACGAGTATTGTGGGGACGTTGAAACACAAATGAATCTATTATTTCATCCATAATTTCTCCCTCTCTGCAGCACTCCCCTCACTCGGGCCAGCTGCTGCAGCGCGCGAATCGGCCGTCGCCCATCCTGCTGCGACACGAGAGCAAGGAGCTGCAGCTGCAGCAGCAGCAGTACGGCAGCAAGCTGGTGAGTGGTCGCAGATCTTTAGCCGAGGCTGTTAGGCAGGGGTATGTTGTATGATAAATGACTGTTTTTGTCTTCTTTTGCATCAGTTATGAAGTGTTTTTTTTTCATTTTGTGAAGCGCTCGCTAAAGCGAAGCTTCCAAAGGTCAAAGCGGTCGCTTGTTTTGGCGACATTTCTGAATGAGCCGTTTTTCATTAACGGCTTTGCAGTTGTTGGGGAGAAATGTGAGTCATTGGAAGCAATTAGCTTTGACGAGAAAAGGTGCCAAGCACCGCTCGTTAGGTCGGGATGAGTATGGGTTACACTGGATGGTGATTTTCGATAGGTTGCAGGAGTATTGGAAAGCTAGTTGGAAGGTTCTTTCCTCCACTTCATCAAAAAGCGTGATCACTCACTCGCGAGAGCGAGAGGTAGTAAATTTAGTGTGCTAGACGGAGGATGCGGGAAATTACACTAGTAAAGAGAGTGATGGGTGCTGAAATTAGCTTGCAAATTCTAGCATGTACATTTTCGTAGGATAAAGGATGTTCATTATTGGAAATGCCAGTTCTCGGCAATTCAATAACCGCCGAAACTCAAAAATTGTTGGGTTTATTTCTCCTCTCAAATTAGTAATCGATTTTTATGTAGGCGAACAAGAAGAGTGAATCAGTATTAAGACAATTTCGCAAGCTATTATCACCCTCGTGAAACGGGGAACTTGATGGATTGTTCCGTCGGGCTAGGGGCGGATGATGTGGGGCTATCACGTACGTAAGTGAGAGGGGTGGAAACAACAGCTGGTCGCTGGGATTGGGGGCTATTTTGAGAATCGTAGAATTGGGGTATTGAATGTACGCAGGTGTTATTCTGTTATTTGGTCAACTACTTTGCTATGATTGGTGATATGGAAGCGGGAAAGGTGGATGGCCAGGCGGATTACAGTTACCAGGCTTCACTGTGGCATTTGAAATGGGGGAAGGTTATGGATTGGGGATCAGGGGAATCCGTACGATGCTGACTTCAGTGATAAGGTGAGTCTGAATTTGTATTGACTTTATCTTGTCAATTCCTGCCATTATCATTGAAACAGCGGTCCTGGCTATTCGAATGTTGTTTGAGACGCTAACGCACGTGGGGCTATTTGCCATCCACCTCTGGCCTCAGATGCCCTCTCACTCGAGTCAAAGAGTCAACAATTGTGCAGGAAAACGAGAGGCAAAATAGGAGAGGAGGATCGTGGCAAAATGAGAGCCGGGCGAAGCAAGAGAGGACAATTCAAGAATCTCCCATTTCCGTCGTCGTTGGAGTCAGAAATAGCAAAAGATGGTGAGAAATGGAGTCGGATTGAATCTGGAGTCCTGCGGAAAACATCAACACCGATATCTCGCAGATCAGACAGAGCAAGGGAATATTCTGAATGAGGAGTCGGTGCCAGATTGGAGCCGGGAGGAAGTGGGAAGGAAAACATGGAATGTGGATGTGGAATCGGAGAAGAAGCGGCTAATCATAGAGGAAGAGCGATGGAGGAAGAGCTCGCTCTCTCCATTCAACATGCTCTCTCGCGCTGTCTGACGGACGAGAGAGCAGGGAGATGGAGAGGCCGAGAACCTAACTGAAGGGAAGAAGGGACATCAATCTGCTCCCCGGCTCACATCCCGGCTGACTCCACTCACTCCTACACTCATATGAGCACGTGGTTAGAGCGGGGCTAATGGTCATTAATTGAGTGAGGTGCAGGAAGCGCCGCCCCTCGCTTTACACGAAGTGTCTGACTGCCTCTAGGCCCTGGCCGAAACAAGGCCTCGAGTAATCGGATGAGAGAGTGCAGTGGGATTGCATTCAGCTTGAAAGAGCGACTTTGTGTTTCTCGTGTTCCGGATCATTTTGTCTCTTGTGATGTCACGGAATATTTTGTCTTCATTCCTATCCATTCGTTCCTATAGCTGCTCGCATTTTCTTGATCATCGACGCGCATAAGCACGCATCGCTGAGCTGAGTAAGTAATGACGTGCTGCCCCCTTTTTCGCTGCAGAATTGTTGTTTCCGAGTCTGTTGCTATTTTAGCGTTGGTCCAGCCGTTTTGTAGTAGCTTTCAATCTCGAGCGCTTGCCATTTTCGGCGATTAGCGGCGCAAAGTGCGTTTGCAAAGGTTAGATTAACGAGAATCACGTAGCTGTGTTGTATCGTAGGTCAGTTCGCGCTAGATGTCAGCACTGTTTTCGCTTATTGATGAAGCGCATCTGTGATGACGCCCGCTTTCTCGTTATTAATTAATCCAGAAATATGAGCGGCGTCGTCGATCAGTGTGAGTCACACTTCCTGATGAGGGATGGAGGTTCTTCATTTGGCGAGCTTTCTGACCGATTGGCGAGACCAGCATCTACTCCGCTGTTGTTGCCCCGCGCGGTTTTTGGTAGGACCAAAAAGAGGGGGAGTGAGGATGTGAGGGGGATGCCCTCATGGCTGCGTAACCATAGGAGAAGTGATGACAATGTCAGCCTTGTCAGCCTACTTCGTGTCAGAAGGACAATAAGGTTAGGGTTCCCTCTTCGTTATGCACGATATCTTGCTTCTCTATAGTGTGAGAGGGCTTGTGGAATGCAGAAAGCTTCTGATTACTCCTGTGAAAAGTAGAGATAGCCCTCGGATCTCTGGATTGTATTTAGCTACAAAATTGATATATCTTGTAGCGGTGGAATGGCTATTTAAGTTAGCCGCCAAACACCAGAGCGTGAGAGAACGAGCTTATTAGTCGATGAATGCGCACTTTACCATTCCGCGCATAACAACGGTCTCAGAAAGGGGAGAGAAGGTTCTGAGGCTGATCAGTGGGCTCCACCCCTCGAGTTAGCCCCTGCTTAGCAGCCAGAGCCTTCTCCCTTGTAGGCTTTCCCCGCTAGAAGATTCGCTCCGAGCCTAGAGGTATCAGGGTACTGAAGCCTCAATCTCACCATTTCCATTCCCTCGTTTCTTGCCTTTTCACAAGCACACACCTACCTCCAAATGACTTCTCGCTCTATTGTCTAGTTGGCCTCTTTGACTCTCCGACGAGTTGAGAAAAACGTTCAACTATATTTTCTTGTTCCCTCTTTCTTTCCCAATCCTGGAAGTTGAGGGTATAACTGCCCATGATTGCTCGCGTTGCCCCTGTCTCGTTCAATTCAATTAACACTGCGCTTGGGCTTTGACGCGCTCCCTCGTTTTGACTGACCTGTGAGAGAGTATCTGCAATTGAGAGATCCATTCAGCATTTCATTATCCCGCTCGTTGCTCACCTTTAGCCATTCTGCACTGACGTGTCGCGTCCACGTCTTTTCCCTGCTCTGTATTCCCTCTTTCTGAATATCTCCATATCCGAGTACGCCTCCTTTCCTCTCACTTTCTTGATAAGTCTCTCTCTCTCCCTCTGCTCGAGCCTCTCTTCGCCTCCCCATTGCCTTCTTCACTTCCCCTCCCTCCCTCCTCCCCTCTTCATCCATCCCTCTCTCCCGCTTCTTCCTTCATTCCGAGAGAATCCAGTGTGTATAATCGCGTCGCAAAGGTGTTGTGGGGTGGCTCAGCTAGTGCTCTCGGCCCCTCAACGATGGAGCCTGACCCAGGCTTTCCACGGCCACCGTTCCCCACCCGGCCGAAGCCTCCCTGCAGCATCGTGCTGTCGCTGACGGCAGCCACGCCGACGACCTCGACTGCAGCAAGGATGCAACCGCCACCGCTTCCGACTGCTTCGCAGCGAGCGGCTGCAGCTGCAGCTCCTGCAGCGCCGCCGCCAGTAATCGCAGGCCCGCCACGCTCGCCTCGCATGAAGCGGCTCGCTGCGGCGCTTCCGTCGATTGTGATTGCCCTGGATCCGCCCAGCCCGCCGCTGTCTCCGGATATCGAGATCGACATACCGATCATGTCGCCGGCCGGCTATGGCTGGGGCAGAGGAGACATGGACTTTCTGCAGGTGGGTGGCTTGCCTTATTCAGACTTTTCCGAATCTGCATCGGTGTGTGAAAGTAAAACGCGAAGCAATTCCGTGGGAATTTTACCCCGGTTTTGTCGCGCGCGCGAAGTCGGACTCTTTCGATAACTCGATAGCGTGAGAGAGGAGAGAAGGGGCAGAAGTGCTCTAGAGAACCGACAGAGATCATTCAGACTGAAGAACCGTTTCCTGCTATGTGTAATTCCCCCAGTAAGAGGTGGTAATGAAGTAACAGATTGCTTTTCCATCCGCTAGCGCACACTCTGCTCGCAATCTCTTCTCTTTGCTTCTTCCTTCCTTCCCCCGGATGGAAAGATATCTCGGGAATGTCTAATTTAGGCCGCCCGAAGACCGCGTGAGAGGGAAGCATGTAGGATATTGAGAAGCACTTGAGATTTTCGTCAGGCGGATCTAAGGATAGTCGATATTTTGATCTCGCAACTTGGGACGTATGCTGTTTGAAATGTCAAATACACGTGCGCTGATTGCAATTTTCGGAAAGCTGAATGAATCGCTGATTCGGATTGCTCAACCCGGATGATATAAGACATCACTGATTCCCCCATTCCCGGTATCTGTTGATTCAAGTCGAGCAGGTAAGAGTCATAGGTGGAATGGTCGTCAGCCGATGAGGGAATTAAATTCAGCTGTAGTGAGAGAAGGAGAAGGAGGAAGCGGGAGAGAAGCCAGACAGTCAGAAGAGGCACTGACTCCAAAAGCAATTAATACGTTTTCGTGCGAAAGTGGTAGCGGAAAACTGTCGTGATGCAGTGTTATTGTTTTTCCCTGACTAATTCGTACGGAAATGCGAAAATGCGACGCGACAGGCTGTTTGTTTGCTCGAAAGCCCAGCTGACTGACCTGAGGAGCATCGAGCCGAGAGGCCCCCATTGAAGTATAGGGCTGTCTAGCCCGACTAAGGATGACTCAAGTCCCGAGCGAGCGATGACGAGATGTTGAGATTGAGCGAGAGAGATGACTTCGTAAATAGAAACGGCAGCAAAATACGTGCCGGCAAAATTTGCACGCAATCGCATAAGTAGTAGCACACACCGATGCAGATTCTACAGTAGAATCCTATGAAGCCAGTAGTAGAGCCGTCAAATGATATCAAGAGCCGTCAATTAGGTGCCCGGAGACGAGGGCAACGACGAGGCGGTGGCCGGCAGATTGATGGCCTCGTCGCCGCCGCCCTACAAAAGGCGGACGTCGTGCGCCTCGACGGCATCTGATATCACGTCATCGACGCTGCCGTTGAGCGCCTCGTATCAGTGCCTGCTCCTGTCGCCGTTGTGGACGACCGCGGTGTTGAGGCGAGTATAGAGCCAGTTGGCGACCGGAAGAAGTTGTAACCAAAAGATATACTGAGTAGACATTGTATCGTACTGGACCGACATCTGAACAGTAAGGGAAACGATGAGAGCGAGCTAGTGTTAAGACACGGCAGCTATGCGTCCGAGTACAACAGCAGCGACGACTACTCGAGCGCGAGGGAGCAGCTGCCGCCTAGGCCGAAGAGTGCCCAGGAGTTGCGTCCGCCGAGGAGATTCAGGAGTGGACGGGTCAGTGGATGAGAAAAACTGTTGTGTGGTGGAGAAACTATCTGGAGCAATCAAACGGGTAAGGGTCAGTGGAGGTGCGTGCTGGAAAAGCTGTATCGGGAATTACTAAAATTGAACAGCAAGGAGTCATATAGCAAGCAAGAATAGCAAGGCATCGGAAAGCAGAGCAAGGCAAATTTGAGTAGCCATGTGGGTGGGAAAAGGCTAGTGCAGAGCTGTGGATAGTATGTGATCTCTAGTCGAGTTCCGCAATCGGGCAAATTGGCTGTGACAGCTGGAGAAAAAGGTTCTATAGCGGAGGGAAAGGGATTGTGGGCAAGCGATAAGCCAGCAGGTGCTAGTGATTATGGCGAGCTTTTCACGAGATTCAAGGCTTCTGAGACTGTTAGTTGAATAGGATGTGTTCAGTCAGCAATGTTTTTATGAGAAATTAAATTACAGATGTAGCCATAATCAAAGTTCAGATGCCTGACCTGAGCTTGAACTAATTCTGAAACCTTTATTTTTCTGGTGCTGAACAATGATCGGGGACTGAGAAACATGCACGCATTTCGCATTCTGTCGACTGCTTTTTGCTCCATTCTTTCCCGGCGCGAACCCAATTCAGACTTATAGACCATTGCTCAATTTGCGGCGCGCGCAGACTGACTAATGTGTGGAATGCGTAATAAAGTGATGGAGTGAGAAATCGGAAGATTGGGGGAGAAAATCCGCTCGTCTAGGAGCATTAATATGGAACGGGGGGATGCGTGTTTCAGGGGTGAGGTAAGTTTGGCAAAATGTTTAGGACGGTGATTTTTTCGGCCTCTGTTGTTGCATCACATGTAATCGAATCGATACGGGGAGTGCATGTTTCAGTGGTAGGCTATGTTTCTGAAGAGTCATCTCGTGGTGATCTCTCGAAGTTGTCGGCGGACCAAAAAAATCTAGAAGCTGGGAAAATTGCTCGCAATGTGACTGATATTAGAGGAAATTTAGGAACGGGGAGTTGTGTTTCAGGGATAATCTATCATTCGCTGAATCTCTGTGGGGATGATGCTTCCATCTGTCGACTTCAAAAAATATAATTGTAATCGGCTCAGCGCACTTTACAATCTCGACGTACTTTATTGCTCGAGATTATTACCCGCTTGACGGCTCCCGGAGAGTGTGTAATGGGCAAGAAGTTGGGTGATTGGGGTGTCTGAAGTAATGATCCTGCGCTCTCTCCATTTTACGTGCTCTCTCGCTCCGTCTGGCTGACGAGAGAGCATAGGAATGAAGAGAGCAGGTTCATTCCTTCGCTTGTTGTGTGCAGCAGTGAAGAGGGCAGGTGAACGCGAGGGAATTCTGATGGGGAAAACATGAATTATTCCGATCTATGCGGCATAATATTTGGTTGATTGTGAGAGGGAGTGTGATTCGAGAATTTTTAAGTGCTCTTGAGCTTCGCTTCTGAACTCGAAGATCTAAGGGGAAATGGTTAGAAAACCGAGAGGGTGGATAAGTGCTGTTATTTTGATGGGAAAGATGATGAGAAGTGAAGATTTAAGCCTTTCTGCCTAGTCTGAACATGCCAGAGAGGGTCTAGGATGTGCAGTTGTAACCTAATCAAGGGCATGCATCGTCCCTCCTTCGACGAAATGCATCGCTCTCTCCTCTCGCCTGAAATTGACGAGGGCGAGCTGCAGTTGCAGTGGTCGCAGCCTCTCCATTAGACGATATCTCTCGCTGTCTCTGACCAGCGAGAGAGCACGCGGAATGGGGAGAGACAGACTAGAAAGGATGTTGCCGAGTTTCATCTAATTTTGGACGGAGACAGGTCTACTTTGGGTGTGGAGGAAAGGGAAAGGGAGCTTGAGGGAAAATGAGTGAATTTTTTTTAAAATGAAAATAATCACGTCGGTGTGGATGAAAATTGGTGGGGAAGGTCTTCGGGAAACGGAAGTTTGCGCTTGAGAGGTTTCGGAATCTGGGAGAAGTGTGGTTGTGAATCAAGTTGGCGTGAGGGTTTCAATTTGAGGGGTTGATATTTTTTAACGCAAAGACGGATACTATATTGAGAGAGGTTCACCGTAGAATGTGTTATGCAGTGTTTGAAACGCGAAATACGTTTTATATTTTTGAATTCACCCTTGAGGATATTGCACTGCACGCGTTGCGCACAATGAAAGAATTCTGAATAAGAGAAATTACTGGTAAAATATAAATGATTTGTTCACCTTAGTTTTCAGTCTCTTATTACAAGTGGTGCAAACCCATCAGAGTTATGCCAACGGTGAAACACAAATGAATTTGGGTTTTGATTTTTTTTCCATTGCCGACAATCACACTCAGTTATTACAATTGGTTCCATGGTATCACAGTTGTTCCATCGATGGAACCCGGGAAACTCGGGTCTGGGGTAAAATTCATTAATGAATTTATTTCTGCGAAATTTTTTTTATTTAAATTCATTTCTTGTATCCATTGAATGGAGTTTAGGGCAACTAGACATATTTCATCACTGAAACACAAAATAATTTGTTGTATAAATACTCTCTTTTCCAGTCGACGCCCGGTGGCGAGTGCATCTGCGTGCCGCCCGTGCTGCTCTCTCCCGTGCTGTCGCGACCCGTCCGGTCGGCATCTGCAGCCAGCAGCCCGCTGCCAGGGAGAGGCAATCAGATGGTGAGTACGGTAGGATTGGGCCACGAGTCTCGACTGATGGTGGGTACGGTAGGCCTCGGCTGCGAGCAGCCCGTTGCCAGGGAGAGGGAATCAGATGGTGAGTACGGTAGCTGGTTACGGTGGTAGTGGTTGGTACGGTAGTAGGCAGTAGCAGCAGCCCGACGGGGTATCTGATGGTCAGTTTGGATACGCTAGAATTGAGTGCGGACTGAACATTATCGGGCTGCTCGATTCCAGATAGGAACCATGTTGGCATATTGATGTTTCGCTGAGCATCTATGATTTGTTCTAATTTTGCGGAAATAGTGTATCGTTGGGTGCCTTTGTTCAGAACATCATTAATATATTTTAAAAAGCGATAGAGCGTGGGAAGAGGTTATAGGTGCAATGGTAGGAAGGCGACAACCAAGGCGGTGAGTCGTTTCAACCTCAGTAGTACTACATGACAACGGTCTGGTAATGATACATCGATAACTATCTTGATTATAGAACAATTTCAAAAATAACGCCTTGATGACTATCTGCTCGCTTGATTTGAAATGAGAAATAAACCAGACAGTGATTCCCTAATGACTGTTCTCTTTCCACTGCACGAAAATGATGCGATGACTGTTCTCCAGCGAGATGCCTACTCATGCGCAATAGGCTCGCCCATTAGGCTGACCATTTCATTCCATGTGATCTCCAGCAGGTTATTGTTAGGAGAAGTTCGAAAACATAAGGATGTGAGAAATAGAGCGGTACTAAACTAAATTCCACTATTTTGCTTGACCTGGGAGACTTGGCGGTGCGGATGAATTTGTGTTTCAATGAATGCATATGGCACGTCTCGTTTCAGCTGCATCAATGACTTTGCGGTTCCTCTCCTTCAAACATTAGTCAAACACCGACCTCTTTATGCATTGCTGGTCAAACTGGGCGAGAAAGTGCATGAATTCGAGAGAAAGTCTCTTCCAATCGATTCATAGCAATCATTGCAGGGCTCCGACTCGGACGGCGACCTGAACATCGTCTGGCGCCTGCCGCAGAACCGGCGGAGCATGGACAGACGTGGGTTGTTGTTGTTGTTTTTGGTTGTTATTGTTTTGATTTATTTTTTTGAATCGGGAACTGTTAGTGGACGCAATCGAGGTTTGGTTGTCATCGTTTTGTGTTTCAACGATAGCCTATGAATGAGTCGGTTTGCGAAGATACAATGCAGTTGGAGCTTCTAACTTAGAACGAAGAGGAAAACCGAACCTCGTAATAGAAAACTCCGTCAATCACCTGAGGTTGGGGCGAAAAGAACGATGATTAACCTGCGTTGAGTCACTCGGGAAATAATAACAGTCACAGAATAGAAAAAAAATGGCGCTGATTGCTGAGATATTGACAGGTTTATGTGTGGAAAGAGGAGGGTGGAGAGAGGGTTCCGGTTAGCACTATTCTGACGCAGTTATTCTTTCGTTGATTTCTATTCTCCGCGAACAATTTCTTCTGTGTTTCACCGTTCCTACGAGATCGGTTTGATAGCGATTAAAAATAAATAACTTTTCTTGTACTGTTGCAATATCAAAAAGATTCGGTAATTGTATTGCGGTGTTCGTTGCTTCCATCTCCTTTCGATGCATAGACGCCAGCGTTTCTTGCCCAGAAAAAAGTCCTTGCGCCCGGAAAGATCGAGCATAATCTCATTTAGCCAAGGCGCGGGCTGCGGGTCCAAGGAAAGATGAGGCCCGGATCTCTCCTCTCCTTCTGTTCTCTCTCGCTCTGTCTGACGGGCGAGAGCCGCGCCTAGCCAATGGAAGGAGGGAAGCAACTTCTTCCCCCTAGTCCGGAGGGAAGCAACTTCTTCCCCCTAGACTATCTGCGTCCGTAATTGTTGAAAGTGTGCGAAGGGGGCCATGTAGGACTTGTGAAACGGTGAAGTTGTGGGCCGGGGTCAGGCTAGAAATTAGTTATGTTTTTGTGATTCGTAATCACCGCACCTATTAAATTGGGCAGATGAGAAGAGTTGTTGTAGCGCTCATGAAACATAGTTTTGTGAAAGGATTCGAATAGTACTAGGTTTTGTCTTTCCAAACATAACGTCCCTTCGATCAAATTTTGTGAGCTGCGAATAGGTATTGTAGTGCGCATGAAACTTGCAAGCGCTTGGTTGAGATTCGAAACAAAATCATCTTGATTTAATTCTAATTTTATATTTATTAATAGTAATATTATTATTGTATTTCTGCAGCCGGCTCGCGCACCGCCACGCCCACGCTGTCGCCGATCCTGAACAGGAGCTCGTCGGCGAGCAAGCTGGCCGCCAGCTTCGGTGCGTTTGTTTTTGTTGGTGGTATTTCGTTTTTTTCTAAAGAATCTTGATGGTATCGAGCACACCAGGTGAAGTTGAACAATTGTGGAAACTTTGAAACATGGGATGGGGTAGGTGAGCAAGCTGGCCGCCAGCTTCGGTGTGTTTTTGTTTTTATTTCAGTTTTTATAACCCCGAATTCTGCAACTACTGTAAAATAATGCCAAGTTAAGCCAATATGGGCCCCGAGAAACATTCGATGTGTGGGCCGAATAGTATTCGCACTTTGTAAGATCTTCGAAGTTTGTTTATTGCTCCGTTAATAATCGACTTTGTAGTTTTGTGAATGGGCTACACATAACTGTATTTTCGGATATGTCGACCTAAATGGGTGCAGCACGAATTCATCCAGGAAGAATCATAGTTAGTCTGTTATTCCAGCCGCCAATCGCTCGTCGTCCGGCTCGGGCCTGCTATCGACGCGTGTGCTGCTGCGAAGGTTGATTTGAAGAGAAGAGATGATATTTGATCTTTGAACTTTGAACCTTGAACCTTGATCTTTGACCGTCGGCTACTTTTCTAACTCGTGGATTGAGTTGGACACTATTTCGAAACTAGGAGAAGTTGATCTTTGATCTCTGATCATTAATCCCTCATTCCAGAACGGATTCGGATGCGGCGGATGCGCGGCGGCGGCGGAAGGGCAAGCGACGGCCCTCCTTCATGTCGCACGGTGAGTGGGGCGTATCGATTGATGGGGTACGGTAGAGAGGTATCGAGGAGTGACTTGATTCTTGGATACGGTGGTTTCTCGCTGCACTGTTGTGGGAAAATGGTGTTTGTATTTTTATTTATCGCTGCATTGTATTTTACGGAGAACTGTATGCCTTTCGAGAACTAGTTGTTTTAATTCTGTGATTTCGCAAAAAAAAGATTGAAACGTCTGTTACATTCGAATGAGTGGCGCTTGATGGCTCTCTTTTCTTTGATATAGATGGGGAATAGAGATGATTCCTTGTCTCTCTCTACGCTATCCCTCTCGTCCCCCTCAACCACCCTCTTTTGATGTCGTTTCTTCGCCCCCAAATTGGCAGTCATTCATGGAGGATCCCCGATGCTCTCTAGCTTTTGCATGCTATCTAATCGCAGAGTGGGCGAGAGAGCATACGAAACGAGGAGACCGCCGCAGATTGGCAGTCATTGATTTTGTGGTTTCTCCACTGTTTCCTTCCCCGATGGATGTTAGGTGTCGTGACCAGCGCTGGTCTCTGGTCTTTCTCTATTCAGCGAAATTTGCGGGGTCAAAGTTAGCCGCTAATTGCGCTTACTATTTGGAGAGACGCTGCTTGAATTTGAGACAGAGATTTGAGAGAAATGGCCAGTGGCGATAGTGTCATTTCATGTGAGCCGCCTCTGCGATTCGTCGGATAGTTGCAGAGGAAGTAGATGTCTGAATTATTTCTAGTGTATCACACAGCGTACCTGAATTACTTTTGATTCAATTTGCTGCTATATCTACTGTGCTAGAAACGCGAAAATGTTAGGTGATGCGTAGATGAGATTTTTATTTTTCCACTTTCATGACCAACTCTTATTGGCTACGAAGACAGCAACGCGGCTATGATTACTGCTCGAAACGCGCATTCAGCGTGCGGTTGTGAAGATTAGAGATTGTTTTGTTCCTCTGGGGCTCCCGTCTTCAATTCTCGCCAAAGCGAATCGCTCAGTTATAGTCACGGCGCGTAGCGCGAACGTGTCGTGTGCCACCATTCGGTTTATTCCAAGTGGCAGCATCTAATTCTTATTTAAGCAGTACCTAGTAGAGCATAGTTGGTTTAGTATTTTTGCCCGGTAGAAGATGAGTCTGAATTGTTTTAATCAGAAAATTTCCAACTCTTGGTCACCGATTGAAGCACATTCACACCTTGCGTGAATCGCGTGACTTTCTTGTGCTTGCCTATCCTCAATTGTCGATGATGCTCCCTTATTCACACGCACTGTGTGACTAGCAGGTGTGAAATCGGAGACGCAATCACCCTCCCAATTGTCTCGGCTACTGAAATGAGTGGCAGTGCAATGTGTCTGGATGTGTCTCACCCGAGAATTAGACAAGCAGGGGGGAATGAACCAGAAGGGTTCCCTCCAAGCTATTTCTGCTTGAGCAGGGATAATGTCGCTCCTCGTCTATTCTGTCTATCATAATGTCCAGAAGGGTAGCGCCAGTAGATGAGGAGATGAGATTGGAAAGGACATGGATGGGGAAGGGAAAGGGTTCGTCAGGATAGGTTGATCTTTGATCTCTGGCTATGAAGACCGTTTTGGATTGAATTTGACGAGTGGAACTTGTCGGAGAGAGGGAGTGAGACGTGCTTGCCCTTTCTTGAGGATAGCTGTCAGTGGCCAGCATGTTTTCCTTCGCGCAGGAGTCGGGTAGAGAGAGCAAGATGGTATGAGATTTGTTTTTAAATGTAAGAAGTGCGCCACATCATCATTAAATTGGTGTAATCTTCACTGATATGTAGAATGTCTGCTTCACAAATTCACCCGTACGAAATTGCATTTCGCCCGCTTGCCCTTTTCGAGACTTGCGGTCAACAGGCTGTCTATCGCAAGGTTCTCTGATCTCTCGCCAGTCAGACAGAGCGAGATAGTGTGCGAAATTGAGAGAGCGCAGAGATGGCGCAGTCCAGAAGCTGTCAGCGGGTCCGCGAACGGCTGTCACCTAGCGGCTCTCGTTCACAATAGCCCGAGGGGGCAATACGTGCCCTCTCGATCGCGCGTGCTCTCTCGCCGTCCGTCTGCCTTCTCTGCGCCCTCCGCGCTCAGAGTGCACTCTCGCGAGCGGGAGCCGAGAAGCTAGGAGATACCCCTCTGTGTCCCCTTCCCGCACTCCCTCTCCCCTCTTCCTGCCCCGGAAGAGAGAGGGGTTCTCAGGACCCAATTGTGGGTAGCTGAGTCGAGTTGACCAGTGCGGTGTAACGCGAGGCGAGTGCGCTGCTGCTATAGCGATTGGATTTGTTTTGTTCGAAGACTTCATGAGAAGCTATCAATTTGGAGATTCTTGAGATGATTTGTATCAAAGTGGAAGCGGGGAGCTTACTGGTTGAGAATTTAAAAAAAAGGTTTTTTACGTTTATGTTAAATGTCGTAGCTTAATCGATTTTAATATTCTGGCGATGATTTATGAAATATTGAAAGCGCTGATCTCACCGGTTCTGAAATTTACTCCCTCGTGTCCCATTATCTTTTTATTGGCCTCTGAATGCAATTTGGAATGCGATTGACTGAAATGCAATTGGCTGCCATGTGCTAATCTGTCTCATAAGCTATTACACTTTTTCGAAATTCGAATACCTATTCCAGATTCGTTTTGATCGTTGGATACCTGATGCCGATACTGTAGAAATCATACGATACTGAAGTATCGGCGTGATCTGAAAATATGTAATCTGATGCCTCTTTTTGCGATAAGACACTTGAAATTTCACCAATCTTATCTATTTTCCCGTTCCAATCACGTTCCGAACCTCACGTTTGCTCAGAGAATCTTCCCTGTTTCTGATCCGGTCATTTAGCCGCTTTTCGTTTAGCTTCGCGATGCTGTTTTCAGCGCCGATCCCGCCGAGTTTCGGCTTCACTCGAACATTATTACACTCGCAACCCGGCCCAACACATCATATCTCGGTTGTCTGCCTCTCTCCGTTTCGCGTGCTCTCTCGCACTGTCTAACCATGCGAAAGAGCGTGTGCAATGGAGAGAACGCTCATTCTCTGAACTTCGCGGCGCCTCTTTTCTCTCGCTTTTCTCTTCTGCTTCTCTACTTTTTTTCTTTTCATCATTTCAAGTTCCGTGTGAATGGCTGGATGAGATGGGAGAGATATCTATTGAGCAGTCGAGAGTAGTTGTCTGACTCTCCTAGTTTTGCCTGCTCTCTCGCTCTGTCTGACCAGTGAAAGGACAAGATGGATGGTATCCATTGAGCTTCCGAACCTTTGAGTGGTTGAGTGCTGAAAGGTTCCCGAGGAACAGCAAGGATATCTGTCAGCGCATCACTAGAATCTAGCAAGCATTGTTTGAGGAACCTTTTTTCCGTTCCGCGACTAGAGATCAGATGCGGGCCGTGAGGTATTCTCACAAGTAGACGTGAGAGCCGGATTTGATGGGAACAAGCGCGGGAGCAAGAGGCTGTCTCTCGATTTCTCACTGTCTCTAGATCTCTCTGACTAGTAAGAGAGCATGTGTAACAAGGAGAGCTTAAAGGAGTAGACGAGCAATCGGTAAGCCGACAATGGAGATCGTCTGAGGTCTACCGACGACGCTGACTCTCTCGATTGCGCGCGCTCTCTCGCTGGTTAGAGAGAGCGAGAACAGTACTCGTCTTTGTTTGTAGAGATTAGGTAGAGGTCGGAAGGAGCGTTTTGTGGTTGTAGAGAAAATTCGCGCTCCCGGTCTCTGAATCATTGAGTTCGTTCTGGTTCCGATGATGTGGAATTCGACTTGGCCATTTGGTGCTGCGAAGACACTGTATGATACTGCGCATAGGTCCGAATTTGTTATCTCTACCATGATCGGATTACCAATCAGCTTTTGTTACGTTCGGATCTAATGATGTCGAATGCCCCCCCCCCCCAAAATTGTGACCGCTTTTCCCGTTCCGATGATGTCAGCGCGTGCCGCGTTCCTGTGTTTAGTGACTAGTTGCTTAGTCAGTGAGTAATTAATCTCATTGATCTACATGCTCTATGTTTTTCGTTGCATCCGGCACGTTGTCAGACTCATCAGCACATTTTGTTTTGCCGCGCGGAGACTTGAGGGAATGAGATGATGAGGAGATAGCAACGTGGAGGAAACATGTGATAGCTGAGAAGAAGATGAGAGAGCGATGACCGAATCAGTAGCAAAAACATCCCTCATTTGGCGTACTATTAAGCGTTTTTTTTTGCTTGCGCAAGCATTAGTACGATTCTTCATTTAGTGATGTATCTTTTTTTTGACAAGCCATCAGTAGTACGACGCTCTCCTTTTCCTGCGCTGTCTGGTGCTTTCTAACTGTCTAGAAGGAAGAGACACCCGTTCACAATATCGCCCCGATTGCGCGTGAATCCGCAAAGCGCGTGGTCACTTTTTTCCTGCTTCCTGAAGTGATGCAGGACTACGGGGTAAGGTGACATTCAGCAGGTGTGTTTTGCTTGCTATCGGGAGGAAAAAGGGCGGTCAGAGTGGGCGAGAGAGCACGGGAATGGAGGAGAGCGCAGAGGAATCAGAGGACGGAAGGGCTTCCTAATACTACGCAAATCCAAGGAAAGAGGGGACCACGAGGAGGTGTTTGCGCGACCTTTCCTGAAGGGGATGAGGGCGTGTTTAGGGGGATGATGATCGTGTACTTCCGCAGGGGAGTTGGTGCTTCGAAGTGATCCTATGGCCGCGTTTTTTTCTGAGGCGTTGATTTCATTGGATCCATTCTCTCCACCAAAACATTTGCTTTTGCAGTGCGTTTCCAAAAGGTTACTTGGTGCTTCGACGAGTGTGAATGAGCTTGCCCACAAATAGAATCATGATTCTGTTGATTCCTGTCGAACAGATCCCTTTCAGGTCGCACTCTTATTTTCCACAGTCGGTTCTTTTATGATTATTTTGCGCAGATCGATTGATTGACTGTTATTTAGCGTTAGTGGCGACTTGGTGCTTCAACGGTAGCATATGATACAGTGGAGAAATTCGGTTCTGATAATAATCTTTCGTACTCTTCAATTACTTTACTTCATATTTCCGTAGTACTCCGCTAGAAATAGCCATCGATGAGCCCAAAATTAGTCTCGAATCGTCTTTTGAACGCTCGAATGGCCGCTTCGTGCGTGCGTAGAAGCGACGTAGCTGCAAATAGGAAGAGGGAAACGGTTGGGTGAACCCCGGTTCTCTTCGTTTCACCCGCTCTCGCACAGGTCAGTGTGACTAGAGAGTGGGCAGAATTGAGAAACCGGTAGCCCATTCAATTGACGCTGCAGCTCCAGTGTGCACCGGCAAGATGGATGGGGGACGGAAGCGGAGGGGCAGAATGAGGATATGTCCTGACTCTCTCTCTCTTTTGCACACACTATCGCGTCTCTGACTAGCGAGAGAGCGTGCAAAGTGAGGAGACGCGGAGCTCCAGAATGAGGATATATGGGGACAGGGCTTGTCGTCAGATAGGATGGATTCGATTCGGGATGAATAGGACACTGCTGGGCAGTGACGAGTGAATCTTTCCCTCCGCTGAGTCGTATCCTTTTTCTACAAGCTAACTTTGATATTTTTTAAAAAAATTCCCTTGTGGCACCTATTACATTTGACCCTATAGACGAGCTTTTGGAGTAACTGTGAAACGCAGAATGGAGAGCCTTGTGATAATGAAGAGTTCGGGCAAATAGTTTAGGCTTAATGCGGGATGAATAGGACACTACTGGACATGACGAGACCCTTCCTCTCCCCGCTAAGCCGTCTCCTTTTTCGACGAGGCCACGAGCTAAATTAGTAATTTTTGGTTCATGCTGCGGCCACAATGTGCACATAACATTTGCTGCTACAGAATAGTTTAGGAATAACCATGAAGCGTAGAACGGCTCGGTTGTAAAAATTGATTTATTTCTGCTAGCTAAATTTGTTGGTTTGATTTTTTTATTGAGTTCCTCCCTCATATTGCAGTTGACGCAACAGAAGGTCTTTTAGCGTAGCCGTGAAATGCAGAAGGACGCGGTTGTAAAATACGAGAAAATAATTTGTTTGCGATTTTCTTCTTTTCGGTTCTCCGACGCGAGTAGAAGCGAGTAAGAGTATCGCATTGTTGTTGATGGATGGTCGAGTGAGTCGGTCGGTTGCATTCCTTCCTCCCTCACTCTCAGAGCAATGATCGCACTCTCTCGGTTTCGAACGCTCTCTCGCTCCGTCTGACCGCCGAGAGGAAGGGCCAGTTGAGAGCCCATTCTGACGAGTGTCGCATGGGCTTGTTTTGAGCGCCGCCCGGCCGCCCGCGAGAGTTTTGGGTTTCTTTCGGTCCAGACGCAACCCATTTGGGATAGGAGAGGGAGAGGCTTACAGTGAGAGGCGCGTGGTGTAGTTAGCTAGCTGGTTTCGGAATACAAACCTGGTGTTATTGAGTTGCGAGGAGTCTAGTTCAGTTTATAATATTCTTGAAGTGCAATGAACACTCGACCATATCTCGTTATTTCTCAATTCCTGCTCTTACTATATCGTTTCCCGGCGGGTGGGAAATGGTTTCCGGGTAGTGGGAATGGCCTGGTGATCTCTGGTTGTGCGAGATCTAGAAGTGCTGGAATTTACTCTGTGGTTGATTTCAGATGATTGTGTCAATTTTAGTGCCCAGTACACTTGAAGGAATATACATTCTTTCTTCCCATGTCACTTGATGGCCTACTTGTATCATTCTTACGCCGAATGCCTTCCCGGCGATTTCTGACTGCGCTCGATCTAGAAATGTTTGAATTGTTTTCGAATTGAATACTGCATATCCATCTGTAAGAATCTCTTTCCTTTCAACGCAATATATTGTATGTGGAAAGTGACCAGCTTCTCTCAATTTTCTCAATCCGAACGGTCTTTCCGGCTGATGGGAAAGCTGCCTTTCGAAATGGACACTATAGATTGCGAAACGGCTCTTGTGACCGCTCTCCTCGTTCCGAATTCCCTTTTGTAGGTCAGACAGTGTGAGAGAGTGCGCGTTATCGGGAGAGAGCAGTAGTGTTCGTTGATCCAGGAACTAGCGCGAAGCCCCATCATCGCGTGTTAGATAATTTTGCAAAGAGCGGGATTTTTAATGAACGAGCTGCATATCTAAGATGAAACGTGTAAGATCAGTGACATGACTTTTTGGAGATTCCATGTTTCCGGATACGTATCGTACACCTGAAAGTTCATTCACGTCATTTAATGTTTTTTCGAAGTTTTTCCATGAGTAGACAGCCTGTAGGTCAAATTCCGATGAACCCTGCGTAATGATTCATTCTGGAAGGTAGTAGGGGTTTTTTCATTCTCCAACAGTAGACAGAGATCCTCCAGTTCATTCGGTCCACTCGTCACTCTTTTTCGCCATTGACGACTCGCCCTTTCTTTCGGCTCATCCAAGCTCATTCGTTTCTCTGCGCCCAGACAACGAATAGAATGGAGGCAGTCTCCGCGTTCAAACCCCCTTCCGCTTCACAGAGCGCCTAGAAACCAGACTCGGGGTCTCCCAGATTGGCGTGATCTCTAGTCGATTTTGCTGAAGCGAGAGAGCGAATGGCGAGATTAGAAAGGTTCGGGTTCGCCGGGTCCTGATTCCAAGTGGGCCGTGGGAGAGGGGTGAGATACCTGAGACTGGAGCGTGAGAGAGCGGGAGAGGGTTCTGGGATTGGTCTAGGAGGTTAGCGGATTGAGTTGAGCAACTAGGTGATTTCTGGCTCTGGTGGTTTTATTTGATTGTAGGTTTTCATTGTATGCAATGCTCGAGCTTCTGCGTTTGCAAATTCACTATATCCTCCTTCTGCTGTGGTTGCTTTTTGCGACCCGGTGATTGCGGGCTAGAATATGTCTTGATAAGCCAGATATGTGCAGTTGATTCATGCACCTCTCTTTGTACTCTCATTTAACTTACGGTCCCCCCTTACCTGGTGATTTCTGGCTATTCAGTTTCTAGATCAGTCCGATGTCGTCCCGTAGTTGATTCGAGGTTGGAAGTGCATTCTAGAAACTTATTATCAATATAACTGCTTGCTCAGTGTTCTCTAGCACCTTTTTGGTCCTTTTTTTATCTCTTCCCCGCGAGCATGGCGAATAGAGATACTCGTTGCTCGTGTGGGAGGCAGCGATGTATAGTATTCATAGAGAGGAGGAAGCCGAGAAGTCACAACACACGAGATGACGTCGTTGTCGTCGATGATTTTGGCACAGAAAAGCCGCCCATGATCTTGGTGCTCCTGATCCTCTCCTAGTGAGGATCTCTCAATTTCCCCTGCTCTCTAGTGGCGTCTGGCAGGCGATAGAGCGTGGGGAATGGAGAGAGAATGGGAGACTGCACTGTGTTCTCATCACGGGATTATTGCGGCCATGATGATTTATGCGTCTAGCTTCCGGATGTCTGGCAATGGACTGGGGGATGTCTGGCTGTTTCCAGAGATTAGAGAGTAAGTTGAATATGGCCACTAGGGGATTCGCGGATATGATTGCCCACTAGATCGGAATGGTTTGTGGGGGAGCTGATGTGCTTTCGGTACACGTGGAAACAAAAAATCAAATGAGTCGTATCGTGTTGTTGTTTTTCTGCCATTTCGATTTTTTCTGCAGCAAGCACGGCTCATAATTCCTCCTACTGATTCATTCATTCATTTCCGATGCGGCGCGCTCGCTATTGCTTCCATTTTCCACTCTTTCTTCCCCTCCCATCATAGACCAATGTTGTCTCGCAATCTCGCTCGATCTATCGCTTTCTCTGACCGCAGAGAGATCTCAATGTATCTCCCCAGCGGATTTCCCGCTATAGTCTATCTATTTCCGCGCTATCAATTATTCCCACATCTGATGGTCGCTCTGGTTACAACACCCTTCTTGCAGCTGCGTTGCCTAGAATTGGGAGAGGAGAGATTTGGTTTCAGCGAAGTGGTTGCTTTGTGTTTCGTTGTTATCTGTTATTCGGTCATGCTGAAAGAATTCAGTGACACACCCGTAATGGCGGTAAAAAAACTTCTGCTTGCGTGAAAATATTTTGCTAGTGAAGGCGCTTCTCAATTGTAAAAATCCCTATCAGTCGTTTTGGTTCCAACACCCTTATTGCAGGTGCTTTGTCTAAAATTGGGAGAGATTTGGTTTCGCCAATTGGTTCTTGTGTGTTTCACGATTGGGACTTAGGCGGCCGGGCTGATAGATTTCAATGGTCCATCAACTCTTGGCTATATAAACTATTCTGACTCTCTCAACTTTATCTCTACATGCGCAAGGATTTGGTTTCGGCAATTGCTTCATTAGCAAACCCGTTTAGTTACTTTGGTTCCAATACCCTTGTTGCAGGTGCTTTTCCTAGAGCTGGGAGAGGCGAGATTTGGTTTCTGCGATTTGTGCTTTTGTGTTTCACGATTGGGACATAGGCGGTCTTGCTGATCGAATTCAATGATTCGATTATTTTTTCTATGCGATAAAAGTTTCTATTTTTATTTTTAGAAGCTCCATCACAGTTTACGCCATCTCTGTTTTTAGACGTGTTAGTTGGTTCCGGCTAATAGAATAGCGAGCGACGCCTTTTCCAAAGATTCAATTTGATTTGAGCACGGCGCCAGAGCAAAATAGGCAACGGCAGCCACGGCGGGTTCCCTGTTTTCGGCGCGGCACCAGGCAAAAACTCGCGCCATTCAATACGGATTCTTGGGTAGAACGAGATGTGCTCTCCTCTAATGCCACACTCTCTCGTCCACTCTGACCGGAGAGGGAGCGAGACGTAGTGAGTACCGTTCCTCCCTTTCCTTTTCCCTCGCCAAGTCTTCCTCTTCTTCTCCCGAATTTGTGTTTGGGAACAGTGTGCGCCCAATTTCGACCGCCGCCGCTAGTTCTGGTCGTTTATTTCCTCCTCCTCTCCTCTCTCTCTGTATGGAGAATGCCGTCGTTTAGGCTGATTGTGCCACGTTGTGCTGTCGGACCAGCGAGTTTCGAAAATGGTTGTTGCTTGGTGATTCGAGGATACGCTTTTGTTTGATATCAGAGGTTATTGTGTGAGAGGTAATTTGTGTATGGGGGAGAATTTCGGCTTCTAACTATCATGTGACCAAAGCAGCTGGTCCTTTGATTGCTACCATTGATCGAAATCGAATTTTGAATCTGAGTTCTGTGCTCGCAAGAGTGCGACCACAACGCGGAAGCATTTTGCGCTGCGGACGCCGCAATTGTTTCGCTCGCAGTTTCTGCGTTTCACCATTCTCGTATGTATAGGCAGAGGGACCCTAATGACCCGGGCAAGAACGACGCTCTCTGTGTAGAATCCTCACTAGAGGGTCAGAGAAACGAGGGAACATGGGTCGAGAGAGTCGTTGACATTCCTGGTTAGAGGGGAAAGAAGATGGACAGAGTAGGCCGGCGCGGAAAGTAATGGATAGACCCCGGGAAAGTGAGTCGGCGAATGACTTCTTTTCCGCGAGGACTCTCTCTTTTTGTACGGTCTCTAGCACTGTCTGACAGGCGAGAGTGCACATGGGACGAGGAGAGGCGCGTTAGACAGAGCGAGAGACTGTGTGAACTGAGGAGAGCGAGCCTATCCAATGCCGCGGCAGCGCACGGAAACCGGCAGTCGTTAGTGACCAGGGCCGGCGTTTCTCTCATTCACATCAGATATTATGAGCTACTCCATCTTATGAGCTTTGCTATTGATACGGAGCTATAGCCTGAGCTCTAGTGTCTTTGTATCCTCGCTGATCTGCAAATTGCGACTAGGTGATTCACGGATACGTGTATGTGTGATAGGCGAAGGAACTGTGGGGGAGTCGATTTCATGAATCCGGTCTTTAAATTGCTGTTTTTCACATAATGCGGTATTCAACTTCACTAGGTGATTCATGGGTGCTGAGATGCATGATATTAGAAGTGGTAATGAAGGAGTTGATGTGTTGAATCTCATGTTCGAATTTTACAATACTCTCGTTCCTCACAATGCTTACTTTGCTAGGTGACTCGCGGTTGCACTGAATTATTATACCGGAATGTTTCGCGAGTGAGTTGATACGTCGAAAGCTAGTGGGCATCAACTTTGAATTTAGGCCGTGGTAATTCGCACTAGGTAACTCGCGGTGATGCGGGTAACACTTATCCAGGCCTGTCTTAAGAACGCCAATAAGCCGATGGCTGGTCCCAAAAAAATCCACATTATCCAATCAGCTGCTCTGTCGGCGATTGAATGAATTCTAAGACAGAAGATAGATGTACTCGGGATAGATGTATGAGGCCAAACCATTACTCGTAGATGTCAAGGAGGTAGTGCAGAAGAGTAGAAGAGGGTTCGTCGCGTCATTTCTCACTGCTAGGAGAAGTGGAAGGAGGGGAAGGAGGAGGAGAGGGGCTCTTGAGTCGAGGGAGGAAAGGGTCTCAAGATAAACTACTGGCGCCCCCGGCCAGTCTCCCCCCATCCCTCACCACCTTCCTGCACTCTTTTCCCGGCCCGTTTTGGGGTGTCTAGGCGAGATTTTGGCGCGTTTGGGTGGGAAGTGATCTTGTGCTTCATCCTTTCCAGATCAATCGGGTTGTTTGAGGAGTTTGATGTCTTTTAGACTTGCTTCGTGATATTAGATTCTTTCCTGCCCGTGGATGTCTGGCCGAGGTTCTGTCGTGTGCGCTTGTGTTTCATCGCTGGGATATCGGGTGGATCGCTTGAGCTGCAGGGATTTCATTGTGATAAATTGGAGTGTAGGAAATAAATACATTTTTCCTGGTCGTTTTAGGACTGTCTAGGTAAGATTCTGGCTGGGTTTGGGCTAACCGTCTTCTGTTTCATCGTTGGACTATCAGTCGCCTCGTTTGATAAATTTTGATAATGAAGGGTTAGCGGGTGGAAGAAAAGAGTTGGACGACGCGGGCCCCATAATTGCATTTGCTGTTCACCCTGCTGCTTATTACTGGGGAGCTGCTCCTTCCATTATTCTTTTTTTTCTTCCATTTCATCTTTTCTTCGTTCTCGAGCATGGCGTAAACCGTTTACCTTACTGAACAATGAAATGAGATGGTCTCGCACTCTCTTCATTTTCATTATTATCTCGTTGGTCAGAGTAAATGAGAAATCGCGTGCAATCGAGCGAGTTATTTGTTGCGTACTGTAGCGCTGGCGCCTTCAGACGCATCTTATTATGGTGAATGATTCCATTCTTATTCCTCCTCTCATCTCATTTCCTCAGCGGCGGGGAAATTTATAGCTAACAAAAAGGCGGCGATCTTCCGGCCAGAATCGTCTATTAGGATGCTGCTCGTTTTCTCTCACCATCGAGAATCGGAGAATTCTCGCTGGATGAATTCCGGGAATCTCAGCGTTCCGGAAAGCTGCGCGCATTTGCTATGCAGGGCGAGCGAAAATGAGGAAAAGTTTAGCGCGCGGCTCTCGGGTGTTTCAAAGGTTGTACAATGGGTGATTGGGTTGAGGAAGGTATTGAGAGTCATCATCGTTCGCTATTGCAATCAAAACGGCTATGATGTCCTTGTGTGAGCTTTTGAGGAACGAGAAAGGTAGTGTGGCGCACTGGTGTTTCATCGGTACTGCATCAGTTGGATGAGTTGCGCGGGACAATCATTACTCGATCATTAGGAGAAGGGCAAAACGAAAGGACGCGGTGCTCTCAATGGTCATTGTTTCCATTGAAACATTTTATCCTGTTTCGCATCAGACGCTCTTTCCTGTTTCATCACTGGCGTATGAGACGGGTAGTTCGAGTATGACGATGTTGGCTCCACACGGCACTGATGAATGTCCAATTCCAATCCCAGCATCATTGGCTATCTGCCACACTGCCCAATTCAACTCCCTTCCTTCCTCCTCCTCCTCCCTCACTCCCTCCCTCTCCTACTTTACTCCCTCTCCATCCGTGCCTCATTCGGCAGTCTGAAAGTGTGCCAGGAGGCATAGGAAATGAGATGGGGGACCCGTCCGGAGTTTCACCCTCCCTAGTTTGGGATGGTTCTTGGCTGATTTTGCCTGCTTTTCCACTGATTTCGCTTGAACTGCGATAGATGCGTAGACTACATACTGTACAGACTGTCCACTGGGGTGACTCGTTTTTTTATATCCATCCATCCGCATGTCTAAGGGCGCTTTTCCCTCTGCCTCACTAGTTCGCTTGCGCGGGCGCGTTTTGCCACAAAGTTCAATGGGGGAGAAGGTGGATGGACAACACACACACAGACTGGCTATTATTCGACCTGCTCTATTCTCTCTGCCCCTCCCTCTACTCCCTTTCGCCCCTACTCTCTCTCTCTCTCCCTCTCTCCCCCCGACCAACTCTACCTACTATTACTGCAAAGCGACACTCAGCGCTGATTGCTTATGATTGCGATGGTCCAGCAATTTACGCCCAACATTATGCTCGTTCTTTCTAGCTCTGATAGTTGAAAATGCTGATCTCTGATTGCCCACTTATCATATTATGGTATCAAATTATCGGCTATTATTAGGTGACTAGCTTCTCGGTGAGAAGTTCTCTGCGAAAACGAGCTCTCGGTACTGTCTTTTTTCGTCTGATGCGCTGACTCTCTTCGTTTTGCGTGTTCTATCGCACTGTCTGACGGAAGAAATAGTGTGTGAAATGGAGAGACGCGGAACATTGTTCACTAGCTAACTGATTAGCAGAGCAGTGACTAGAGCACTGAGACGCGTTCCCTTGATTAGCTGTGCTACCTGTAGCGAGTGATATGGGTGTACTTTCGCTTTTGCCTGCGCACGCAAAGCAGTAAGTTCACGCTGCACCAGTGATTTACTTCCTCATTGGCCTCAGGCGTGGAAATGCTGTGTGAGCGTCTACAGTAGGCATCCCGCGCGTTGGGCGAAATTGCGTTTTTTCTCTTCTTCTAGGCGATTTAAATTGTGGAACACACGTGAGAAGGAGATTGAGGTAGTTTTTTGAGGGGCGCGGAATTTCTCATTTTGCGGGCGAGTTTCACCCGTCGTTTCTTCCTCCTTTTCCGTCTTGCTCTTTTCTCTGAGAATTTCATTTCCGTCAGCCATCTTGCGGTACATTTCCGTCAGCCATGCTGTAGATTCGATGAATTCTCACTGACTTTGGGAGAATTATGGTGGTCTTTGATCAGCCTGAAGAAGGAAATAGAGGCTCCATTGATAGTTTGTGCCCTGCTCGCGGCGGAAATAAGCAGATAATTGCCTCCCTCAATTCATTCGCTGTGAACTATGAGTGGTATTGGGAATTTGTTGATTGTTGATCTTCTCTTCATCGTATTGCCAATAACCAACATTAAAGATCTCAAGTAGGTACTCGCGCATCTAAAAGTCACCTATTCGATTGTGTTGTTCGATCCGGAGAGCGTACGGAATGTTTTATTTTGGTCGCGACATTCGACTTATTGACGGTTGACCACTTTCGAGATCTCAAGTAGGTTCCTTCCCGACCACAAATCACCTTGTGGAATTCTGTAAATGGTCAAAATTTGTACAGTTATTTTATGGTGTCGTTCTGTCGTGCTATGTCGTTCTCATTACCATCAGTCCATTTCGAGATCTCAAGTAGGGTCTACCGCGTCAAAAAAATTACCTTGCAGCGGTACCATCGCCAATGATCTATTCCTGATCATGTTTTGCATTTTTTAATCACTCGATCTTCCGCCTTATTACCCATGTGCCACCCTGGTGATCTCGAATAGATTCCTTGTCATCCACAAATCACCTAGTGATCGTGCGCATGTGATATTTTGACGGATCGAGTGATTGCCAATCGCCTTTCACCTAATTTTCCCCGTGTCGCCCCGCGTCGAAGATCATCTCTTTTTGCTCGTTACAGTACCACGATGAGGGCGCCTTCGCTACCGTACCCTCGACTACAGTAACCATCTCCAGCTACAGTATGCCGGCGACGGAGACGGGCGTGGTGCTGCGCAAGTACGGCACGATGACGCGGCCGTGCCGCCCGCTGACGGCCGACTGCAGCGCCTGCAGCAGCCCTGCTGCAGCGACAGCTGCTTCTGCAGCAGGTGGCGCAGCGCCTGCAGCCTGCTGCAGCAGCAGCAGCTCGCCGCGCGAGTTCGGCTTCTTCGCCAGCCCCTCGCCGAGCCACTCGTCGATGAGCCGGAGCGTGGTCTTCGCGTACCCGCCCCGCCCTTCTCATCATCAGAAGGCAATGTCCCGATCGTCCCACCTGGGATCGATAGGGCACCAGAGCTCCCAAAGCAGCGGCGGGTGGAGAGGATCCGGGTCCAGTAGCCTGTGGGGCTCGGGCTGGGGCTCGGGCACAGCAGGGCAGGGCTTGCTGCTGGGCACTCCTCCGGCGACTGCGGGGATCCTGGGACCGGGAAGAGAAGGAGCGGGCGAGTGGAGACCCAGGAGGAGCGTCAGCACCAAGTATCTAGCAGCGGCAGTGAAGGGAAAGAGGAGTGAGCGGAATGATCTTTGATCTTTGATCTTTGGAGTTTGTAGATGGGGAGAAAACAACAGTGCAGCAGAAACAGTGGGGTTACGGTATTTTGGGTTACGGTAGCAAGATTACGGTATTGATCGATCGATTGCAGGCATGTGCTCGGAGACGTCGATGGACTCGTGCTCGTCGTCGACGACGAATCTGACCAAGTGAGTGGTGGTGTGTGGTGTGGTGGGGGGGGGGGGGGGTTGAGGTTTTGGGAAACGTCGTCCTGTTGAGAAATATGTAGGAATCGGAAAAGAGAGGGTGATGGTGTGGTAGGACGGAAATGTCGGTTTTGTTGCTGGTAGAAATAGGGACTGATTAGTTTGTTTCAAGAAATGATGAAGATACACAGCACAGACAGCAACGGAAAGAAATGATAAAGGGACGGTTGAGCCGCAAGTCACCGGGTGCCTGAAAATGATAGATGCGGGTGATAAAAGGGAGGCATGTGTGACACAGTGATAAATATAGATGAATTATATTTTTCTATCTGAGCTGGGCATGAAAAAGGGATCGAAAAACATCATTGATTGCAATGAATATAGTTACAGCGGTGCATAAAATCGATTGGTGCGCGAGAACTGAAGAATAGTATAATGATTTTTTTCGAACCAAGATTGTTTCAATGAACGTAAAGAGCAGCAAGAGTAAAGAGCCTAGTATTGAAAGTTTGTCCATAGGTTGTCGCTACCTCTGAGCACAAGTGCCTCAGTTCACCTGGGGCAAAAAGTGCTCGAATCCCAAATTTTTAATAGTTTTGCCCCTCTCCAGAATGCGCCTCTCTCTCGGGCACTCGGACCCGCAGATCTCCGCCTCCTCGCTGCACGCGACTGCTGCAGCGGCTGCAGGTGCTGCAGGTGAGTTGTTATTGTTTTGTTGTGTGAGAGCACGGGGGAGAGGTTATAGCGACGATAGCAATGTCCTGGGGTTACAAAGAAATTGTTGAACGTAAGACCACTGGGTGACAAATACAGCATGCAATTTTTCTTTTAAGAAGGAGTTGTTATTGCACGTTTTGCCAATATCTTATTGAATTTCCTGACAATAGTCCGGTAAGAAAATGTTGCGAAACGTAGATTGTTCGTGAGCTTGAGGTAGCGCTGAATAGAGGAATCTGAATACAATAACAAGCTGATCCTCTGCAGGCCCCTCCACTTCTGCAGCGGGCGCGGCCGGAGGAGGCAGCCCGGCGCAGACGACAGCGCTGCCCGCAGTGAGGATGAGGGTGAGTGGAGTGATTGGAAGAATGGAAAGAGGAAATGGTTGTTATTCTGTCGACTGATCCGTTTTAGAACTGGTCGTTTTAGAACTCTACAGAGGGCAAAAATAAAATGCCTGAGATCGAAATAATAGTTCTAAAACGACCAGTTCTAAAATGGAGCAGACCCTGTCGTGCACTGTGTAGGATGTGGGGGCGTGAAGGTGATGAATTGAGGAAAAACTCTGGGGTGAAGACTGGAAGTAGTTGTCCCATAGTTGCCATTGTTTCGGTGTAGGTGTATGATGGGTGGGTCTAGGTTTCAAAGGTGTGATATAGGCCGAGTGCGGCGAGGGGTAGTGATGATCTCTTTGATCACTCTATAAATAAATCGAATGCAGTTTTGAGTGTTGGGCGTGTGGCTTATCCAAGTTTCATAGGTGATATAGGTCGCGGGCTGATGGGCGCTGCTCGTTAGCGTTGTAGTCTTGTGTGCAATAGAAATTAGGAACTACATCTTCACTCATTTCTGGCAACTGATCGAGCGCGAAACCAGCAGGCGCATTGAGGAGTCGTTAGTGATATACGATCAAATGGGAGAGTACAGACCGTTGTTGCTCGACGTGTTTTTTTAAAGATCAAAACAATGACTCTTTCATCATGCACTTCTTCCAATTACTACAGAGAGATTTGGGATGCGGCAGTTGTAGAGATAGTGATGATCGCGCGACGGATTGATAATCTCATAGGGCACATTAAAAATCGCTGCTTTTATTGCAAGATTATTCCCGGAAGGTTTTCGGTCCACAAGTATTAGATAGCGAAGGGGTGGAACTGCAAGTTTGATTAATTCTGGTTGAGTTCATAGTGCATCTCTAGTACAACTTCTCGAGCGCATCTAATGAAAAAGCGGTGATTAGCTGTTGTAGCTAATCTCATCTCCCTGTAGTATTTTCGTGCGCCCGTTTTCCTTCCTTCTCTGGCGCTTCCTATCTCCTCTCGACCGCCTAAATGAAGCCAATTTCGCGTCTCTCAGAAAGGGGGAAGGGGCAGATAGGCTACCCCCATCGTCCCCTCTCAAAATAGAAAGCGCTGATGACCAGCGGTCTCCAGCAGAAAAGCCGCCTGAAAGCTGGGACTGTCTCGATTTCCCCTGGTCCCTCGCCGGGCAGAGAGAAAGGGGAAACTGAACAAGAGCCTAAGCGAATTTAGAGAGGCACAGCAGCCCGTGTAAGCGATACACGACATTGGAGATATTTTCTGCCCCAGAAGCCCACTTTCCTGGAATGTTTGCCGAGGACGTTTCTGGTCCTTGTACCGGATTTGTGGGCCTTTTCTAGTCGGGACGCAGGCGGATTCGGAAGCGTGTATAACGACGTGCAACCTATGACCTATTGGAACCCCCGCAGAGGGCGGATTGGATTGCATGCGGATTTGTGCACCTAGCGAGGGCTTTTGGGGGGATATCTGAGTCACTTGTGAGCTCGCGAATTTGAAATGCCTGATCAGGTGATAGAGGCATGGGAGAGTCCCATGGATTTGTCTCCCGAGATGAAAGCAGTGCTGATTGGCTAGATGACTAGCCGTGAGAGGATCGAAGAGCATCTGAACTCATTTACGAACTTGTCGAAGTCAACAACGAGAGCAGGAGAACTCATTTAAGGGGCTGGGAGAATTCGTTAATCCCCCTGAGCTAAGACGCGTAGTTTGAGAGGATTCTCGAAGTCTTCTTCACGATAAGAGCCAAATTTCGTCGCATTTCCGATGCGAAAGATCAGCTAAGCTACAGATGAACCGAAAGGACGTGCAATTTCTCGGAATCTTGAGGGCGTGTTTCCTGATTGATTACGAGCAGGGCTTGTGCTGAGAAGCAGCGAAAGGTTGCGAAAAGATTTCGTTCCGGATATTCCGAGTCTGTACCGGAACTCTGGGTGTGAATCTCTTCAAAGTTCTCACATTTCAAAGCGTGCATTTTCCGGCTCCCTTTTTGGATTATGTGCGAGGAATGAAGAGAAGGAGGCCAGGAATATCGCGTTTCTCCGAATGGAAAGGCTGAATACGCGATTGAGAGGCTAAAAGAAGGAGGAGAGATTGCATAGCGATGATGAAAGGCTATAGCGAGGCAGGGCGTCACTTATCATTCATAGGAAATGCGGCGGTCAGCCTTTTTCACGCCTCGCTTCTCGATTCATTCGGAAGTGTCCACTTCCAGCCCAGAGGAGATGCGTTTCACTCGGGCGAGATGCCAACAAGCGTTCGAGTTGAAGCGATATCTTCTCGGTCTTAGTTGCTATTCTCCACTCCACAGAATCACTGGGGAAGACATTCTGTGATTGTTGATCACATCGCTCACTCTAGGTGCAATAAATTGTTGATAATCACCGTCGCTGCTGACTGGCAAACGTAAACACGGCGAGTGAAAGGTGTGGATTAGAGGGATGACTTCTATTCCCGAGGCTTTCCCCCATAAGCTAACGAGTCCCTGGCTAACGAGAAGCAAGGATCTCACTCTATCTGACTGGAGAAATATCACGGGAACTGTGAGACACTTGCTAACGAGCCTCATCCCGATGACTTTTCACGGAGTGAGACTACCTAACACGGGATCTCCTCCTCTCCCACTCGTCGTATGAATCGGATGCAATTACAGCGCATTTTAGAGGAAAGAAGAGGAGAAGACGTTTTCTGTCCGAGAGGAATCGCCACTAATTTGTGTGCAGTACTTTATGAATAACACTCCTCGTCGTCCCTGCTCTCTAGCGAAGCAGAGCAGACGAGAGAAAAGGCGGGACTGGACGTCCATGCCTCCAGAATCTCGGATCCGATTAACGTCGCGTTGAGGCACCGACGACGACTCTCATAATCTACCACTGCTTTCTGCCCCGGAGCGAAATGAATTCATCGAAATTCCTAAAGAATTTGCAACTTTCGGGCGCCTATTTTGAGCGCGAGTAATGACGAGGTCAGCGCCTTCATTAAATGGAAGAAGAAGGAAGGGGCAGAAGCAACATTTGAGGGGCTTAAAGTCGAAATTGAAAACGCCATCGCATCAGAGCGAGGGCGGAATATTTTTAGAATATTCGGACGCATCGTGAAGGGAAATTCCTCGGAATCCGATCAAGAGAGGGAGGTTGTTTTCCCTTCCCCGCTCGTCTGTCTCGACACTTGCATTGAAGTGACACGATCCGATGGCCACTGCTTAGTGCAGTCCGCCCCTCCGCCCGCTCCCTCCTCCTTCTCACCTCCCTCCCTCCTCCCTCCACCTCGGAGTAGGGACGGCTCCGCCCCTCCCTCCCCTCTCAGAAGCCCTCACCGTTGAGAGACAGAGAGCGAGATAGAGAGCTAGATCCAGAGGCAGAAAGTCTTCCTTCTCTCTCTCGCCATCTCTATTTCCTCCCCTCGGCTCGCTCCAGTTATTCGCCCCTCATAAGTGTAGCGCGCACACACGCCCGTCCATGTGTGAGAAGGAAGAAGAAGTCTGCTAGTCATCCTAAATCCCGGATTCGAACACAATCGACGGCTCCATGGACCGCTACCTGCAGCCCGCAGGTGCGCAGCACCAGCGCGGCCGGCGCTGCTCGCTGCCGGTCGCCGCAGGCAGCGGCGGGCTGCTGCCCGGCGGCCCGCCCTCGCCCAGCCTCCTGCCCCTCGCGCGGCCCGTGATCGTGTGGAAGTCGACCAGCTCGCGGCTCGACGACATCCGCGAGCTGGGCTGCGGCCCAGCCAGCAGCTGCGGCGGCAGCGGCAGCAGCGGCCTGCTGTTGCAGAAGGCGCCCAGCCCGCGGCGGCGGTCGCCCAGCAGAAGAGTTGGACCGCGCTACGGACACATCAGCCCACCGCCAGCCGGAGGCATGCTGACCGTCGACTACAATGAGAAGCGGCCGCGAAGTCACACGGCAGGGAATGTGTGGTCGGTGAGTGAACACTCCTTGTTTGTTTTGCTGTTGTGATCTAATTACGATGTTACGTGACATGTGATACGTGTGACGTAACAACGTAATCAGATCATGTGATTGTGTTCCTGCAAAAGATCCTACTCCTATTGTTTCCTTTGATCGCCTGCGTATTTGAATCACGAGAAATCACTGCTACAAAATCACAGCTCTCCCTTTACTTGACTCGTTATTATGACGTGAGGCCCGCGAATGGTGCGCTAAAAGAATTGTAGTGTGTCACGGGCCGCAGTTGTTTTGAGAAGTGAATGAGTGTGAGAGAGGCCAGCAGCGGGCTATTTTGATGATGTTGTCACATGCAGGGAGGGTCTTGTATACCGTGGAGCAGATCGGCTTGCAATTGGTGTACCCATGAATCCCTTCTCTGTCCTGGTTCTTTGTCTCTATTGCCTGTATGCCAGCTATCCATTTGCTGGCATCCATACTAGGAAGTCTGCTATGGCCATTGAGAGTCTTCCGTGCTGTTGTACAGAAATGGTCGACTATTTGGGCGAGAGAAGAGAATAGGTCGGGGGCCGTCTTGAGGTCTGACTTGCGGGACTCGATGGTCTCGCAGTAACGAGTTCGCTCACAGAACCATGGTTCGAGAATGAGCCTGGGAAGAGGGAGAAGAAGGGGGGAATGAAGAAGGCATGGAGAAGGTTGTTTTGCCACACTGCGATACACACGCAAGAAAACGAACGGCAAGGCAGAGAGGAAATTGAGCGTGTGGTGATCTAACTTCCTAGCCGCTCACACGGCAATGATCTTTGCTCATGTGGGAGAGGTGTTGTTGTTCACAGCTCATAGGCGATAATTTTCCTTCATTGTTTCCATGCATTATTCAACAAGCAGGGATCATAGATTGGATCATTCTATTTCAATGTCCGAGCGTTCTCAAATGGAGCTCGCTTCCTGTCAGAAAGAGCGCATTCAACTGCGAGCTATATCCGTCCCTCCGAGGAAGAAGAACAAGTCTTGATTGTTCTGTCTTGTCTTCCGTCCTCAGCTTTTTTGAGAAGAATTTGAGAGCCGATTTCGAGGCGCCTTTTCATGACTCCTCGAGTCAAGTCGAGTTCGGGAAATGTCTGCCGAATTGCCGATTGTTCGAGAATTGGAAGGGTTCGAGAAGCGGAAGAATCGGCGGGAATGTTCTAACTCAAGCCAGTTCTGACCGGTGAGAGAGAAGGAGGAATGGAGAGAGGAGTTATTCGACGAGATGAGAAGGTGCACAGCAGGCTCATGTGAGATGCTGCTCAACAGGGAAGGGCAAAAGTACACGGAGACCAATCCGGAAATGAACCACATAGGCATGTAGTGGCCACTGAGACAATTCGAAATCAGTATTGAAAAGTACCCCTTTTGATCTACTATGACCCGAAAATCGATATCAAAGATCGCGCGCTTAACCACACAAGCCCGCCGCCAAGATAGTCCCAGATAAACAAGCCCTC
>LS581548.1:133994-160827 GCA_900490775.1 Pristionchus maxplancki | reverse complement strand
TTTAAGAAACGTTTTCGTTTTCATCTGGGAGGAGCATAGCGGAATGAATTGCTGCCACGTTTGGCATCATACCACTCCTCAATTTTGACCGCGAGAAGCTTGCGAGTGCAGAGAAGAAGTGGCTGAAAAAAAATTGGCATGCGTTTCAGAAGCTATAAAAAAAGGTTGCAAAACATACGCACTCAAGGGGATTCGAACCCCCGGGGTCCAAAACGTGAGACCAGCTCTTTACCAATGAGCCACGAGACGAGTCGGGAGGGAGGGCTTGTTTATCTGGGACTATCTTGGCGGCGGGGTTGTGTGGTTAAGCGCGCGATCTTTGATATCGATTTTCGGGTCATAGTAGATCAAAAGGGGTACTTTTCAATACTGATTTCGAATTGTCTCAGTGGTCACTACATGCCTATGTGGTACATTTCCGGATTGGTCTCCGTGTACTTTTGCCCTTCCCTGTTCAGCAATTCTGAGTGTGCTCGCCTAGCGGAGAAAAGAGAAGGGAAGGTTGGCCAGATTGAACTCGCAAGGCTTAAAATTGTAGCCAAATATCCTCGAAACCAGGTGTTGCCAAGGCTATGAATAGGTGTGAGAAATGTAGCGGGAAATGTCTGATTTCTGGCATTTCGGCTAAGATTAGAGACCAGAAGCACCGGCCGAGCCGAAAGGTGTGGGAGTGGAGCAGTCGAATTTGTGATGTAAAAGGCACCCATCATGCAGGCTTCTTGACCAGATTCTGTCTGCACGCTCTCAATTTCACGCGCTCTCTCGTCATTTCTCTGCCGTCGATGACGCGAGATGCGTCGAAAGCTTACAAGTAGAAGAGAATAAATAGCCAGGCAGGCAGGAAAGTGACTCCCCAGAAGCAATCATATGCCTTCGCCTCATCCTCATCCTCCTCCACGCACAGGAAATTACCTCTCATATGCACATGTGTGTGCGTGAAGAAGCACGTGTGGTGTGGTGGTGTGGGCGCCGTTTCCGGATTAGGAAACGTCGCCTCGACGAGTTACAAACACACACCTTCTTGCTGCGCGTGACAGCGTAGATGGAAATGAGCAAGAGGAGGAGGAGGCGAGAGCCAAAATGAGAACGTAATTGGGAAGAAGGGAAAAGGAGAGGGGGATTATGCACAGCCAACTAGCGGGCGTCTAGGAATGAAAAGAAGAGGTTCCCTAGTGATGATGCCAGCTGGATGAGAAGAATGGATTATCAATCTGCTTGATTCGTTTTGGTCATAGATCGGTTGAAACACAGACAACCGTGGGCCATTTGGTCACCCATTCGTAGCGCCTGATGAAGGTTCTATTTTGCGATGCTGCGCCGGGATTGAGAGGGCGGAAGGGCGCTTTTTATGGGTATGTCTGCAGGGGGATATTCATTTCTCAGGCGGTGCGCCCAAAATAGCGCCCCCCCCCCTCGTGGTCCCGCGATCCCCGCACTCTGTTGCCCCAGGACACAAAAATCAGGAGGCACCTCCGAGCGGCCTCCGATTTGCTGTTTTCGGCGGCGTAGCCATGACGATGTTGAAAGGCCGTGTTGATGTCTGAAGGGAGGGATAGATGACGAGGAATCGGGGGGAATTAGGGGCCGATTCATATCCTCCGCCGCCGCGCATTGCGCAAGTTTCTCATGGCATTCTTTTCGAAGAATTGCGGGGGAAGTTTTTAAGCGATGCGCGTGGATCGCGGAATCTTGGAATCTAGATTTCAAGGGAAGGAAGTAATAGCTCATTTGCCCCGATTTCCCGCCGATCTCGAGGAAATAATGCGAAGATGAGTGGGTAATTCATTTCTTCTTCGAATGTGCAGTATTAGAGATCGGGAGATCACAATTCTTTATTCGTGTGCCGTCTTCTCTACATGTAATTTGCCTTCCCGGAATGAGGGATGTTGTGGATGAGAATAGTAGAAATTGGTCAGTCATGGGCGGATAATTCCATTCGATGGGAGGGAAATGTTGCATGAGAGAGAAGTGAGACTCGAATTCAGGCACGTTTCAAATATTAATGAAGCAGGGGAGATCTGAAAAGAGAGAGCGAGAGTTTCGAAATAGGCTGATCTTTTGCCGAGTGACTTTCAGCTGTCATAAATCCCATATTTGGGGAACTCTACTTTTCCGAGTGGATTATTGATGTGATTATGACGAGAACGGAAGAACAGAGCCGGAGCCGGAGAATAGAAGATGATGGAAAAACAAAGGCGATCTATGAATGCCCGTGTTATGCGTACGTGACATTCGGCGGGGATTCCAGACGGAAGGATATTTCCCATTTATGGGAAGTGATTATCAAGGGCTCAGAGCTCCACAGTTGTCTTCAAGAAGGCCAACAACAACGTAGCATTGCGAATGAGCTCGCTATTTTTGCATATTCATTTCTCCACGTCTCGTGCGCATTCGCCAGTAGTTTTCCTCTTTTGGAGTACTAAGAGGGCCAAAGATGGCCGGAGGCAATGGAACTCGCACGACCGTTTGGGTTCTGACAGACGAGAGAGCGTGCGAAATGAAGAGAGTCGGAATGACGACGTGTGTTTTGAGCTCCAGCACTCCTTCGCATTCTCGATCATGAGGCTCATAAGCTATATATAAGCAGAGGGGAGGGGGGCAGAACAGAAATGACAACAAGGAGAGTCATAATTGCATTCCAACAGCATCATCTGCCGCGGTTCTATTCGTGGAATGACGGACAACAGCTGATTTTGAAAGAGGAGGGGTTATTTTGAGCGAAAGGGCAGGCTTGAGGGGCTAAACAAGGGGCATGAAACACGAATCGCGTTGAGCTAGTTGAGGTTTTGGCTTGAGAATAGTGAATTACAGCGAAGGCGGCTGTTATTTTTAACCTGAGACTAAGGGGATTGTGAGGAGGGAGTCGTTAATGGGAGTAACGGACTTGTTGTTGGAGGAGAGGGAGGGTGATGGAGAAGATTGACACGGGATAGGTTCGCAGATCAATGTAGAATTTTTTTTACAGATGGAAAAGCGGTAGCTATCCACGAACGCGCAGATTGCTTGCTGATACTGGTTGGGTGAAACACAAATAGATTAGTTGCATAAAAATGAGAGACAAGTTCGTTTTCGGAATATATGTGTTTTGTTGAGGCTATTGGGACCACGGTAGCATTAGAAGGGGCAACGCACTTGGCGTTTGGGGAATCACTGAAACACTAATCAATACTGATGAAATTTGTAGCGCGCGTGCGATACTTCCTTGACGGAAGTTGACCTTTAGACCTTCTAGGCAATGTTAGAGGACTTAGATGCCTGGGCAATCTATGATTTCCACAGATTCCAAATGCTGTGCGTATGCCAGTGCTACATTGTTATCGAGGAAATTAGAAAAAAAACAATGGATATAATGTCTAATATCTGATACCTAACAACTTCCTGCGCCTGTCACAGCATCGACGATCCTTACCCGGCAGATCCATGATTCGGGTAGATGCCAAATATTGTATGGATGGTAGTGATACATTGCTCCTCGCATGGGTAAGAGAAATACACCACGAATCATCTTTGATATATAATGCCTTCCTGCGCCTGTCACAACATTGGCGACTATCCACGCATGCAACTCTCTGTTGTTGACGCACCGTTACCCGGAAAGAAAGTGGTGTAATTACTCTGCCCTGGCTGACTGCGCCCGCGATACTGTAAGCGGGAGACGGTGGTTGATGTGTGGGTGGTCAATATAATGGGATTTCAATCTCGTTGTTTAGTCTTAAGAAATATTGTTTTCTAATTCACTACCAGCATCGTGGAGATAATTGAGAAACCCCGCGCACTCTGGCTTTTGGTGTATTAGTGAAACACAAATTACTCATGTCAGTAATTTCGGTTGGCCCCGTGAGAACGCTGAGCATTGCTGCAGCCGTCTAATTGTGACATCCGGAGAGTCACTCCCTCACAAGTGTCAATCCCTGTCTCAAATAGAGTGAGGAACGCCTCAAGAATGGGGATCCCCCGAGGGATCTAGCGAGACCCCTTCAATCCTCATCTCACTCGAAATGGAATCATGGTTTTAGAGAGAGATGGGGAGATGGAATGAGGCCAGATGCCCTCTATATTGCAAGCCGTCTCTGCAAAGAGGAAGAAGATGAAGATGAAGGGACAGAAATGTCGGGAATGAGCAATGAGTCGGAGCGAAAAATTCGAAAATGCAACGAGATTATGAATGCGGAATGATGGCGTGAAGGAATGACGAATCTGGCATGCATTTAGTGCATTAGAGTCAACTGCTAGTACAGTCCTTCTCCCCCTCGGGCACACAAAAATATTATTGTCGTCTGCGAACAGGGGAGAATTAGATTAGCTAGTGGACAGTGAGGGAATGAAGAGGATGAGCTACTGTAATTTATTGATTTTCTGTGGTATGGTAGCATACGCAGTGCTAATAATTACATTCCGCGAAAATTCCTGACAGCTGGTGACGGGAAGTGCGCAATGGACTAATAAGGAGGCCTGGGAAAAGGAGCACTCTCGCCTGCCTGCGCCCTATCGACCTCGCGTTGTCTCTAGCCTTGTGAAAGAGATGCATTAGTGTCCGGGAAATGGCGACTCCAATAAGGGCGCCCTGAGAGGGGAATTGCCCAAGTAATCTTGCTGTTCCCCGTCATTTGCCCGTCAGGCGCTCCCTCACCCCTGGGTCTCGATAGAGGAGGAGGATCCAGACTGGAAGTCCCCCGAGGATCCCCCCTCTTCCCCTCTTGTTCCCTCTCTCCCACTGAAGGAGTGTGCACGCTTCTCCCCCCCCCTCGTCTTCCATCCATCTCTCTCCCTCCCTTGCTATTCTTGATTCGAAGAAGAGACGGGGAGAGAAGGAGGGGAAAGAAGAAGAAGAGGCCCTCCCTTCTCTTGGACTGGCTGCCTTTGTTGGAGTAGTCGAGTTACTGGCCGGAGGCGAGAGTGCCAAAACAGTCGTCCAGAGAGAGGCGGCGAAGGATGTCCTGGTTCACCTCCCACGAGGACTCGCCGTGGCGCCGCTTCCCCAGCATGCTGAGCCGCTTCGGAGGCGGCAGCGGCCGCCGCTGCAGCAGCAGCAGCTGCAGCACGCGGCCTGACTCGGCGGCGTCGTCCACGTCGTCGGCCGATGAGGAAGAGGAGACGTCGACGGTGACCTTCAGAAGGGCGACGGAGGGCAGCAGGAAGGCAGTGGAGGGAGGAGGAGTGAACAGGAGCGTCAGCTGCTTCGAGATGATGATGACGCCGTCGAATAGCATGCAGAGGCTCAGTCTGAGTCCGGTCGCACAGCTGAGGGTGAATTTTAGAGTGGCTGATATTGTTTGTCCGGCCCATTTCCTCAAACGATTAGTAGTTCACAGGTAACGCGGGTTATGTGTGAGAGGTGAAGCGCGGAAAGTATTGGTGGTGTATTTTTCATTGTATTGGGGTTAGTTCAATCTGAAAATGTAGTCGGTGCGAAACTTATCGATATTAGTTTGTGAGAAGTAGAGTTGAGGATACGTACCGATTGAAACGCGGAAATATGGGTGGCGTATTTTCCTTTATTTTTTTTTGTAAGCTTGATCTACTCACCAGAATCAACCATACCAGCGGTAGATGTGAATATGTGGAAGTGGTGAAACATGGAATTTCAGGTCTAAAATTCGGTTGAAACTTAACCCTTTTCTCATTGCAGAAGGACGTGCTCTCTCACTCGGCACGCGGCCCGCACTCGGCGCGCCACTCGACCGCCCGGCGGTCACTGAACACGAGCACCAGCCCCGTGTTGGCGCCGCGAGCGAGGTCGCCGCATCGGTGAGTTATTTTGGTTTTGTGCAGAAGAAGTCCGAACGAAATCACTAGAGGGACTGGGGTTGGGCAGTTGAGGTGTGTTGGAAACGGTGAAGCGCCTGGTCGCCCCATCAGTGAGTTTTTGCTTTTGTGAAGTGGATAGCATAATGAGATCACTAGAGGAACTGGGGTTGGATAGGTGAGGTGTGGTGGAAACGGATAGAGACTGGGATTGGCAACATCGGGTTGGTTGTGCATACAATTAGCAATAAAAACAGAAAACTCCCTTCTTCGTTGGTTTTGTTTTTTAACCGCTTTGCCACAACTGGATTGTTAAAAATAGCACAGTTAAAGATATTAATTATGCGGGAAGCGCGAAATTGACTAGATCAATTGTTATTTCTTCCATTTCAGCCAGCTGCTGCCGTCCGCAGCCGGCTCCTCGTCCGGCTCCTACCACGGATCGTCCGCAGCCGGGATATCGGTCGCAGGTACGGTGATTGACTAGATTTCCCGGATGACTATTGAATGATTAGGGATAATTGGCGTTTCACGGTAGCTTGATTAGTAGAGTAGGTGCTGCGGATGCAATGGATGACGAGGCCGTAGCTTTGTAAAATAGGGAAAAACTATTCGGTATCAACACTGCTCACTTTGTGCTTCACATATTTTAGATATGACGAGAGGATCCTGCGCCTGCGATTCCTTTGCTGGCTTGACTCTAAAATAAAAACCTCATATTCCAGGCGCCTCGCAGCCCGGCACCTCCTCGTCCTCGCACAGTCGCGGAGTGATCGCGCCCGTTCCCCTCAGGTTTGTTCTTTGATCTTTGTAGTTTGTAGTTTGATCTCTGTCTTTACTAGTTTGGTGAAGGGCCCGAGAGGGATGCGCAGATGGTAGACGCATTCTAGCGTGTGAGCAGTGTTTCAATTCCCATGAATGCTCTCGCGCAACGTCATTCTGGAGGGGGATTAGATAGAGTGAGGAGTGCTAGTGCATGAATTCCTGATTGTGTTGAAGGGAAGAGGACTAGAGTAGCCACAAATGGAGCCTGAAATGCGATTTTGAATAGAGTAAAAGGGCCTGTTTTGACCTTGTTTCGCGCCCCTTTGCCGGGGAGCGAGGAAATCAACCCGAATCTCGCCTCTTCGTCTTCTTTCTTGAGAGAGTCTCAAGGGAGCAATTGCGGCCCGGGCAATGAAGTCATGCAGGGAAAGAAACCAGTGAAAGGAACCACTTTTTGGCTGATGTTTGGAAGAAAAGTTGGAAATCTGAAAGGATCTGCGGTTCTTTGGCGAGAGTTTCAAAGGCCCTTTGAGGCAATTTTGCCGCACGGATGATGTCATCGGAGAGAATTGGAAGGGGCTATTTCGGAAGAAAGCTGAAAAGTGGAAAAGTGGTAATGAAGCACCCTTGGCTGCGCATTCTGCAGCTATTGGGGCAGGGGAGAGGAAGGGGGAAGGCCAAAAATGGGCGCCTGATGGGCCCTCACTCTCCCTCCTTCCAGAGCAAATTAGGAAAGGGAAGTAGTCTGAGTCATTAGTGGTGAGGAGGAGGGGGGATGGGATTACAAGGAGGACCGAGAGAGTGGCGAATTGGGACTAGAAGGGGGAATGAAATTGGATGGAAGAGAGGGAGAAAGGGAGAGATCAAAGATCAAGTTTCAGATCGTACTCGACGAGAAGTGGCAGCTCGCTGATGGCACCCGGCCATCATCATCATCATGATAATAGGTGAGGTGGATTGACCTTTTAGTATTTTTTGGAGGCACAATTTGCACATAGCAATGAGAAGCCTGCGAGTGAGGAGTTAAGGAGGCGGTGAAACGTGAATGTTCAAGGACTGGAATTACGGGGTTTTTTGATAGTGAATAAATACAAGCAAGCAATGAAGAGCGTGCGAGTGAAGAGTTGGGGGAGCGGTGAAACGAAAATGCATCAGGAATCAATCTTGATTGTTGCAGACGCTGGTCGCTGGCCTCGCTGCCGTCCACCTCGGGCTACGGCACGCCCGGCAGCAATTCCGCGTTCTCGGTGAGATTTGTAATTTTTACTACTGATACAGGGATCGATGGAAACGTTGATCGATTTGTGGATAACAGGATTAGGTGAAATACCATTGCATCTGCGAACATTCTAATGCTATTTCTATCCAGTAAGTATTGCTTACTTCATCACGGTGTGCGAAAATTGGGATAGGATGAAAGATGCGCGAAACGCGGAAGTGGTGACTCTAATTTGCTCGTTTTAGTCGCAATACTCCTCGAACGAGCAGCTGTGCGAGGCGCTCGACGGCATCAGACTGCACCACAGTCATCATCATGGCCATGGAGGACATCATGTGAGTTATTTGATCGAGATTATAGGATGAGACAATGGTAGGAAAACTGGCGGAATCACAGTTTCCCCGTTAGCGGTTAAAATGGAAATAATATCAGAGGTGCTGATGTGTTACGGCTCTTGAGACAACCAAAATGTGAACTATTTGAAGTTACAAGTAGAATTTATGCCCCGGGGAACTGCGGTTTACAAATTGAAATGTAAACATGAGGGTACTGCTAGATTGATCCGATCCACACTGGGCCATTATAAAATTATTTCAGCACGCGGGCCACTCCTCGCATCGCTTCGACTCGAATGACAGCTCGGTCACGAATGAGGAGGTTGGTTTATACCATTTATGATCAATATTAGATATCTGCCGAACGAGGTAAGATGAAGAGCATATGAAACAATACAGCGCCATCCGCAAATTGCAACATTTCTCGTCTCAGGTAGCAGCAGTCCAGCGTGGCGAGAGCGGGGGAGGAGCGATGACGCCCCACCAGACATTCCGGCCGAGGAGCAGGAGTTTGACGTGAGTTATAAGGCGAAAATTCGTAATTGTTAGAGTAAGTGACTTTCGCCCGGTGGATTGTAATTAGAGCAGAAGTAGAAGACATTGAGAATGTAGTGAGCTACCAATGTCGCATCCGGTGGCGTACTAAAATATTATAATTTGCAGCAGTCCGGTGAAGCTGGGCGGGTCGGAGTGGACGACGGACGTCGTCGTGCGCAACAGTGTGTACAAGGTGGGTGGATTGTTTTCAAAACCCTTCTGGAGAAGCATTGGAATATGCCGTATCCCTTGGCGTATATAGATTCGGTGAAATACGAAAAGCATGAATCTGATAATATAGAGCGATCCCTTTATTTTGGAGGACGGATTACCGAAGATAAATTGAAATTGATGTCACCAGTTGCCGTATATAGATTGGATGAAACACAAAATGCACGATTCGAAATATCTGCGTTTAACAATACTGATGATATCGATTGCTGTACAAGGTGAATGAGTATGTATTGGGATCAATAGCACAGTAATTGCAATTGGTCACATATGTATTCATATCTAAACCCAGTGAAACATAAATCAATCATCCTATCTCAGGAGCGATTCCCGCGCGCGAAGCAGCAGATGGAGGAGAAGCTGGAGACGTTCGTGCGGCAGAATGCGCCACTCTCGGGAGGACCGAGCAGTGCCGAGGTACGGTAGGGGAGGGTTACGGTAGGACATTGGTTACGGTACGGTAAGCACATATTACTGTATCGGTGCAATTCCAGACGGACGACGTCACTTCCGGTGGCGGCGGCGGCGGAAACAGTGCCAGAAATAGGAAATCGATGGTGCTGACGGCGGAGACGACGCTGGAGCCGGCGCTGTTGAGGTTGATCGCCGATGGAGCGACGCGTTTCCTGCACCATCAGTTGGTAGAGGTGAGACTGCAGATCGGTTATGTCAGGAATCGGTTGTGAGGCAACGAATTGGCTAAAGTGAGATGGGTGAAACATGAATATCTGAGGAGAGCTGGTGGAAGTGAGTGGGACAGTGACGAAATTTGTGAAAAAAAGGTGTTTGTTTTTGGAGGTGGGGTTAGCAACAGGCGGTCTGGTATCGGTTAGGAGGAAACGGTCCGAATATACTAACATTGGTGAAACGCGAACCAGCGCCAACAAAGGGAAATGAGATGTACAATCGTTTGGTTGAAGTGCGTATGACATTGAGTGGGTCTAATGTGTCTTACGTACAGATTAGGGCTCTTCCTTTTATTGTGAACTCGTTGATATTTGGAACTACGAATGATGGATGAAACTCAAACTAACTGGTTCCACTTTTCAAATCTGAATCTGTCAGATCGCCTCCGACTGTCTTCTTCGCTCGCGCGATGACACGATCACGTGCAGTTACTTCTGTGAGATGAGCCAGCGATTGGATGAAACGTTGAATGAGGTGAGATATTCTAATAATATTGTTTGAAGTCATGGAAGTGAGTTATATCATAGAATCATGGTTGAAGTGTAGTCGGGGTCGGTGAATTGGAATTATTTTGAGACCAGCGATACGATTGCTCAGTGAGCTAGCATAGGACTATGTAAACCGCGTGAAACAGAAATGCATCATCGAATACGCATTAAAGATTATTGTTTTGGCGCGGTATGAGCTCAGTGAATTAGCTCTTTGGCGCATCATAGTTCTTCGTAGAGTGGTTGAAACACTAATGAATATTTTTTCCAGGCCACGCAAAAGACCTCGGGCGACTCGTTCGAATATCTCAACAAGCTCGTCCGACAATTGCTGATGATCGTGAGCCGACCGGCGAGGCTGCTCGAGTGTCTGGTGAGGCATTTGGCGTTTAAAAAAATATTTCGCACTATTTTCGAAACAAAATTCAATCTTGTTCGTTGATGTTTCACCAATACTTCTAGACTGTTTGCTTCGCTTTTTTGTTAGTGCGGATACGCCTTTCGGTGAACAAATAAATAATTAAATTCCCTTCAGGAATTCGACCCCGACGAGTTCTACCACCTTCTCGAAGAGGCGGAGGGCGTAGTGAGGGAGCAGCTGGGATCCGGCACCGCACGAGTGCCCGACCTACCGCAGTACATCATTGGTTGGTTATTCATTTTTTTTAGTGATTACTGGAGATTGAATGCTGTACATTGGGTGTTCAGTATTGTTAATATTCATAGACTAAGATAGAAACCGAAATCATCTGGGATGTGAAACCAATCTATTCAAGGCAAACTCGGTCTCGATCGCGATCCTCTCCTGGAAGCAGAGCAGGCGGGCGCCTGCTCGCCTCCCTCGACCCCGGCTGTAGAGGCGCCAGAGCAGAAACAGGGTAAGCACAGCGTTCTTGTCCAAAATTGCATTGCGTGAGCGAGTTCGACGTATCCTAAACCACACTATCTGCTTGTTTTAAGACGACACTCATCGTGCGCCGTGCGAGGACGACCTGGAGACGATTCGGGTGAGTAGGCGACGATTACTAGTATGATTCTAGGCGAAATTTGCATTGCGTGTGCGTGAGCGACGTTTCCTTACCGCTCTTTTCTGCAGTTGGTGTCAAACGGCGCCTACGGTGCGGTGTACCTGGTGCGGCATCGCGAGACGCGGCAGCGATTCGCGCTGAAGAAGATGAACAAGCAGACGCTGATGCTCCGCAATCAGATCGATCAGGTGAGCATGGTGTGCCGAGGGCGACGATTACTAATTCTCACTAATTCTGCTTTTCTTGTTCAATTTTTGACACGGCGACGTTTCCTAATCGTGCACACCACAGGTGTTCGCCGAGCGCGACATCCTCACGATGACGGACAATCCCTTCGTTGTGTCCTTCTACGGTTCCTTCGAGACGCGCCACCATCTGTGCATGCTCATGGTGAGGGAGAGCGACGTTTACTAAATTGAGTATTCTGTCGAAATTCGTATTGCGTGAGCGAGGTCGACGTTTTCCACCATTGCAGGAGTACGTGGAGGGCGGCGACTGCGCGAGTCTGCTCAAGAACGCGGGCACGCTGCCGATCGACCTGATGAAGTGAGTGGTGGTGCGGGGATGTGCCTTAGTGGGAAAGCTCGCCCTGCACAAATTTTGACTATATCGCATTTTGCGTGGTGTATGCAATGGTAAACGTCGCCCTGCAGGCTCTACGTCGCCGAGACGATCCTCGCCATCGAGTACCTCCACTCGTACGGAGTCGTCCACAGAGATCTCAAGCCGGACAAGTGAGTGGTGATCTTTGATCTTTGTAGTTTGTATTGTGATCTCCCGAATATCGATCCATTCAGTCTCCTCATCACTGCCATGGGCCACATCAAGCTGACCGATTTCGGGCTATCCAAGATTGGTGAGTCGGATTGTTTCACTATTTTCAAATGGCACACTAGTGAAAATGCAAAAATAGTTAGATAAACAGGAACTGTTGAACTGGAAATTACATGGCTGACCTTCCATCTTCTCAGGTCTAATGAACCGCACTACTCTCGTGGCTGAGGGCGTCGCGGATATCGCCGAGACGCAGCAATTCAAGGACAAGCAGCTGTGCGGCACGCCTGAGTATGTTTTGGTTTTCCAATGGCATCGGGATTCGGATTAGTATCTCACAGAATACTGGGCATATGAGATAACCATGTAGCGAGAAATGTACAAGCAGCTGTGCGGACCGTCTGAGTAAGGGCTGATTCTTACTTGTTCTTTATTACCACTAATATCGGATCTGTATTGACAGTTCACGGAACGTTTAACTGATAAGGAAGCATTGAAACATAAAATACAATAGTTAGAAATGCGAAAGTTGCGTGAATCTGTTTTTTCGTGATTCTTTTCTAACTTCTGATCCATTCGCAGATACATCGCGCCCGAAGTGATCATCCGACAGGGCTACGGCAAGCCGGTCGACTGGTGGGCACTCGGCATCATCTCCTATGAATTCCTCGTTGGCATTGTGCCATTCTTCGGAGAATCGCCCGAGGACCTCTTCTCCAAAGTCATCTCGGGTACGGTGGTTGATTACTGTAGGCTACGGTAGATTGAGTGTGTCTCCGATGTCTATTGACTCTTCTCCCATGGAGTAGAAGCTATAGGACTAGGGTAGCACGGATCCATCAAGTTGAAATCATCTGAAGAACCATTCTCGTTTGCAGAGGAAGTTGAATACCCGGACGGCGAGGAGGCCCTTCCTCCCTCTGCCGAATCACTCATCAAGCAGCTGCTGGAGAAGAATCCGATAGAGAGACTGGGTGAGAGATTTGTGGAATTTGGCACCTGTTATTTAGTTCTTTATCGACGTTTGTCGTCCTACCATTAATAGATCCCTTCGTTTCTCCCTTATGATCGAGCGGTGAAACTTAACTACTCATTTCCCATATTCATGAAAAAATCATGTTTTGATAGATTTGAAGACAGATTCAAGATGTTATTAGTCGATCTCGTAGCTTCAGTATAATGGTAGGACAGCGAAACCTAACTTCTCCTTGTTCTTTTATCGTTACTGGCAAAACCATATTCTGAGGCCTATTCAAAATATCATTAGTCGATCCTTTCCCGTAGCTATATTGATAGAACGCTGCAACCCAAGCCATCTTTGCTCGTCTACTCATTTTCTTTTTCAAACCCGACTCCAGATAATATTAGTGGATACAGTTTCTTCAGTCTATTGATAGAACTGTGAAACCTAACTCCTCCTTGTTCTCCCATCTCATACTCCTCGTTCCCCGCAGGTTCCGTGACGGGCGCAGCCGAGCTGATGGCTCACGAGTTCTTCGCCGACCTCGACTTCAATGGATTACTGAGACAGAAGGCCGAATTCGTGCCCCAACTGGAGAATGACGAGGACACGAGCTACTTTGATTGTGAGGATTGATAGTTTTTAAAGGGTTCGACTGATGAATCGGTAGTGGCAATCATTTCGATGGGATAGATACCTTATGAAACAGTAAAGTTGCTGGGTATGATGACCGAGCTTGAGCCCTAATTTGAGAATGATAATTAGCACCGAGCTACTTGATTGTGAGGTGGATTTATTTTTTTAGACGGGCAGTTGCTCCTATTGGCTCCAAAGATGAATCTGAATAGATAAGATGAGTGTGAAACACGCAATTAGCTGGTCATGACTAAACATTTTGCATAGGCAACTTGTGCAACGGGGCGATTTATTTTTTCTCTGTACCGGAATTCTACAACATTAGAAAAAAATTAGAATTCAGTGAGATAAGGGGTTTTTGTGAAACATGAAATACTCCCTTTCAAAATTGTCTCCTTCGCAGCCCGAACGGACCGATACAACCACGACGCGGCGGAGTCGAATGGGGAGGACGAAGCAGCGTCGGCCCCCATGTTCCACTCCTTCTCCACTGCCTCCCCCCGACATTCCATTGTGGGGTTGGAACCCGGACCATTGTTGCCGCCCGAGAGGATCGCGGTGGGTAGTTTTATTGTTTGAAAATAGAAGAGAAACAATTGATCTTTAGATCAGATGGTGTGTATGGGAAGTTGATGAAACATAGATGGAGTTGCTCAAGTTGTGGTAATTTTTATATTTCTATTAGACAGAAATGACGAGTTCTAATTGAGATCTCTCAAACGTACTGGTATTCGGCAAGCACATGAAACTCCAACCTTGTCAGGCGTGCACCTCCCCTCTCTCTCACGAGATGGTCGAGTCGCCCTCGCCCACGCCCTCCCTCGCCTCCTCGAGACCCACGCCCTCACCCAGTGCCATGAGCAGGTACGGAAGGGATTACGGTAGGAGGGGTACGGTAGGTAAGTGAGCAGGTACGGTAGGAGATGGGGTCCGGAAGGTAGCTGAGTGGTGCCGAAATAATGGTAGTGTACTTCAAAATATTCCCAGGAACGCTTGAGGTACTGTTGACGGGAACACGAACAGAACGTGAAGTAGTGGTGGTACAGAAATATTTTTAGTGAAATCTCCGCGAGGCGCACTTTTAACGCTATGAATACTTTTGACGGAAATATATATTGAGCATGAAACACTAATGAAACTTGAAGTGCAGTTGATACAATATTCCTCAGGAAGCCCCCGCCACCCTCCGCTCAATCCTCCGAGGAGCACTCGACCACGGACAGCATGAATGATGTGCACGACAAGTACGGACAGCCCATGGCATCGGTGAGTACGGTAGGGAGTAGAGGATACGGTAGAAATGCGCACGACAGAAGTAGTTGTGAGAACAGAGAACAGAGAGAACATGTAGTTGTGCAAAGCTAATTGATGTTTCAACAATTGTACATTTTACGAGAGTCTTCTCGCTGTCAATACTTGTAGTATCGGCGGTCGAAAATAAATAGGTCTAATTTGCAATGCTGCACTCCTGCAGGCATAACGATAAATGATATGATATATCCTCAGGCGGTCCTCCTCCGTCGTCGTTTCTCCGCGCAGCGTCAGTCGAATCTGTCGACGTCGAGCAGCGGAACCACCGGTGAGTATGATTAGAGAGGAGAAGGAGAGGGTCTGGGGGTGGTTGGGTTTCACGTGCGCTATGATTTATAGGGGATTGAGGTGCTCTCGATTATTCTTTCAATGATTTTTTTCAATGAATTATTGATTGGCTGATCTTGCCATGTTTGTGTTTCGCATTGATTACTAATGGTAGCGAATCTGAATGCTCTCAATTTTGCCCAAATCTTGAATGTAACAATCCCAATTCGACTAGTAGTGATTGCGCGTCACATTTGATACAAATTTCGGCTGGTGCGGCTGTTATCGATGTGAAGCACGTTTGTCTTTTACAACAATCTGACCTTGTAATGCTCGGGTTTCACTCAAACTACTAGTTATGGCGAATCCGAGCGTTCTCAATGCCATCTCGATATCGTTTTAGAATAAAATATTCCCCCTTCAGGCACAGGCTACATCGGCACGGCGCCCTCCTCCACTGACTCATCGATGGACGCATTCGCCTTCGGAGACAGGAGACTGACCCACGGAGAGGAGGGGGTACGGTACATTTGGGCAATAGGTTGTAGTCTGTCGTTTGATCTCTAATCTTTAGCAGTAATGTAGTCTGATCTTTGATCTTTCCAGCGTCTCCGCACCGATTCGACCTCCACCGCTGCCTCTTCGATCTCTCGTCGATCGCCTCTGCCTCGATTCGCCATCTCCTGCGATCCCGATGAGGTGCGTGTGATCTTTGATCTTTGATCTCTTCGACAATTCTAGACTATAGTATAGTTTATTTTTGAAATTAATCTTTTTGACATGATATCTCTTCAATTGTAAAGATCCCGCATTCGCTGCTCTTACAACATCTCTGAAACGCGCATTTTCCAGGACGTCAACTCCCCCCTGCCCCTCTCCTCGGGCTCCTTCAGCAGCGCCGTCTTCAGCGGCAGTGCTGCTGCAGCGGCTGCAGCTGCTGCAGTGAGTCAGCAGCAGCCGCACCACGAGTTGTCGCCGGTGGAGGAGAGAGAGGCCAGGAGCAGATCGGTGGGTTTTTCTTCTTCTTCCAAAACGAGCTGCATTGGTGAAATAGAGATTTTAGTGATTATCTAGTGGTAGAGTAGCATGACTGTTATGGGCGGAAAATTTAGAGTTCTCTCGTGCGTTGTCTTTATTTCCTACGATCGTGTGCGATTAATGCTATTACACTACAACTGCCCTTTTTGTGATACATTTGAAACGTAAGTGCAATAGGATCGTTGGGTATAGGATCAAAAAATTAGATGATCAAATTAGGCTTTTTAAAAAATTGTTTCTTTGCACGCATATGGAAAAATGATATTGAAGGACAGCGATTGGGCTCTTGATTTGAGGATTCCCAGAAACATAGTCGCTTGTACAATATGATCGTTTGCTTGCTTCAAAAAGCGCTCTGTATTCACATTAGGCTCTTAATTGTTTCTTCACGCGAAAACAAGGTGATATCGAAGGGCAGCGATGGGCTCTGTATTTGAGGATTCCAGGAAACATGGAAGTCACACTAACCATCTTCCCCATTCCAGTCACTCGATCGTCTTCCCGGTTCCCTGCAGTTGGTGATCCCCTCGGGCGCCTCGTCCAGTGGAGCATCCAGTGAGTCGATTGCTATTTTAATTTTTATTAGGAAAAATGTTTTTTTTGGATCACGTAACGTTAGATCAATGATTGCAAACGGCCCTACGCTGATTTGTAGCGGCGATGAAACACATAAATAATACGAATCTCTATCGCAGGCAAGATCTCGCCCGGCGCGGCCTCTGCCTGCTCCCTCTCCTCATTCGATGGTTGCTCGTCGCTCGAACACGGCCAATCGACGACTGGAGGAGCGCCCGTCTCGCCCCTTTCCATGGCACCGCCAATTGTGATCAGGTACGGTAGGGTTACGGTAGTTGGTATCGAGAACTGAGTTAAATGATACTGTACGAAGTGTGATGAAGTAGTACGGAATCCGGACCACTAACTAACCCTTTTCCTCTTGCAGGAAGGGTCCATTCGGGTTCGGGTTCACGATCAAATCGGTGCGAGTCTACCTCGGAGAGCACTCGGATTACTACACGATCGAACACATTGTGAGCTCCGTCGATGAGAGAGGACCGGCATTTGAGGCGGGGTTGAGGTGAGGAAGCGATATTGGAAAGAATACTGGATTTTGTGGATGAACGGACCATTTGAAAGGATCGTGTAACTCGAGAGGAACTGGACGATTCGTATTTTAAAACTGGACGACCAATCCGCATTTCTATCTTACATTGCAGATGCGAGGACATGATAACGGCAGTGAACACGCAGCCGGTGCACAACATGACCCATCCCCAACTGATGAATCTCATGCTGAGCAGTGGATGCGAAATCGTGCTGAAGGTCTGAGTGGGAGACTAAAGAGTGGGGAAGTAGTGGGCTCTTTCATATTATGCACAAGGCGAAGAATTGTGCATTATAGGAATAGTAAGATACGATTTTGGACAAGACTAGGGTTGTTGGAAAGAGATGCTCTACTAACTATTGTCAATTACAGCAACTACTAGAGATAGGATAACCGTGCAGCGCTAGTACTGCTGGCAACTTCATATTTCGCAAACTTTTCCTTATTTTAATATTTTTCTAGAAAATCAGAAACTAATTAGAGAGGTACAACCACTTCAAGGGATAAGAAAACCGCGCAACTCCACTCTCACAAGCACACCTCACATCTCTTTCTCATTGCAGGTGACCCCACTAGCCGCGACGGGCATCCGTGAGGGCGGCCCTCGCAAGAGTGTGGGCAAGCTGGCGAGGAAGCAGAAACAGCCAAAGTGTCCGAAGAGAAGGCTGCCCCAGGAGAAGAAGAGCAGGAAACCGAGTAGTTTGCTGAGGTGATTTATCAATTTATCTCGTCTTACAAATGAAATTGATATTGAAGCAGGGCATAGATTGGAGATCATGTGATGGCGTTGCAGCTAGGGTTCAGCGGGATGCTTTTTTTCTTCTCGTAACCGGTGTAACATTGCAACGCTGTGTTCAGTAGCAAATAAGATGGTTCTGTGTAGCAACGATCTAACAGGCACTAGAGAAAGACACTTACAATTATCAATATTCATAAATTGCAGACGCCTCTCCGGCAAGCGAAACGCGAACGACATCGTGCCGGGGAGTAGCAGCCAGAAGCAGACATTCATGCCGAGGTGAGAGCGAGGAAGTTGTAGAGATGGAATCAGGAAAAAGGGTGTAAGATAGTTTTGTAATTATGGAAATATTGTTTATTCGATTATGCCATCAGCACGAACAGAAGCATTAGCGCTTGTTTGATTCTAAGCTGTTGGGTTCGTTGTGAAACAGTAATATTCAACTCGTAAATTGTAATCAATTCAATGTTTGTGAAATTGTACAATGCAATCCTTCCATTCTATTCAACAACCCATGAAACCCAAACCATCCTCCCCCTTTCCAGATCGGTTTCCTCTCAAGACGGCGTCATCCTGCAGCCGCCGCTTCCCTCGTCCGCGCCGCCCACCGGCGTCGCGCCTTCCGCTGCCGCGTACGCCGCGCCACCCAGTGCCCCGCCAACCGCCAGACGCGACGCAGCCGCGACGCGTCCGGAGACGAGCGCGTCGAGCAATTCGTCTGGATCGATGTCGTCGATGACGACGCACAAGAGGATGAGCGACGTCGGGCTGATGAGGGAGGAACACAGGTATTTTATCTTTAGATTGTGTATTTCTATTTAAACTCTACGAGAGAAAAATGTAGAACTGGCGAAGTGATATCTCAGTTTCAAAGTGTAGTCAAGAGTACGTCGAGCCGAGGAGTGAACAATTCTGGTCCATAATGGTTTTGATTAATAAAACAACTCTTCCAGATCGCCACTCGTCGCTGCCTCATCCACGTCCGCCTTCTCTCCAGCACATCCCTCGCCCACGCCCTCCCCGCGTCCATCCACCCTTTCTGGTTAGTAGTTGATTACATCATCCCTACGCAATTGGGCAACTGACGATTCCATTGCTCCCTCCCCCACCTAGCGTAGTTGTCGCATGATGACTATAGAATAGCTTGTTGTGGAAGTGATGGTATCACTTCAATCAACTACCTGCAGGTCTGAAGCCGTCGGGCGGCGTGTCTCCCTCGCCCTCGCCCCGCACGACCTCTGCAGCCGCCCCTGCAGCAGCTGCAGCCGCCGGTCTGCCGTGCTGTCCGACGCTGTCGATGGGAGGAGGAGGAGGAGGAGGGACGGCGCCCCTCTCCACCTCGCCCATCCCAGTCAGTCCGCTGGCCAGGAGACCGAGCAGTAGTGTGAGCAGGTGAGAAGAGGGGAGGTTATTGGACTAGGTGATTGGAGGATTCAGGAATAGGAGAGAAGTTGGAGGTATGTATTAGCAATAGATGGTACGGGTTATTTTGAAAATATTGATGTGGTATAATAAGAGAAGGGAGGTTATGGGACTAGGTGAATGGAGGATGCAGGGTTGGTAGATGAATGAGTAAGGGGGAGGCTATCTAATGGGAGAAGTACATCCTCTATCAAAATCACTGAATTGAATAGCCTGTTGATTGGACGATGCGTAGTCGAATTTAATTATTCCTTGCTCATTCCAGACCGACCTCTCCACGACCGGACATTGCAACAGCAGCTGCAGCCCCTGCAGCAACCTCATCCGAACGTCAGGCTCCGCCCCCAATCCCACCTCCGCCCGCTGCGAGAAATCTCATGCAGCGATTGCTCAACAAGGACTGATCTTTGATCTTTGATCTCTAAGATTTACCCATATCGCTCCCATTCTCTTCCTTCTTTTCCATTGTACACTGTAGTCTACTCGAAGTTTGTAGTTTGTCCATCCGTTATCCTTCCCCTTCATTTCTCCCCTCTTACTAGCTCCCAATGCATTTCGTACCACATTGTATAGTACTTTCCTCTATTTTCACTCGACAATCGAACAATGTACGAAATGTTCCTCCCCTCCTCACTTTTTTCCATTTCCAAGTAGTCAACATTACAGTATCTCTCTCGTCATTCAGTCTTTGGCTTTTCTACTGATACAGAGTACCGCCCCCTTTGTTTCATTCGCAACCCCACTCTTTCTTCTCATATTTCCAACTCGAGCTTGTGTTCCCTTCTCTTCTAACCCGTCCGTAATATTGAATAGCTAAGCTCGCCGGGAGCACGTTTCCTATTATTATTTCGTACTTACTGTATATAGCGAAAAATCGTCCACGTAAGCCCCGCCCCTCCCCCCAATCGTACGAATACCATACCAGTGTTCTTTTTCCAAGTATCCTGTCGCTTACGAGTCAAGTCTTCTCGAATTATTAGGCTCCGCCCACTGTTGGTCCCGCCCCCCCCCTTTTTATACTGGTACCATCTGACCCCGTTTAATCGTCCATAGAACACATCCGATGTTTTAGCCACGCCCCCTTTTCGTTGCCCCGCCCCTTTTCCATCTCAGCTCTTATCGAGGCACAAGTGCCACTAACCCGACCGCTATGGTACAGTATCCCGATTAAGCGATACGGTAGCGGCCCCCAGATAGTGGTATGAGTGCAGTTCGGTAGGTCGTTCGATCGGGTCAAATTCATGATTGTGCATCCGCTCCCCTCTATCTCCCTGCATCAACTGACTGTATCGCGTATATATCTATTTATATTAATAGTTTATTGCGTTATTCGTATGCAAATTCGTTTCTGTAAATCACTGATCACTACGATTTCTGCTGTGAAGTGACCCCCGAATTCCTTTATTTTCAAGAAGCCCCGCCCACTATTTTGCATCTAGATTGTTCGCCACTTTCACAATTATGACATCACAAAATTGTAGTCACACCACGAACTGTTGGGGGAATGAGCGAGTAAAGTGCTTCAATCTATTGTTTGAAATAGTTCTACAGAAGAAATGACGTCGATGCATTATTTATTACAATCTACTCATTAAAAATAGATCAGGTGAATCAGATTCAATATGGAACAGAGAAGTCATTGTTTTCGATTAAAAAGACGTGTTTCCGCACGGGAAAATATGCGATATCGTTAACAACAATTACACAATGACCGGTCAGTAATGACAAAACATACTTGCATCACTTTCTCGAAAATGAGACTTCTAGTCTTTGATCTTTCTCAATGGGCTCATCAGGGATCCATTCGTATTCGAATGACACCCTTGCGCTACCAACTTCGATTGTTACTTTGGTAGTGATTTCATCCCGTACGGTGTTGATTAGGGTTGACGCAACGCAATCGATCAACGCAAGTTGCGAATCGACTCGAGCAATTTGCATCGATTGCGCAATGAGAGGGCGAAATCGACTCTCGTTGCGCAATGAGACTCGATCAATTTACATTGCGTATCCATTGCGTATCGATCTCATTGTTCGATTCGGCGAGCGGACAAAGCGATGTTAGGGAAATGATCCCGAATCGCGTCGATTCAGATATGTTTCAGCCTTGTTCTCGAGTTTTTGGACCGGTTGCGCAATGAGACTCGATCAATTTGCATTGCGCATCCATTGCGTATCGAAATCCGTCTCATTGCGCAATGAGAGTCATTCCATTTGCATTGCGAATCGCGTGCGTTTGTGCGAACGGTCAACCCTAGTGTTGATCACCTGAGAGGAAGCGTGTGATTTCGATTTGAAATAAGAGCGAAAATTTAAATCTTATTCCCCTTCTTCACCCTTATCTGAAAAGAACAATGGAGATCAGCATGATGCTTTTTGAGATACTCCATCCATCCCCGATCACCAAAACTCATTACCTATTGCATCTGAATGAGCAGATCATAAATAATTTTCACCCGAACATCTTATCGCCAAATCTTAGAAGGATCTGTCGTTTTGATTGAAGTCGAACTTACCGTGACTGCTTGATCAGTGCTGACCATTCTCGAACCGTTTCTCGTTACTCCAACTGATTGAAGCATCTGTTCCATCACTGCGTATAGCACCGAGACATCGACGGTGTGTTCGCTTACGGCCACATACTAAAACTTATGATTACAATTACTAAGTATTACAATTAATCAATTTTTGAAATTTCGAAGCACTTGCTGATGGAAATTAGCTTGAACTGCTTTGCCATGTTGCTTGGTCATGGTCATCCTAATTTTACTGTTCATTGTGATAAACGCTTCACCTTCATTGTTTTTAGCAGTATCTCTGGACTGATTGGCACTCCCATTTCGCCATCCATAATGAGGTTGCGATGCTTGACGACTAGTGCAAAGAATGACTCATCGTCTACGATGTACGAACTGTTTAGCTGCAACTGTGAAATGATAATCATGTTCAAGCGCCCTTACTGCTTATTTGTCCCTAATGTATATGTCCGAATGTCTACGAACATCGTCGATATCGACTGAGAGAACCGGGGTAGGCGGCAGAATCAGAAGCAGCGAAACATCGAGATGAACTCCATTCGAGAAGAATAAAGATACTTTCTCGCGCGGTTTGATATTGCAGATGATCTCGAATAGCCTTAAAGTTGCGGTTGCAAGCTTCGATTTGAACAAGCTGTATTATCTAATGTTAACCTGGTATCGAAGGTGGCTTCATCCGCCCAGATCGTGAGGTCTTCACATGTCATAATTTTCGAAAACTCCAAAAGGCGATTGACGCCATCCACCGGTGGAAAGTTAAACTGCACAAATTAATGTTATGTTACAGAAATGTGTGTTCAAAATAATCAAAAGATCAACTTGCATAGCTGATTACGATTGCTCTAAAGTGAGCACGACGGAAAAGTCGGCGAACGAATTGAGTGAAAACATCGTTGCGAGATGCAGGAATGTTCACAGAGTAGGGCGTTCGCTTAATATATTCTGCATGAAGTTCGGACTAATTATGAAGTCAGTTTGCTGACATTATTGTAATATAAAAATGACTGAAAAGTATGGAAAATACATTGCTTTGCAGTCCTGAGACCTCGGTGAACTCAGGGAGATTACCCGTTGCGCATTGTTTCTGCAATGGTGGAGAGTCATAAGCAGGCACAGAAATGTATCAATATTCTTCACACTATCCCAGTTGTATTCGATGTGTAAAAAATATGGAAAAAGTCACCTGTTTAATCTTCAAAAAGATACCCTTGTAATCACAACCTCCTACTACGGATTCCATAGCCTTGCACGTGGCAAGGAGATTGGAGCGATCCTTAATGATAAACAAGAACTATACACTGCATTTTCAGATGGAGAATGGAGAGACCAGATAGAGGAGTGGGGGATTCACCGCTATTTTGAATTTTTCGTGCTGGAACGATGTCTGCGATAATTCACCTTCATTGTAATGCATTTCTGCGAAAAAATGCGACGAAGAAGTTCTCGAGGGAGGTCGAGCAGATGAATTTTATCCTAAATATTTAGTGTAGAAGGCTACTCTACTTTTCCATTCACTTTTTCAGGTTACGCTTTGAAAAAGGAATTCAGACAGAGAATGTATCAGACCTCGTTTGTGATGCAATCGAGAGCGACTCTCGGCGATTCGTTCTCCATTTGATCTGATATGATAGCAAATGCATTACAAAAAGAGAACATGGTCAAACTATCTACAACGCGACACATAATGTTCTATTTTCTCGTGATCGTATTAGGCAAGGGGTAAGAGCGATTGAAGTGTACAGAAGGGTCACCAGAGGGTGCACCATCAATTAAGACGCTAGTACAGGCTGACCATTCGGTTGACCATTCGGAACTCGGAATTTCCGAAAAAAACTGATCCAATTATCTCCAGTTTTCCGGAAAACCGAGTCGAACAATAGATCTTTGCGAGACTTTTCCGAAAAACTTCATTTTCCGAATTGAGATAGAAAAGTGCGGTGGAAAATGACTGCGAAATGGTTATGTTTCACAGATAGAATGCATCTCAACCCTTTTGCCTCATAATCAGAAGTAAAGGAACCCTTTTCGACTAGATATCGGATATTTATTCAATCTCTGAAACATAACTCTACGTCAGCTGACACCGCTCGACAAATTCACGAGTCGGAAAGTGAAGTTTTCCGGAATAGTCTCGGAAAGATCTATTGTTCGACTCGGTTTTTTTGTAAATTCTAAGATTCGCGATCACATAGCATTATGCAAACTGGGGCAATAGTAACAGAATTATTTCAATGCATTATTTATTACGTTCGACTCATTCGAAAATAGATCAGGTGAAACAGATTCAATACGGAACAGAGACATCTTATTTCCGGTTAAATAAAAGCGTGTTTGCGCACTGGAGAATAAGCGGTACTGACACCTCACACTCACTGGAATCGAATGCGGAAACTGGGATCTTAGCACGAGAATACGGGATACTGTAGTCACCAAATATCGATCGATACAAGAACAAATAGTCACAGAATCATAATGAGAGGGTGGATACGGTAGGGTGGCCATCAAGAATCGAGTTGGGTGTGGTGTGGATACGGTATATTCGGGTGTGTGGTGTGTGGTGTACCGGATTACTGTAGCGCGCTAAACATCGTATCAGAGGGGAAAGGGAACAGGCGTCGGATGGGTCTAGACGTAATACGAACGAAGACTAACAGGATTGACAAGTAGAATGGACTGCACTTAATTATATTTACTGTTTACAAAACTAATTAATTACTGTTTAGCCAGTGTGGTACACTATCGTGGCTCAAAGCCTAGATGATTGGGAGGAAACTACGATTGGAGCTCAGAAACAATTGGGGGTTCGTTCGGCTAGTCGATACTACCGAAAGGGTGACAACGATGAAGTGTTAATGTAGCCGGAGGACTACTGTAGGCAGGGTAGGTCAGGGACCTACCACAGGATAAAACAACGACTCCTCGGGTACCACTCTGGGCGCGATCGATAATTGAACAAAGGAATCGATCCGGAAACGAATAATTGGGTACATAGATTCGGCGACACAGCGCCAGGCTAGACGTGAGTACGGTAGGAGAGTACGGTAACAACAACTAATTAGGGAAACGGGATAGCTCACACGGTACACAGTTTCTACAACAAAATCGATAAACAAAAAACAAGTGGATTACAATAGGCTTAAAGCCGTAGAGTCGTTACATATCAGGTAAGTTAGGCCTAGGAGTCGGGTACCGATTGGAGTTGGGGTTGGGCTGAAAGAGGCGTGGTGTAGTGTGTGGTATGATGGTGGTTACTGGGTACGGTATTAGTGTAGCATAATAGAGAAAAAGAGAGAGATTGAGTGAGATACGGGCGACCTCGTGGGATGGGCTGGGGTACTGTACTATTGTGGTGTGGTGAGTGGTGCACATGGATTACGGTAGTCGACAATTGCTAGTTCTGAGTCGTCGGACGGCTCTTACACAACAAAGTAGCTTCGGGGCTAGGAACGCGAGGAATCTAAAGGAAACAACGAAGGTCAGCGGGCTTAGCGTGACCCTGGGATACGGTAGGAAGGTCGGTGGGTCGAATCGATTATCGATGGGAGGGAGATGTGGGTGGTGGATTGTGCCTTGAGAACGCGGGATCGGGGGCGCACAACAGCTTCACAGAGAGATTAGAAGAGGCGATTAGACGGGGAGTCGAGCTCAGTACTTCATCAGCGTGTTCGAATCTGCAAGGAATTGATGAGATCTCAATTAAATGATGGAACTGATATCAGTTTCTCCTCATTGCATTCAGCTTCATACAATCGCTGCAACATACCCGACGAGGTGGGGATGAATGGCACGGCGTGGCCATTGGTGGTGGGCGTGCCTGCAGCCGAGCCGGGTTGCTGCTGCGGCTGCTGCTGCTGCAGACCGCCCGACACAGCCTGTTGGGTGTACCGCTGGATGTTCTCCAGGGGCGTGATCATGTTGAAGCTGCAAGGAAAAGTTCATTCATCGATAAGCCATTACTACCGTACCCCAAAGGTCTTACTAATATCAGTGCGTTCGCCTAAGAATCGCACACCCCTCGGTACAGCAAAAAGAGACCCTCTGAGATTTTCATAGTTTCTGATATAACCAGTCCTCGATAAGATACTACTACCGTACCCCGCGGACCTATCCGTATCCTTTGCATCGAGATATCAGACAAATATAATCAGTCCTCGATAACCCATCTACCGTACCCGGCAGGCCTGTCCGTCGGCTTGGCGAAAGTGTTGTAGTCCAGATAGCTGGGCGCCCTCGCGGCGGCGTTCCTCTGCAGGTTCATCAACTGCGTGAACGCAGAGTTGGGAATCTGCGGGTACGACTGCGACATCATCCCGGCGTTGGCGAACTGGCCTGCAATGGAACCAGGATTAGAACCAGGAACCCAACTGGTACCACGGTACCATGGAACCAGCGAACTCACTGAATTGGGCCAGCTGGTGGGCCTGCGCGGCTTCATCAGACATCGTGGGCATCGCCGTGTTCCAGTGCAATTGGTCGAGAGGGTTGCCCGAGGGAGTCACTCCGGCGGAGACTGACGTGTCCACGGGGTAACTGGAATGGAGGAATTGAAGATGACATACGAATTATCATGTTGCATTTATCCATCAGAATCGCGAGGCTCAATGCTGGCATCTATGGTGGCACAAATCCATTTTAATGGGACTCAAGCCAACATTCATCATTTTTTATCTCCCAACTTGAAACGGATCTTCATACTATGTTCCCGCTTCTTTCATAACTGATTAAGAAAATGAAAACATGTTTTCATCAACTCACGGCATGTTCCTCGTCCTGTCCGCGTGCTTGGTCATGTGTTTCCCCACTATTTTACTATCTAATTTATACCCTCAGTGTCATAAAAAGTAAAATCTCACGGCATGTTCCTCGTCCGATCCGCGTGCTTGGTCATGTGCTTGCTCAGATACGTTGCCTGCGTGTAGCTCTTGCCGCAGAAGGGGCAGATGTGCACCTTAGTGGACTGAGAGATAAATATTAGTATACTCACGAGAACCGAGGAGGGGGCAAGGAG
>LS581548.1:103843-133894 GCA_900490775.1 Pristionchus maxplancki | reverse complement strand
AATCACCTTGAGATGCTTGCTCTCCTTGTGCTTGGGGATGTGCTCGAGCAAGCTCTGCTCGTCCGAGAAGCACTTGTAACAACTGAAAGGATACGGTAATAAAGTCAGTCATCGATCACTCATCGATACGGTAATCGACCGTACCTGTTGCACTTGAACGGCTTGTCGGTCTGATGGCAGCGCGAGTGCGACTGCAGGTTGGACAGCTGAGAGAAGGCCTTCTCGCAGCCGGTGTACTGTAATTATTGATGATTGAACAGGTTACGGTAATCAGTTATCGATTGATTACAGTATCTCACCTTGCATCGGTACGGCTTCTCTCCAGTGTGCGTCCTAATGTGCTGCTGTAGATGAGAGAGTTGTGTGAACTGAAAAATCGATATTTTCGAAAATAATCGATAATCTTCTCTTTTGATTGTATTGAATGTAAGTTCCGACTCTCTTTTCGGCGTGGTGCAGCAAAAACTTCATCTCAAAGTGTATTCGACCATATTGAGAGTAGAGACTGGTTTGGGCCTCTCTCTCCTCCTTTGAGTGTGTGCTAAAAGCACTCTAACGATTTCTATAGATTCTCTCAGCGGTTTTTCTACGCAGACCATTTCTGAGGGGGGCTCTAACTCTCTTTCCTCCTCTCTCCCCCTTCTCTTAGTGTTGCGAATATTCACAAATAGAGAAAAGCTGAGACGGGAGAGCAGAGGGGAGGTGCGGAATGAAGAGACGCGAGAGAAATCGTTGAACGTTCGACTTTTTGCGCGCTAGGTTTTGTTTGTTTCCCGAGGCTTTCCACGTCAACTGAGTTGAATGGTCATCGAAATGTTGCGAGAAACCAGATAAGGAATCCGGTTGCAAATGCCTGATTACGGTAGAAAGCCAGTTCGTGATAGCCCTGGCATACTGTAGTATCGTACCTTCTTGCCGCAGTACTGGCAGGGTCCGAAGGGCTTGATGCCCAGATGGATGCGCATATGCTGGCTCAGGTACGAGGAGTTCGCGAACGACTGCAATCGATTTTTGAGGGTTACTGTAGACTCACAGTGCACTTACAGTAACCTAGCAAACAATCGCGTCGGGACCCACCACCACCAGGGGTTACTGTAGGGGGCACCCACCTTCTCGTGACCCACCTTGATGCATTGCGTGCACTTGTAGGGCTTGGACTCGCGCATCTGCATCTGGCTCTGGATCGCGTGCAGGTCCGGCTTCTGGTCGAATCCCTGCAAATATTTGAATTGTATTCGCTCCCGCCACTTTCCCGAAACTTTTCGAAAACTCGGCCATTTTCAACAGCGACCTTCGACGGTACGATTCGCATGCTATTAGAGGTGCTCAGAGTGACTTTCGGGAACCAATTTGGGCAAGTTCTTATTATTTACAATGGGAGTGGGCGGGGACTGCACCGCGAGCGCGCCAAGCATGGTTGTTGATCCTTGGAGGACGGATTCCTGTAGTCTTCGACGACGACGGTGGGGTTCTGCAGCACTTGGAGTGCGTCAGCGCGGGCGAGGTGGGACCTTGACGCGGTTAGGGTGTCATTCACAATAGTCACAATCACGGGCAAATGAGATGGGATGGGGGGGGGGGGAAGAAGAAGAATGGATGAGGATGGAAGGGTATCATTACTCATTGGCGCACCTAGTGTGTGTGTACAGTGTGAGAGGGGAGAGTGACAGGGGGCGCATGCAAGGGAGATGAGATGTAGAAACAAGACAAGACATGAGATGAGATGCAAGGCCGCACGAGTAATAGCCACTGAGAGATGACAGGGATACTGTAGTCTAGGGGTACGGTAGGGAAGGTAAGAGTCCAAGGTACGGTAGCGCGCTAATAGACCTGAAGAGCGCGCTCGGTTCACTCAAGCGAGAGAAGGGAACTCTCGAACAGTGAACTGAGATCGCAAAGCCATTTCAAGGAGGGAGGAGTGAGGAAAAACCTAATACCCGCGCAGCCGCAGCCGTGCAAAAACTGTGTCAACGAACAGTCGTAGACAGCACCACCGTAATCCCGCAAGAGTTCCGGTAGGTCAGATAATGGGTCAGACAGTCTGCGAGAGACACTGCGAAATGCAGAGAGACTAGAGCACTTTACTGTCTAGAGGATTAGCCGAGACCACCCTACGGACGTAAAATCGACTGTTTTTGCCGGATTTAGCGAGCGAGATCGGTCGAACTTCACTGTACCAATTTGGTTCCAGTGCAGTAGTACAATGATCCCCAAACTCGAGTGAAGTGCTCCAAGTTCCAACTAGCTAGACTATTACACAGTGCAAAAGATCTCTGATCCAATTCAATGATATTAAAGCGGAAGCAAATTAGCAAGGGGCTTCCCTAATGCTCAGGAACTTCCACAAAGCGCGTAATCGATTAGCGCTAGCGCGCTACCGTAATCTAGTGAAACTCTACCGTAACCCTTCTACAGTAATTTCTAATCGATCGGGACAAGTTCGAATAGTAGGAAGCAACGCAAGAAGGGGAGTAAGAAGGGCGAAACGAGTAAATGAGGGTTCTTCGGTTCCCCGCCTTTTACGTCCCTATTGAAGGCCGAACGCTCTTGCTAGTCAACCGATGCAATGTTTCGATAAGGCTCATCGAGGCGATACTCAAGGTACGGTAGTCGACGTGCGTGGGGAAAGCGTTGCGGGACCCGCCCTCTTTCCAGTTTTTATTCTCGTTTATTGTTGCAGCTCTGGATATCCCAGTGAAAGTGTGACAAAAATCGAATACCTTTTCGAAGACTGATGAAATGCAGGGGAGAGGGATTCGTCAACAGAGTGAAAAATGGCTGCGCTTACTCAAAAATCGAAGCGGCGCCCCTACCCCCGAATTACTAAGAACATGCCATTTGGTAAGTAGAGTTCCGCTCTGCAATCCTCAAGCTACGCAAAAAGAAGGAGCATAACGCAAAAGAAGAACCCATGAACGCTTTTTGCTTGTGCTATCAATTCGCTATCTCTCTCCCGATAGTCGGTAAAAAGTAGGCTATGGGGGGAAGGGATGGGACACTATTGAGAGAATCAGAGATGAGAGACGAGGCAAAAAGGACGGTTCGCAACGGCTCGCGAGTCGCCCTACTTTTTGCCGTGTACTGCGAGCAAAAAGCCCACTCTCGGCGGTCGGCAAAAAGTGGGGGAGACCACCCGGCATCGAACCCGCGTGAACCGCACGCCAGCCCTAGCGCACTACCACTGCACTACGAAAATCGATAATGGAACAGGATCATGCAGTGGGGAGGAGGAGAGGAATTATGAACACTAGCAACTATTGAGGGAGGAAGAGGGCGGGGGAGCTCCGTCCGCCCTCTCTTCGGTCTGTAGATTCCCATTAGCAATCGAGCGCTGATCTGGGGTCCCGATCTAAGAGAGGTGAATGAATGGAGTTATCGCAAAAACGGACTGAAGGAAAAAGATCTCAATCAGCGTTTTTGCCTGGGTTCGAGAGTCGTGCGCTGAGCTCGATAGTACCCTTCTGACCTACTTCAATAACACAACCTCTGAGTGTTGAGCTAGGGAGGGGGGAAGGGGAGGCTAAGGGAGGGAGGAGATATCGCAACGTTCGAGCTGCTATGTGAAGAACGGTACTCAGTGGAGAAGAAAGAGGGGGGCGAGGGGAGGGGAGGGATTGGGTGGAAGAAAAGGAGGGAGGAGTTTGGCCGGGCATCCTCCCTTTCAAAAACGAGGATGTGATCCATCCTCCTAAAAAGTCGCGCTGCCTATGATCTTTCCTGCGTATGCAAGGCATATAGGAACCGGAACCGGTACCAGGCATGATGATGATCCATCGGGCCCCTAGGGGGGTGGGTACCGTAGCCCCACCGTACCCCCGAGGGCGGGAGGAGCTCCGCCGCGGGTCACAGCGCGCGCTCGGCGAGAGATCATGGGGATCAAGGAGAGCCGCCAGTTCGCAAATCGATTTGAGCCAGTCGTTTTTGCGGCGGGAAGAGTGAGGCTCTCTTCTTCCCTCACTCCTCGCACTAGTGAGATACAACACAGGGGAGAGACGACTCTCCACCTCAACCCTCGCCTCTTTTCGTCTCTTTCACTGGTCGATTTCGATCGAAGGGGAACGCTAGTAGACAACACAGAGTGCTCTCTCAATCGACAAAGCGCGCTCTAAGCGGGAAAAACCTGACCGACGCATTGAAAAAGGCTTATGGTGATGAGTGAAACCGACGCCAGCCGGGTGCTATCATGCGACTAGTTCAATGAAAAAGTGTCGCGGGTTCATTGGTCAACAATGGCAAAAAGTGATGGAAAAACACCAAATTTGATAATTTTTCTATAGGAAAAGCGGTTTTCCTGAGCCACACCCTCCTGAGGTGCCGGCCAATGAGCGCGCAATGTTGCATAGTAGTGAGAGCGCGCGCTCTGGTTTGGTGTACGGTATGAGAGGAGGGAGAGGAGGTGGAGGTACAGTGTCTCTATCGCAAGAAGAGAGGGAGAAGTGGGCACTACACCCGACCTTGAGAGGAGGGAAAGATGGGGGGAGGCTAAGGAGGGTTGAGGAGTCGAATATACAGCGCATTGCCACATGCAGAGTCAGAGGGAGAGGAAATTGGCCATGGCATACTGTAGGGAGCATACTCTATGCGCTTGCGAAACTTGACGCAATGTCTTTTTTTACACTTGGTAATGACGAATGGAAAGAAGAGTCTCATACAAGAATTAAGAATAAATCCGACAGAAAAGAATTAGAAGCGCTCCTTACTCACGTATCATTGAAAAGCCGTATACGAAAGCCCCTACAGGCAACGTTTGCGGAACGCTTTTTGTTTCACATGCAAAAACGGTCTGAATAATAGCGGAAACGCGTTTTCCTCTGAGCGCGTTACCATACTAGACGCTCAATCGCGCTATAGATACATTCAGCGCAAAAACGATGTGCAAAAACTGAAGTAGCTAGCGAGCGGCTGCAAAAAATGGAAAAGGAGTGGGAGTCCAAACGAAGGTCTAAAGAGCGCGGAAATGAGTGCGGCGGCGGCAAGAAATGAAGAGGAGAGACCTCTTCATTATTAGGCTCGTCGCGGAGATAATGAGTCTGCGGTAGTGATGACAATTCGGCCAGCGGCTCTCTCGTTTCGAATGCTCTCTCACCGGTCAGAGAGACGAGAGAGCACGCGAAATGAGGAGAGACGACTGCCGATTTGTCATCACTAGTCTGCGGCAAGGAATGGGGAACAGCCGAACGAGCATTCTGATGCAGTGTCGTATGTCGGATACGAAGACAGAATAACGTCATATTGCGTGATCTATAGCTTCTTTGTCTAGACTACCACCATGGAGCCATAGACTACCACGTCGTTACACCCGCATCAGAACACAGATGCACCCGCCCCATGTCTGCCCCCTTAATTCCGTCCTCCCATTCGTCCAATGCGCACTAAAGCATTCGATGGGGCAGATGTTGCGAGCTCCCGTCGGATATTGTTGCGAAAGAAGACGAAAGTAGGGAAGTATGGCGGCATAATGAACGCCTACGGCCTTCATCCTTCCGTAGAGACAATGGAAGCAGAGGAGGGTCCCGACGCGAGAGAATTGACCCCAAAGTCTCCATTCTCGATGAAGGAAAGCCATTCTTGCCATGCATAGGCGATCGAGAAGAGATTCTAGTCTGATACAACGAAATAAGTCCATATACGCAAATACGTATGCCCATATAACATCTCCATATACGGTAGCTTCATAATATGCTACGTGCCAAACATTCGAGTTCTGGGAAATAACCGCAACACTCACGGCTCTAATGGAGATTAGTGCTGCTGGCCAGCAATTTTCTCCTGCCGAGTGATGAAGCTAAGAGAAAAACCACTGCTGTGTAACTCGCGTAATGCCGTTAGGCCGGAAGTGTTGTGAACACTCTCAGAACTCTATTTCCGAGGCAAACATAGACTGCTTTGATCTTAAATTTGACCAAAACAGCCAAAACAATCTCAAAACAACCTCACAACACCCCTTCCAAACCCTGGTTCTGGATAGTGTCTAGTGCCGTCGACTCATCCCGTGTACTGTAACTACTTTGGCATTTAGGCAAAGGGACGGCAAAAGAAGGGGAGGGGATTGCTAGTATAGATTACATGTGGAAAAAACCAACGCAAGAGAGGAAGAAGAAGAGGGACGAGGGGAAAAGAAATGGAGGGAGGGGAGAGAGAAATATAAACGAGAGTTGGGGTCAAACACAGTTGAATCAGCAACCACCATTCAACGCTTTTTTGAATCAGGCAGATCCGTCAGGGATTATCCCAAGTACTGTATCGATTGGGTAGATCAAGGGCTCTCTTTTTGCTGTCACTCTCTGGACTCACTCTCCATTTCAATGGGGAACGCGTTGGAAAGAAAGGGAGAAAGAGACAGGAGGGGAACAGCACTTGGGGGCAATGCTAGGCGCAAAAAACGACTGCGCGGAGAGCGCTCTGACCGGTTCGGGGGCTGGTTGTTTCCAATCCTCTCCCTCCCTCCCTCCCTCCTCCTCCTACCTCCCTCTTGCAGCACCTACACAAAACAGTGCACTGCAGAGGGAGCGGTTGTTTTTGTTTGGGGCCCTGCTGTTTTTGTTTTGACCCACCCGGAATTGGGGCGAAAACATCGAGCGACACGTAGAGTGAATGGCGCGCTAATTGCGGGTGTTACTGCTATCGATCGCTAGGACGTCGACCTCGGCGTTAAGACGAAAAGTTATGAAGCTTAGCGGCTTAAACGCAGTCAACGAGGAACGGTCTGTCTCTCTCACCTACGAGAGAGCAGTGCGAAATGAGAGAGTCATACGATTGTTCCAGTCAAAATGATCGCCGGGAGCTCTCAAAATCCAGAATCCTAGGGTTCAACGCTGACCTCCTCCTCGCTCGCCTCCTTATCGCCTTCCAGGTCGACGACGTTCACGTTCAGCTCGACCTCATCGACGATGCTGATGGACGGAGGCGTGTCGACGGGCGTCGGAGGCGGGCTTCGCACCTCCTTCTTTAGCTCCCGCTCCGAGTTCATTGGGAATCCTCAATCCGCAAGGTCCTCAAGGTCCTTAGGATCCTTAAGATCCAACCATAAAGGCTAACTTACAGTACTGCAGAGTAGCGGGAAGTGACTACCGCCCATGCGATGGCTGCGGTTTTGCTCAACTCAACTCTCGAGTTCGTTCAAGAAACTCGGCCGAGAGAGAGAGAGAGAAAGAAGACGAGGAGAAGAAAGATGCAGTGGAGGGGCGAAAAAAAGCCTCAACGCTCAATGCGTTTCCCCCTCTCGTTCTATCTCTCTAGACCTCTGGAGAAAATCGATGAGAGGCCGGGGAGAGAGGCGCCTTTCTCGTTGTTTGCAGATTCCTTCATTCCCTCAGTCTAATCATCACTTTGGCACGTCGATCGATGGAAAACCCGTTCCTCCTTTCCCATCACTACGTTCGATATGAGGCGATTACATCGATTGCCACCGCGCTTTTTCGGCCCAGCCCCACTCTTTTTCGTTTGATACTCGGCGGATAAAACAGGAACAGAATGTGAAAAAGGAAGCAAAGAAATGAGATGTGGCAGCAAAGAGCAACGGAAAAAGGATGATGATACAGTAGAAGACATAGCCAAGCGAGCCAAAGTCCAAGAGACGCTGCGGCTTAGATGAAAGGGTACTGTAGCTTACCTTTCGTTTCGGGACCCAGCGTCATCCTGAAGCCTTGATGCAGTCATCGTCGAAGAGGGACTAGGCACACGCTCTCGACACTAGTCGGGGGGAACTGGGGGTAGGGGAATGCGAGTGGAGGAGAGAGAAGGGGGCTGTCCCTCGTCTTCTCTCTTCATCGCTTTTTTGCTATGCTTCGCCCGCTCTCTTCTCCCTCGTCTCTTTTCCCGTTTTTCCTCCCACTTTTTGCATGAGCGAGTGAGCCTTTTTTGCGTCCTGGCTCTGTACTTTCTCCCTTGCGCGAACTCCCCTTTCTTCCCTCGGGGTAGGGGAATGGAGCGCAGCCCTTTTTTCTAGGCCAAACACGTTCCCCGATCGCCTCTCTTCTCTCGCTTTTTCGTGCAGTTCGAATGAGGGAAGAAGGAGGGGGTTGAACACCCCCGGGGACAGCTCCCTCTTTGTCTCACAGGAGTAATGGGAGACGGATGGACCGCAAAAAAATGGGGGCAAAAAGCGCTAGGGGTCAGGGTTTTCGTCTGATTCTCTCCATTTCGCGTGATCTCTCATCACTATCTAACCGGGGTCATTCTAAATGTAGCAAATGGCTCTGTGCCAGGAGGCGACCGCAAAAAACGCGCGCCCGAAATTCACCAGAGGGCGAGTGTTTAATGGGCATTCTTTGTCTGTTGTAACCAGCGAGTGCGCGCTTGGGTCAGACTAGAGAATAGTCAATGACACCCCCGGATTCGGACATGGGGGACTTTCGAAATGGTTGATGCGATTTTTTATTATTTTTGCAATCCGTGACAAGACGAGACTACTCTACATCGCCACTGTACCGAGATGTAGAAACCGTGAAACTCAACCCATCCCTCGTATGAAACCAAGTAGAGATTTCACTCGATTACCGGTTCGGAAACTTAGTCATTCAAACTAAACTTAGATGACTCGTGTGTGCTGGATGAATCATGGTCTTGAGTTATCTTGCTCTCTTTATTTTCCATGATCTCTCGTCGGTCAGACAGACGACGAGAGAGTGTGTGAAATGGAGAGGGTTCTCGACGTTGAGATACTTTCTCTGCCTCATGATCTCTCATCAGCCAGTTCAGTAACTTCTCCTGATGTCTCATGCTTTCTCCCGTGAGAACACGACAAAGCGTGTGAGATGGACAGTTCGAACAATCTTCAGGCTCTCTCATTTCGAAATGATCTCTTGTCGGTTAGAGAAGCGAGAGAGCATGAGAAACCGAGAGAGTTCCCGATCCTGAATGGCTTCCACTCCCGATTTCCCCTCTCGTCTGTTAGAAGAGCTCTTCACCAACAAAGAATACGTGCGCTTTCTCACGTCCCCTCTCCTCCCCTTCTCCCCCCTCTCGATTCAGCCCCCAGGGGGCAAAAAGGTCTGCAGTTTCTTTATTGAGTTCTTTCCGAGAGGGAAAAAGGGACAGGAAAAAGGGGCAAAGAAGGAATTCGCAACTCAGCAGCGCTTTTTTGTGGGTCAATCGCATGAGTGAACGCTCAGGGAAAAGAGAAAGTGAGGGAGCGGCAACAATTCGCGAACGAGTATTCTGCCTGTTGTTTCCGGGTTACTGAGCCTGTCAGGTAGCCTTTCGTTACTTCCTTTCATATTCCTGTGATCTCCGGGTTTTCGGTGGATAGCTCAGGCAAGAAACCAGGCGAGATGTAGAGTCAGAGTGAGAACCATGTATGATTCCGTACTTGGTATCATTCAAGAGCGAGAAAGAAGAAGAGCGGGTAAATTGGGGGGATGGCTCTGACTTTCCCCCATCACTTTCTATTTCGTAAGTCAGAGAGTGCTAGAGATCACATCAAATTGAGAGAGTCGAAGAGAAAAGGAGGGGTTCACGTTTAGTTTGCTCAGTGGTTTTCGCTTTCCCTCTCTCTCGAGCGTTCTCAAACTCGCAAGGGACTCAATCGATAATTCGATCAATCAATCAATAAATCAATACCGTACCCTTCACCACGCTACTACTACCGTAACCCTCAACTACCGTCACCCTGACGTGTGCTTTGGTCTACGCTATTAATCACGACACTTTTCGATTCGCTGCGCGCCCCTCTCCCCATTCCGGATGAAACACAGAGAGAGCAGACACTCTCTCAATTAATCATGATCTCTCGCCGGTCAGAGAAAGCGAGAGATCAGGCAACATGGAGAGACGCAGAGAGACTGTGGATACGCCAGATTAGAGGAGAGAGCGCAGAGATGCGAGAGAGGCTCTCTCAATTGTCCATGCTCTCTCACTCTGTCTGATCGGCGAGAGAGCAGGCAGAATTGAGAGAGTGCGGAGAGCAAAATCGTGATTGGCCTAGTGCAAAAAAGCGCTGGACAAGGAGATCCCAGATAAAGAAAGAAAGGAGGAGGAACGGAGAGAGGGGGGAATGAAAGAAGGGAACAGGGCAAAAAACGGAGCTGAGAGAGGATCGCTAATCCCCCCAATGGATTGAGGGATCGTCATGGGAAAGTTCGCTTGAATTACTCAGAATAAGTACACTAATTAGTCATCATTGGCTCCCGGAGCGCTGACTCAGGTGGTCAACGTTCTTAGGCAAACTGATTAAAGTTTCTCGGGTTGGTTAGGTTTCAAACAATCTACAAGTGGTGATGTGCTTCGCTGGGTTAGTTGTTCTTGTGAGGATTATTCAAACTACCTTCAATCTATCTTTGATCTCTGATCTTTGATCTCACCAGAGTGCTCGCCCATAGCTCATCCGTGAATGCTTGTTGAGCTGTAGACGAGGATGCTCCAACTACGGAGAAGGACTTACTCAGATCCAACAAGGAAGCATCGATAACGCTCATTTGGGGACCTGACTTGGGTTTAGGGTCGAAAAGCACGGAGTCGGGTCGCGTGCGGCTCGATAAGTCACGGAACCGGGGAGACAACGAAATAATGGGATTCTTAGGGCACGCACTAAGGCACGATAAGCCGATTTCGATACCGATAAATCACGATAAATCACGGTGAACTAAGAAACGAAAGACGGAACAACTCTGCACAATCCAATGTCTGTAGAAAACGAAAGCGCGGCTACTTTTGAGTAGGCGGGAGAGAGGAGTGACACTCCCCGATTCGAGTGCTCTCTCGCGGATCAGAGCAGGCGAGAGAGCAGGTAATAAAGAGATAGACAGACACGATTGTAGTCTTGGAATGTCTCACTATGATAACAGAGGAAATCATAGAGCAGGTATAAATGAGATGAGCAGAGTTGTTGGTTTTATCAGCGAAGATAACGCGATATCACTCCATAAACAGTGAGCGGGGCCAAAGTCTGCGCTTAGAATTTGAATTGATCTGTTTTTGCGAGATGAGTTTCACTAATATACTAAAAACGCTAGGCACTCCGCAGAATTGATGAATCGATTGAAGACTGGGAAAATACAAAAAAAACATGATCTACAGATCAAAATCCTCTCATTCAGAATCATGCCAGGACAAAACACACTAATATCCTCGGGGCACAGGCCGATCTCTAGTTATTCAAGTGATTTTGAAGCGGAAAACAGAGATTTTGATGCAAGGAATGATTAAAAGGTACTAATATCCTCGAGGGGCAAATGATTTTCGAACGAAAATTCTTTCATTCAGATTCAAGTCACGAAAAAAGGTACTAATATTCTCGAGGGCAAAGGCTGAAATGTGAGTGGTGAAAAGTAGCTGGAGAAGAAGCGTCAGGTGTACTTTTTGCGCCTGCCCAGCCGAGTTTTCGAGGGGGAATGAGAGAAGAAAGAGATCAGTTGGGAAAAGACGAGGGGGTGAACAGGGAATCATGCGATTTTCGAAATCAAATCCTAGTGGGCACTAGGTTGGGCTCTGCTGCTTAGTTTTTGAGGAGAAGAAAACTAGAGGGAGTGAACACTAGGGTTGACAAGGAATCATAAATTCAACTGGGTTCAAAAATCATCAGAAAGATGCTCGTAGCTTGGTTCGGCAGCCCCGAGAGATCAAACGGTTCGTTTGTTCTTTCGGGAAATGAGGATACGCCTGTCACAATGGTTCGAATAAGCGATCAGCGATCAAATATCCTCCGATTACCGTAGTGGTTTGCTTAGAGGGTCAGAGTGAGGATCCGCTCTCTCCATTTCGCACGCTCTCTCGCCAGTTAGGATCAGGGAGAGCGCTCGGCGTAATGAAGAACTGACGTCGGTTTCGAAAGGGAGCGGATCAAAAGATGCGGCCGCTATCGAGTTCGAAACACTGAGGCCGTTCACACTTTTGTGCATGGATTGGATAGAAATGATCCCAAGGAAGTGAAAGGACGAAAATATTCTTAATTTTGAAACAATTTTGAGACGTCGACTGATCATCACTCGCTCACAGTCAGAAATGGATTGTGTGAAACATAACGTAGCACGATTCAACGAAACACCGAAATGTTCAACAATCAGACGCCCAAAACATCGCCAATAATCGCATCTAACGCGCTCTCGCGCACCCGTTCTTCTCGTCAATTGTCGATAGTCTCCTTACTGTCTCTCCCGCTCTGCCCTCTCTGGGCTCTCCCCTATTCCCGTTGTCTCTCGCCTGATCTTGCATGTCTGTTCTCTCTCAAACCCATCTTTTCTCTCGACGAAGAGCCAAAGTTTGTCGTGAAAAACGTCTGTCGAACGGAGAAGAACGGGGAGAGGGGACGCAACATTCTCTGTATGTATGTTGACCGATGCGGGGGACGCCGGCGCTCTCCTCATTTTGCACGCTCTCTCGCCTCTCTGACCCCATAGAGAGCACCAGAAAGAGGGAGATTTTGACCATTCTCCGAGAATAGCGTTCGAGATGGAGAACTCTCCTCACTTCGCACGCTATCTCGCCTCTACAACCCCTTAGAGAGCACCAGAAGTTAAGAGAATCTGACCATTCCTATTCTTTCTCCTCATTTTGAAAGCTCTCTCGTGGTTAGACAACACGAAGAATGGAAAAGACAGAGAAGAAAAGATCAACGAGACAAATCGAGAGAGAGGGAACGGACAACGGCCCAAGGGGAGGGGTCGGTTTTCACCTCTCCCGTTTTACTGACTCTTTTCGTTCTTTTCAGCCATTCTTTTTCGGGGACGAGAGTGAAGTGACACAGGGGTAGGCTTACAGTAGAGTTCGAAATACTGTCTCTTCATTTCACACACTATCTCACCACTCTGACCGGAAAGAGAGGATGTGAAAGGGTAGGCTTACAGAGGTAAGGTGAGCACTCCCGATTTCGATACTAGTGTGTAGTGCAAAGATTCGAAATGGAGATAGTCCAGATCTATCCGAGAAGTTCATTTGCCTGAGAAGTCAAAGGAACAACGAATGAGTTTCAACCCTTCTATGTGAACGCATCGTTGGTGCATTGTCGTTCAGACATCGGTGAATATTCAGAAACTACAAACAAACGGAATTACACCGGAACCGTGTAGGTGCAAACCACAGGAGGCGCCCACCATTCACCACACACGCCGATTGATAAGAAAAGCCAGTCCTCAATCAAAACCAAAAAACTGACCTGGGTTACTGTAGTCGAGTTGAGGCTATCGTAGCTGTACGACTCGGAGACGCTGAGACTATCACACTAATCTGGGGATACTTCGCAGTTTCGGCGATTAAATCTGTCTAGATAAGGGGCGAAATGAGCGTCGAAGGAAGAGAATGCAGCGATTAAAAAGGGCCGGAGACCCTCCTAATTCCGCCTTATCTCTCGCCTGCTCTGACCGGCGAGAGAGCGCGCGGAACGCGGAGAGGTGTCAGTGCCCGATTAAAAAATGGGGTGAGCGCTCAGCTCGGCGCGCCGGCCAAAAAAGTAAAGCCAAGAGAGAGGCTTAGTTGGCTAGCGGTGATAAAACCAGACGAAGCGAGTAGAGACATGCAAAAAACGAAGAAAGCAGTACAAGCAACAAAGGTAACGCTCAAAAGATTCTGAACTTTTCGGGTCTGAAACCCGAAGACCAAAGACCAGAGATCAAAGATCAATTCTCACATTATGCATGCCTCTCCCCGAGGCGAACGGCAGCATCGGATAGGGCAGGAGGCCGTTGTTTTGGAAGAAGATGTCTGTAAAGGTCAAAGATCAGACTACAAACTTCAAAGATCAAACTACAAACCACAAAGATCAAAGATCACTCACCGTTTCCATTGAATGCAGCAGGGAAGTGCGGGTCGAGCCCGGCGTGCTGCAGAGCCATTCCGAGATGCATCGGCTGCTGTTGCTGAGGAGGAGGCGCCTGAGAGATCAAACTACTGTCTAGTCTAGAGATCAAAGATCAAAGACCAAACTACAGTCTAGTCTAGAGATCAAAGATCAAGTACTCACAGCGGGCGAGGTTAGACCCTGGGGTGGCTGCTGTGCGGCCACTGAGGCGACCGGAATGATGTCGGCGCTGTCGCGCGAGCTCGAGTCGGACGAGGGCGAGTGCGTGCCTGCGAGGAGGGCGACGATTACCACTTTGCCACACGCTGTGCAATTTTTGACAGGCGACGTTTCGCCACACCACACACCACGCTCACCATTCGCCGGGAAGCTGCCGTTGGCGGCCATCATGAGCGAGTGGTCGCCGGCGAAGCCGACCGAGGGGTCGGACGCGCCGGAGAGGTCTAAAATTAATCGATAATTACGCCTGAATCAGGGTCTACCGTACCCAGCTTCGGACTGGCGTGCATGTCGTGCTGCGGCGTACTGTAGCCGCTGTTTCCGGAGTACGGTACTCGAGAGGATCGATTTATCGATCGATGGTGGTCGTTAGACGACTGTTGCCTCTGATGAACGAGGCTCCCTTGGAGGGCCGAGTAGCTCTCGGGATACTGCAAGGGGCATCAATTAGGGGTATGGTACCTAATTCACGGCTTTAAAACCCGGTTGTAGACTAGAAAACCACCAAAATACCTGCTCCTCCAGCAGTTGTATGCAATGTTCTGCATACAAAAGGGCCGATTCTAGCGCCCTCATTTTCTGGTTGACTAGATGAGGAATAGAGGCATTCAGGGTGAGCTTACTAGGCAGTGGGGCCCTATCATCTTATCAGTAAGGAGGTTACCTTTTTCTGGTTGGCTTGTCGGGAAAAACGCTGACGCTATCGAAATCGCGTGTTATCTAGCTCTGCCTAATAGGAAAAGAATGCGGCGGGTAGAGATAGACAGACCGTCCAGCGAGGAAAAAAAAGTGGGTGATAAGGAGAGCATCTGTTGAAAATGTCAGTAAAAGCGGCTGGGCCGAGTGAGCCGAATCGATTCGGCGAGGCCGCTTTTTGAAAGGACCTTTCGCGCTGAATTGAAACATATTTGTAGCTGTTTTCGACTAGCCGTCTCGCGTACTGGGAAAGCAGAAGTACAATTTTAGCGTCGGGGGCTAACGTCTCGCACATCTGCATTAGTTTTTGGGTGCACACCACCGTATTCCAGACGACCCTCACCCTTAAATCGGTCTAGACTGTAGCCTAGCCTGCGTCATACCGCATGCTTTCTCACTGGTCCCAGCGATAAGAGATCACGAAAAGAAGATGATTCTTCATTTGAGCAATCTAAGGTTCAGACAAGACTGTAGTGCGCATCTTGCATCTATCAAGCTCGATGGAATGGGGTTTTGGGCTTAAAGAGCGCGAAGAGCGGGAAATAATCGTTCTTTATTATCGTTCTTTGGGTTCACTCGTGCCAGATGCGGGGCATTTGCGCTATGCTATGCGTTGGCATTTGCGTGGGGATGGTAAATATTATTCAACAAGGGACACCTCAGGATCCTACAATCTCCTACCCTTTTTATTATGCAACATTAGCCTACGTATTCACCCCCAACGAAACACTTCATCGAAACATCCGGACATTTCGAAGCATTCACCACGTCCTCCATTGACCATCATACAAAACCCAGTTCTACCGTAATCCAAATCTACCGTACCCCACCGTACCTCGTCCCAGCCCTCCTGTTTCATCTCTCCGCTCAGCGGTGGGAGCATCGATGATAGCGGGCAAGAGGACATAGGCGAAAGTACGGTAAAGAAGAGAAAGAAGAAGTGGAGAAGCCTCGAGAACTGCACCATGCACAATATGGAGAAGAAGAAGGACAGAAAGAAGGAATGAGATGGGCAGAGGGATGAGAGGGACCATCTATAGACTCCAGATGTTGATGGAGAAGGGAATGGGCCAGGTGCCATCGAATTCGAGAAATTCTGGTCACTTTAGTGTAGCGATTGCGGACACGCGCACTCGTTCGCAGCTTTGTGAATCACTTTTTTTTCATTTTGGCGCCCCATTGGGTAAATGATGAAAACTCTGGGGGTGCGAAGAGCCTACAGCGCGCTCGAGAATAGGGTAGGTCAAAATGCCATCAGAGATCAAAGACCACCGATTACCTCGTTCCAGTCGTCATCGTCACCACAGCGCATGCCGCACATGCACGTCGCTAAATCCAGGAAGTCCGAGCTCCGGAATCAAATAATACGCTCGGACGAAAAAAATCGGTAAAAACAGCGTAATGTTGCGAAGGGGGAGAACGGGGTAAGGAAGAGATCAGTCTAGAAGAGTGAGCGCGCAAAAAATGGCTCTCCTCTCTTCTAGAGTGAAACTGGGGGATAGAGGGAGAGGGGGTGCAAAAAAAGGGTGGTGCCAAAAGGCGGCGGAGGGGGATACTCTGGGGGTGGAGGAACGGACGGCCTAGTACGGGGCCGGGGCAGCTAGGGACGGGTGAGAAGAAAGAGGAGGAGGGGTGGAGATTTAGACACATCGCTCTGAATCAGTTTTACTTGAGTTCGCCCACCATAGAGGGAGGAACCCGTAGTTCATCACCATCCCTACCCTACCCCACTCCAGACTGAACTAGCCCAAAATGATACTGGCCTAGCAGTGTCCTCCCGCGAGCCCAGTCTCGAAATCGGGATGTACCTTTACCTACCTCAAACCAGTGACTCTCGATAAATCGATACCTTTCAGCTACCGTAGTCCTCCTTTCCGTTTGAGGGTCCCGGCGCGACAACGATGGAGCTCGGGGGGTACTGTAGTCTTGGAGACTGGTATTATTGATCGACGATCGAGTGCGATGGGTGGAGTTCAGAACTCCCGTGCTATCGTTAGACGATAGCGATGTCCGCTGAGCGGGTGGTGGACGGGAACCCTGGAAAGATCAAAGATCAGCGTTTCGAAATGCTGTTTTTTCGCGAAAATCGACGAACAGGGAAACATATCTGACGAGAGATCGAAGATCAACTTTCGGAAAATGCTATTTCTTCGCCAATATGGACGAAAACTTGATCTCGGTACGCAAAATGTCTGACCGACGAGAGAGCACGCGAAACGGAGAGAGTCAGACTCTACCAAGCAGTCTCTTTGTCTCCCCTGCCAGCCCATCTCTCTATCTCTGCGCTCTCTCAACGTGCTACGCTATCTCGCCGCCTGGTCGACAAATTAGCAGTTGTAGTAGTGGAAAAAAGCGAAGACTGCGCGCGTTTTATCGATGGAAATTGGAATTCACGATTTTAATCTCGCTCACTGATCAAAATCATCGAAGCATTTACTGGTGTAAAACTTTGATCGAATTCAGAGATATCGGATAGGCAGAGATTGCATCATTAGAGAACACGGATTCTCTTCATTCCGAACGCTCTCTCGCCTCTCTGACCGGTGAGAGATCGTGTGGAATGAAGAGACGTCCTTAGTTTGGGTTCAGAACTTTGCGCTTCACATGCTCAGACCACCGATAGACCTTACACGATAAATACAGGAAAAAAGCGAAAAGACACTGATCAACCTCACGATAAGGAAGTCTTTTCTTACATTAGAATAGCATGTAAGGGTTACATCGCAAGGAAACAAGCAGAGGAAAGAACGGGGGCTGTAAACTCGCAGAGGTAGATCAACCACTCAAAATGCAAGAACCGGCCGCAAAACCGGGGAATGGCGCAGGAAAAATGGCTGAAGACTCGCAATTGAGTGTTTGAGTGTTGAGAAGAAGAGTCAGAAGTCTGACTCTCTCATATTCCCATGCTCTCTCATGCTGTCTAACTGGCGAGATAGTGGAGAAAGGGGGGAGACGAGAGAGCGGACTGATTGGAGAGAGCGCAGACTGGCAAGTCTAAATAAATGACTGCTGCACCTATCTCTCGGAAGAGGAGAGAAGGGGAGGAGGGCAGTGATAAACGATCGGTGCTGGTCTCCTGACTTGCGCCCCCTGTTGCACAGCGAATCGCAAACATGAGAGTTGATGGTGTTTGATCGGGAAGGAATGTATTTTGGTATTATGCTGCATTCATAGTCGACAAAAGCTGATTGATCACTTTCTTCATTCTGCGCGCTGACTCGTCGGTCGACCAATTGAGAGACTGTGTAGAATGAAGAGAGTGACCCATCAGCTTTTGTCGACAATGAAGGAGGCATGAGAATGTTGTTGAAATCAAGCAATCATCCGTTCAACGTGCTCAATCTGTTCTAGCCTGGATAAGTGAAGCGCGAAACACAACTGAATCTTCACCGCAACTCGGGATTTATTGGGAAGAAATGAGCTGATCGACTGGGAATTGGTTGTGTTTCACTCATTTCGTAACACAGCTTGGAACTGGTAAGAGTAATCGAGATCCTGGGGACGATGGAAAGCAAAAAAGGCCAATCCATAAACAAAAATGCACTCACGTCAGGCCAGATAAAGATTAATTCGAGGAGATGTGCGTGCTTTCATTGAATAATTCTCTCCCCGGAAAGCAGATACAATAAAAAGGATTCTACAAGAAAATGACTCAAATTGGAGCTGAGAAAAAACAAAAAAACACGTTTTTTTAGTGTTCAGAATGATCGCTTTCGGATCCGTTAAAGAGCGTGCAAAGGAGTGCAGATGAACCCTCTAATGGTTTCTGAGCGTGATCCTTGCCTTCCTATTCGAATTCTTTCTGGACATTCGAGTCAATTCCTACTCGAGTAAGGAAGCGCTAAGATGTAAGAAACAAGGAAGAACAGCGTTGCGCAAAAGAACGAAAGTGAAACGGTGAGTGTGTATGTAACGGCGTTTTTTCAAGTCCCCGTTCACTGTTCATCGCTGTATTTTCTCGTTCCTTCCCCTTACATTCTCTCCTTTTTCGTTGCGCGATCGTCAAATGCGGGTGGGCACTCTGTTTTGATTACTGGTGATTTGATGATTGACAGTTACAGTGATAGTGTTGGTCGACCCGACAGCTATGGATAGCAAAGGCGCTTTGCAAGCGGGTTGTCAATCAACAATAGGATGGCTTCGCAAGAAATGGTCTCTTCCTTTCACACACTCTCTCACCGGTCAGAGAGGCGAGAGAGTATGTGAAAGGAAGAAACGGTTTTTTTCGAAGCATGTGCTGGTAGATGAAACGAAAGAAGAGAGGTACAAAACAAGTCGATTGTGTCCCATCACCATGCCTCATTAATAGAGCAATCCGCAACTCCAGAAAGTAAAACAGTGGTCGGCAACGAAAAAAGGCGAAAGAGGAAACAGCAAGTCGGGAGGCCCAGCGCAAAAATCACTCCCCCGAGGCACAGCTAGCGGGGGTTCTCCCTCCCCTCTCCTCCCATTTCGGCCCTATCTCTCCCACCACTCGCTCGCTCCTTCCCAGGCCGCACAAAGTGTGCCATTGTAAATCTTTGCCCCTACTTGCGCATTCAACCGACCTCACAATGCCCACTTTCGAAATACTGTGGAAAAAACTGAGGTTTACGGTACTACTTGACTACTGTATTGTCGTAATATTGCAGAAATACTGTAGACTTTAGATAACAGAGAAATGCTGCGAAGGTGGAAATACAAAAAAGGGGCAAGAAATTCGAAACAGAAAAAAAGCGGGCGGAAACTTTTCTCTCTCGCCAAATGGCCACTGCACAATTGCTTCAGGGGGGAAGGAGTCAGCGGGATTTTGTTGAGAGTCTTTCAACGGGCGAGAGTGCGTGCAGATCGGAGAGAGCGGCAGAGAAACAGAGGCGGACGTGCGAGACAGCGGCGAGAGAGCACGCGGAAGCGAGAGAGTGGCGGAATTTTGAATTTCCTTGGTCAGTAGCATGAATGGGGTGACCGACACCTCTTTGAATGAGGAGAGGGAGGTTGGATGTCGGACTAGGAAGGCGGCGGTCCCGATAGAGTACAAACTGCCATTGAATAGGAATCTGGTGCCGGCCAGTGACTAGTAGTTGGATACATTCTGAGCGCTGATTCCAGATAGGATTAGGGATGGCTTGGCAGAAATGACTCTCTTTATTTTGCGTGCTCTCTTGTCTCTCTGACCGGTGAGAGAGTACATCAAATGAAGAGAGTCATTTCATGCCAAGCCATCCCTAGATAGGATTTCGAAATAGCTAGCCATCATCACAGTTCATCCAGTCTTCTCGATCGCGGGTGATCTAGTCCGATAGGTTTCGCCGCTCAAGGATGGGTTATGTTTCAAGAGATGCTTTTCAGACTGTTATCGCGAGTTTGATTAGTATTCTCCGCCCCTTTTCTTTACAAAAATAAATTATATTCGAGGCTCAATGCCTAATGACGACTGCAACTGTTGTTGGTGTTACGTGCTGACTCAGCGCTGATTAATTAGCGTGAGAAAGGATATCTTTTGATCCACCTCTCTACTTTACTCTCTCAAATCCTCATGCTCTCTCACTGACCAGACAGTGCGAGAGATCAGGCGATATTGAGAGAGTCAGAGAATATCTCGGTGCCCGCTTTGCTCTATTACAAAAAGTGAACAGCCTGCCTTCTCTCCTCCTTTCCGCAACATTTTCAGTGGAAGGGAGAAGAGGGAAGGATCCTTTCTCATTTTGAAATGATCTCTCGTCAGGTAGAGAAGCAAAAGAGCACGGGAAAGTGAGAGAGTCAGACGATTGGGACGGAGACTCCTTTCAAACTCTATTCACCAGATGGTTTCAGGAACGGGCGAATCACTAGGAGAGAGAAAAGGACCCGTCGCATTCTGATTTGAATAAGCGATTCAGTTGTGTTTCAACCGCGCTTCTTCTGACTAATTGCTGATGTGAGCGTAATATTGTTTTGTAATTGGTTAAAAAATCCTCAGTAAGCACAAGTACCATGCCGATTACGATTAATCAACCAGCAATTTCATTATGGGTACCATACGAAGTACTTTCTTTGTTACGTCTAGCGTGATAACTGCAGTCATTTTTCCTATAGGTGGCGCTTGGATAAGCAAAAGAGCACGCGAAATCGAGAGTTCCCCTCTCGGTAGGTCACAAGAAATATCAGACAGGGGAAAAAGATCGCCGAGGCGGTAGAAGAAGGAGAAGGACGAAATGTCCAGACAGAGAAGAGATATCGGGAGAGATTTCAGTCTCGGTCTTTCTCTCACAATTGGCAGGCTGTTACCCGGGCTACGGTGGTAGTTTGTGTTTCGAAATTTCGCCTATTCCGATTGTCTTATCGCACTCCCACTAGTCTATATGTCATCAGTAGAGTGTACTTTTCGAGCAGTTTCTTTGCGTGATTTACCGCTATCAGTCAAGTATCGCGGGTACTATTTTATTGCTCCGCGTGATTAATGCTCCTTGGTAGGCGATGGATACTACCGTAGGTGGTGCGCCAGACTACGGTAATCCGTGCGTCGCGTGCGTCACACTTCCGCCCTTTCCTACTGTAGTAGTGTGCCTGACTACGGTAGTGCGTGCGTCACGTGCGTCACACGTTCGCCCTTTCCTACTGTAGTAGTGTGCCTGACTACGGTAGTGCGTGCGTCGCGTGCGTCACCCTTCCGCCCTTTCCTACTGTACCCATCCCCTCCCCGCACACAAAGAGCAACTGGGCCCCGAACAAAGAAGGCGTCATCACTGATTCATGCGGTCTGTCTATGAACTTGGATGCTGCTCTCTCCTTTTTGCACACTATCTCGCCTCTCTGACCGCCGAGAGAGCACGCGGAATGGAGAGAGTCAATCTCGCGTGTGCGTCCCCCTCCCCCATACATGGGACGCCATTTCGATTGCGATGATGAGCTTCTGCTCTCTCACTTTTGCGTGTTCTCTCGCCGGTCAGAGCGCGCGAGAGAGCGGGCCGATTGGAGAGAGTTTGGTCTCTCACTCTACCGTTTTCTATAGTCAGTCAGAGACGGCGAGAGAGCATGCGGAATCGAGAGAGCGTCAAAGAGGAAGCGCCCACCGCATCCCGTCAAGGAAATGAAACGCAGGGCGAAGTCCGAAGAGTTGGGAAATCGGTTGCGGACTACAAACTTGTTTTTGTCGCGTCTAATCAACTCGAGTACTTCCTAAGCAGAGATCGAAGTTCGGGTCCTAATCATCGCAAAACGGCAGAAAGAACGCAGGAACGCTACTCGCAACTATCGAGATGGTCTAAACAATGGGGTTGGGGCATAAACAATCGCCGATCAGAGCGAATAGACGAAAGCAAGAACCGTGATTGAATATCGCGAAAAATGTCGACTACTATATTTTGTGAGTCGAAAGTCGAGAGAGGAAGAGGCAAAACGCTGCCAATAAAGTCGAGCCAAGGGAAAAACAGGGACGGTGATCGGACTCTCTCAAATTTGCCTGCTCTATCACTTTGTCTGATCGACTAGAGAGCATGCGGAATGAGGAGAGGCAGACTATCGAAAGAGGGAAGGGGGAAGAAGACTGTGGAGGCAGCAAAGATCAAGGACATTGGAGCCGGGCAAGAAAGAAGGGGAATCAGAGAAGATACGTTCATAGATCACCCTGAGCCCCGCTATCACGACGTTCCCCACCCAAAAAGCCAGAATCCCGACAAGAACCGTCGACTTCAAAGGCCGCCTCCCTTCTTTGCCCCCACTTCTTTCTGACTCCGCCCCTCTCTGGATTCTGGCTGTAGGGGACCGCCTCCTCGTCCCCTTAGGGGGGTCTAAGACCCCTCGAGGGGAAGAGGGGAGGAACCCATTTAGGGTCGTTCCGTTGCTGCAACATAAATCGTGCTGCCGGCACGCGAAATCTCCCTGAAACTTCCAAGAGGGGAGGGTCGTTCCACCCCGAGTGGTCTTTTTTGGCAGCTAGTCTCTCATTTTTACACACTATCTAGAAGGTTAGAAAGCGAATGCGTCCTTCCGTCGGGTAGCTTTTTCTCAAATGTACGACCATAAATCGCCGGGTTGAAACGACAGCACGCAGCACAGCAAACTTATGGCTGGGTTGGGAGGTTTTCGACTTGAGTCGGGCAAGTAGGGAAGTTAGGTGAGAAGTGGGGATGACATGGCTCTCTTCATCAACAGTCCTCTCTCGCCGCTCAGAGCAGTTTGTTTGAAGTGCTCATTAGCAAAGTCTCGTGTGTGTGCGCCAAGTGTAGCCTAATAGGACGCAAATTGGGTAGGTCATGCCTCAGGGAGCCTGGGTACGGTAGGGTCTACCTTACTTCGCGCTGCTTTATCCGATCGTGTGAAAAACGGGGCCGGGAAAAATACCTGGAAGGTCGGGGAAAAACGGTGGGAATCGAGAGGCAAAGTCAGGCGTTTTTGCGCGGATGAAACAGCGAAATGAGGTCTAAATCTCTCCAATTCGCCTGCTCTCTCGTTTACTCTGACTTATGGATAGACCCTGAGTCAGGCGTTTTTCCGCACGCGAAAAAGCGTGAGCACTACGGTAGAGGCGTGGGAGAGGTGAGAAGTAGACCAAAGTCGGGAGGAAGAAGTGAGTAGGCTTCTGCATCGAGAAATGCAACAATTTCGTATAGACTGCGGCTACAAACTCGCAAAGGGCGAGAGATTTTCTGCCCAAAAACGTCCATTCTGTTGGTTTATTGACGCCAGTGGATGGAAAAACAGCTACTCGCTTCTGCTATTTCATGGTGCAATCTGATAGAAGATAGATCACGAGAAACTCGGAGATTCAAGGAAATTTGGAAGCAATGGTCCGACTCTCTCACTTTCCCATGCTCTCTAGTTTCTCTAACTAGCGAGAGATCGTGTGAAATGGAGAGACGAGAAATTTGGGGTAGGTCATCAATCTTTTTGTTGAAAGCAGTCGTGATTTCCTATTCAGCGCACGCTCAGCTCATTTCCCTAATGGAGAGGCAGAGGGGGTCGCAGCAAACTTTTGGCAGGGACTGAAGTCTCTCCATTCCCTACATCTCTGGTCAGACCTGCCTGGACAATGGGGGTGGCTTTCACGCGCCAGACAGATTCTCGTTGCATGAAAGAGATGCTGCTCTCAATATATATCCCGTCATGGAGTAGAGTATTCAGAATCTGAAGGCGCTCTCACACTTTGCACAATAGGAAATAGTAGGATGTGCAATCTCCCCACTTCCCAATATCTTTAGCCAGAAGCAGCGAATCAGAAGCAAGTCTCAACATTGTGGGCACTCTCATACTCCTCTGAATAAGCATCCTTGTCCCAATCTCTCATTATGCTATGATCTCTAACTGTGAGAGAGAATCAGAATCAAGTCTCGACGTTGTCGTCCCTCTCAATAGGAAACAGTGGGTGGCGGCCACAGCACGGCACCCACTCTTCATTTCCTCTCTCGAAGATGAGGGCATCTGCTCTCTCCATTCCGCGTGCTCTCTCGCTCTCTCTGATCGACGAGGGAACACGGATAATCAAGAGAGTTAGACGCTTCTCAACGCTGGCGGCATCGGAGAGAGTTACGAGAGGCTGCGGGAGGCCATAAATAACGCACACAGCGATCGTTGCAGATTCAACAATCCGCTCTCTCCATTTGGCGTACTCTCTCGCCTATCAGAGCAGGCGAGAGTGCATTGAAAATCTAGAGAGCGCCCTGAACGCCACGCTAATTAGAGTCAGAAGGCGTGCCTCCATAAATCTGGATGTTGAAAGAAATCAGGGTGAAGTCTCGCGGAAAAAAACCGTGTGGCATCCACAGTGGAGGCACTAATTAAGCAGTAAGGAAGTCTCTCAAATCCACCCAATCTCTCCCCTATCAGACGAGAACGTTATCCATAAGAAGTTCGTTAGGATAAGAGGATACTCTTGACAATTCGAGGAATCGCGCGAAAATAAGCTGAATGTGAGGCGTTTTTGTGCAGTGTCTGGTGACGTTTTTCAATAGGAAAGAGCGAGAAAACATCTAGGGGTTGTTCCCCGAAGTCTACTACTACGCTCTCACGTCTGGCGACGATGACGAGAGTGTGTGCGAAATGAGGAGAGCGCGCGGTTTCTATCGCGATTTTCGACAGCGGGCGGGTATTTCGTGGGAAATCGAGGAGTCGGGAAAGGACGGGAATGGGCCTACACCTCGAAATCCATCGCTAGGCGAGATAGCGTGCAAACGTGAGAGAGTCTTTTCGATGCTTTGCAATTTTCAGTGTATTCACGAAGCAACGTGTAGGGAATCAGCGCCTTTTGAATGGGTTCTCAGAGCTAGGAGATCTACGTCGGTTGTTGTGTGCTGGGAAAGTTCAGAGATCGATTCGTTGATCACTCTAGCTCCTCTTTATCGCTAAATAAGTGAGAGAACATGTAAGTCTGAGAGAGAATTTCTCCCTTCTCGAGCATACGGTACTACGCGCCAAGGTCGGCATAATTGTTATAACTTCTTTTTTGAGGGTGAGCGGGAGAGAGAGAGAGGCATACGGTAGGGCGGCCTTGCGCAATTTTGGCGCAGTTATGTTTCAGCAAATCAATAATCGATAGGAATTTCAAGAAATAACGATTGAATTGAGGCTCGAAGTGCAAAATATTAAAACAGAAACGAATATCGATCGCTACTATGGGCTACAAACCAGCCGTAATGTCCACAGTAGTGAAGTAAACGAGCAAGAAAGCGAGGATCTGGTTAGATCGCAAAGCAGGATGAAGAAAGGATAACGTCTCTCCATCCAGCCTGCTCTCTCGTCGGTCAGAGAAACTATAGAGTATGTGGAATGGAGAGAGTCGGAGCAGTGCTCGCTGAAGAAAAGCGCGCGGGCGACAATGGAAAATGATCGGGTTTTTGCTGTGATTGAAGCTGGATATCGTTCAGGGGGAGATGGCAGGGGCTGCATTGATACTACCACGTCAATCGATCTATCAAATCATTTATTTCCTGTATATGAAAAGGGGCCTGGGATATTAGGGCGTTTTCTTCACATTCACGTTAAGACGGGGTCAGGGGAGGCGGTCAGACAGTCGTCCTTTATCTCTTGAACCCGGATCAGGCAGCGGAACTACCTAATACGACTATCGGCATCGTTCTAGAGTTTAATTGGGTTATGGGTTATTGGTTTTTGGGGAATGGAAGCCAACAGGATAACTAATCTGTCAGCGATCGAAACCAGAAGAACGCAGGATGAAACACATTCAAACTTGAATCAGACTCGCCTCTCTCAAACCCCTTTTCGATTATGTTTCACGCAAATATTTTCCTTGGCCATTGCTAGCTAAAAACCACTGCTTGAGATATACTCTTTCAATCCGTAAGTGCGTTCCTCTTCCAATTGAGCCATAGTTACATCCAAATTCGCCCTCGAAATTCCTCACAAAGACACAGCAATCAGTGCAAGAAGCAATTCGAATAGAAAGAAAAGTTGAGAAAACAAAGCTGACCTCGATTTATCAGGCAGAATAGGCAAGAAATCAGTCGAAGAACAACCAGCAAGAACTGACCGTTTTTGGTCGATCGAGGGGGCGGGGCTAACGAGGGGCGAGCACCACTCTCTCCGTTCCACGCACTGTCTCGTTTTGTCTGACCGCCGAGAGAGCGTGGACAACGGAGAGAGTTCAGAGTGAGGGCGGGGCCGGCCTATGCGCTCGCTCAACCGTCTCGATCGGGGCGAAAGAGCGCTCGCAAGCGAGAGGGGGAGGGTTACGGTAGCGTCAGGCTTCATTACCATTTTTGCCTTGCTTGCTTGTAATTCACCCTAAATTCCAGCGAGTTTCAAGTTGTTTATTTTCTCGAATGAGTCATTGTCAGGTGCTAGAGTATCTAGTATCTGTTTTCAATTTCTTTGTCACCAATTGACATTTTCCCAATGTACTCTCAATCGTAGCGCCCAAGGGTATTATATGAATGGTCGTTGGAAAGTTTTCTGTGTCCTTGGCATGTCTAACTTCGCTCTGTGCCGGCCCGTTTTTTGCCCGGCATGTAATGCATTCGATGCTAACGGTTTGAGAAAGGAGGCGAATGAGTGACCGGAGAGAGGGCCGACTCTCCTCATTCAGCACGCTCTCTCGCTGCTCTCACCGGCGAGAGAGCGTGCGAAATGGCGAGACGATAAACCATCGCTCGAGAGATGCGGCGACCTTGGGAAGTTTTCCGCTTTTTGTCCATTGCAATTCGCGTCTCAGACCTTGTAAACCAATAGGAGATCAATTATTAGCCAGAGAGGAGGGGGAATCACAACCATCAATCATTGTGGTTGACACTCGTTTGTGAGATTGTAGGGGAAGGGAGATTGCGAGGGAGTGTTCTCGGCCTTTTCGAGAGTATCGGTTTGTAGAGGTATTCACCAAATTGTCATGATGTAGTTGCGAATGGTTCAAGTCTCGTCTTGAGAGACTAAAAAAGAATTGTTTGTGGTTTAAAAGATATTGTACAGGGATGCAAACGATGCATGTCAATACGAGACCTGTCTTGGTCGCTGTCCCTTCCCTAAATGTCCCTTCGTCAGCGATCCATTATAATTCTTTTCAAATCATAGCAATTATGGATATTACTCCATTGATAATTATTATTATTGCGGATTGAACGGCTCAACGAAAGTCGTTTTTTCTCCGTAGTCGCTGTCTTTCCACAAATCGATATCGCCAACGATCCATCATAACTCGCTTTATGCGATGAGAAGACATTGAATTAGCCCCGCCTCACTGCCCACACTCGTTCGCACCTTCACGCGTCATAACTGGGGAATTAGAGGACGATCAGCGAAATGCTCTCTCAATTTCACGCACTCTCTCGCCGATCAGAGAGGCGAGAGAGCGTGCAAAGTGAGAGTGTTTGTCGCCGGTGAGAAAAATTTCAGTCATATCTGGGCTCCTTTCTCAATGGCCTCCATTTTCCCCTTCTCTCGAATACCGTAATCTGTCCATACCGTATTCTACGAAATGATAATATCAGATGTTCAACCATTTCCTCTTGCACACTCGAAACCAAGGAAAAAAACTTTTAAAACGGTCGAGTTTCACAAATTGTTCGAATATCGGCACATTGAATCAAATTGTTCTTGCAGAAATGCATTCCTTGAAAAAAACAAACAATAAGCTAACGTGATCCTTTTTTATCACCACTATTCATTGAAAGTCATCGATACGAACATAAATTTGTCAGTGCGTGAATTGAAATCTTTATCTTTGCAGTAACATAAAAGACAACCGACATGGAAAATGTAAGCTCGTTGAGAGAGCGATGACCTGTCTCTTTCCATTTCGCATGCTCTCTCTTCAGATAAAAGACAGAATAAAGTGTGAAATGGAGATATTTTGGCCATCACTCCATTGAAAGCGACAGGGGGAAATCTTCGGCCAGGCAAAAGAAGAGAAAAATACTAGCTGAAATGGGGATGGGCTTGAGTATGAGGAGGAAAGAGCTCGCTGGGGGAAAGAAACCGTAGTGATATGAGGGGGGATGATGGAGGAGGCAGGGTACGGTAGTTTGGTGGGTCGATCTGTCGATCGCCGGGTCAGATCAATGGCCCATTCAACAGGACGGCCAGTAGGCAAATCAAGAGAGTGAGCGGGGAGGCGAACGAGGTAGAGTGGGCGTGGTTGCATCTGAAGATTAATTTTTGATTGGATGAGACTGAAATTTTCAAGAAAACTGCTGTTTCAGCATTACTCATGTTCAGATAGCAATAGATAAGGGCTATAAGTAATAAGTCACTGTCAAAACTAAATTGAACGAACGGCGTCGACCGCTTGTTTGAACGTCTAAGAATAGAAATCTAGGCAATGAAACTAACCGATCTCCTAGACAACTGCACACTTAATCTTTCAAACAGAAACATTAAAACCCCTTTAATATTTTTTAAAATTTTCGAAAGAAATCCTGTTTTCGGACCAGAATAGATGGATAAAAACGCACCGATCGCCCAGGCAGCTGCACACTTTAATTCGCTGGCTCTCCCCTCTGCCGTACTCAGTTCGGAAGAGATCGGCTGCGTTCATTTCTCTGCAGAAATTTAACTTAAAAATATTTATTAAATATAATCGCCGATTGATCAGTATATATTAACAATTAATACTGTACTGAGGTTGATAGCTAGTGTCACATCCGATTTGTTTTTTTAATCGGATGTGACACTAGCTTACTAATGCGTGAGAATAAATTCAGTTTTATGGGAACGTTGAAACACATTCCACTTTTCATTTTATACAACCTCTTCCAACATAGATTTAATAGTAAAAAACCCAGATTTTCTTCCTACTCTCTGACCTAGAAGCTGTAATAGTACCTGCAGATATCATATCGATCACTCCTTTTTACTAATACCCCATGAAAGCCCCACGAAAGGCAGAAGCGCTCTAGTCAGTCTAAGATATCGCATCTATCAAATCTCTTGCGTGTTTATGCGACTCATTTTCTCATTTTTACAATTTTTTGTGTGATTTACAGTAACGAACAGTTAAATGAGATTAACGATACCTGCAGATATCATATCTATCGAACATGGCCAGGGTGTGGTTGTGAATGCCCTTCTTCGCTATTGAGATGGCGCACCCGCGCATCGTGACTATTTGGCCTGTCCGCTGACCTGAAATTGTTAGATTTATCCGAGAATTCCGACTTCAAATTGACCTAGAATTTCGAAATTTCGAAAAAATTGAAATGCTTGAAAATAAAAAAAATAAAACTGACCAAACACCACCAAGTCGTGCGTGATCGTCAGGCAGATCGTCCTGGAATGATAAGGAAATAACAGCGAAAAACTTCCAGGAACCACCTTTTCCATGTCTTCTGTCTGGTAACCGTCTAGAAATAATTCTGACCTGCACGCGACTGCCTCTAACAAGTGCGGCGCGGCCGGGTCGTCGCAGTGGCGCGTGAAGTTCTTTGGCTCGTTGAAGATGCTGCAATTATATTTGTTACACGGGAGTAGAGACAAGATCAAAATGGACCAGCGTAACAACTCAAGAAGAATGCGTGAAACTCAACCGATTCACTTTTGCGCTTCAATCATAAACCTTTCAAAAACATTCCTTACAAATAGAATAATTGAATCAATAAATCAAACCCACTTCTGCACCCTCCCGTTGAACAGGTTCTCGTAGTAGGGCGACATGCACGAGTAGCATCGGTTCGGTTTGTACGGGCCTTTTACTGAAAAAAGCAAGAGTAAACATAGGTAGAGACCGCAAGCTCCGCCCCCTTTGTGGGGATAGAGTTTCCCTCAAAAGCGGGATCATGGTCCGACAGCTCGCGTTCTAATCCGTTCCGGACGAGTAAGGGCGCGTTTCGTAGCTATTACCATCCTCCGTAAAGGGTCCAAGGTGGAGCATGATCGGATTACATTGAGTAGGTGAAAAATGACGAAATATGGTCCAGAATTGAGGTTTCAGGGGGTTATCATGATTGTGATCAGCTCCACCTTTGGTCATTCGTTCTCTATATTTTTAGGAGACGATCTGCTAA
>LS581548.1:76498-103743 GCA_900490775.1 Pristionchus maxplancki | reverse complement strand
AGAATTTAATAGTTTATTGGATGCGCGCCTCCCCAGTCATTTCCCTTCCCCTCTCTCCCTCTCCCCTCCCTCCCCTCTCCCCGCGGTTTCTTACCCGGCGTGACTAGCGCGCGCGCTGGAGCGGCCTCACCTCGCTCCCCTCTCCAACCGTCGGACAGCTCACAGCTCGACTGGCGGAAGCTATGGCCTTTTGATTCCGCGCTACGGCTAGAAATAGGCTCCGCCCTCTTTTGCCTCGTCCTGGGTTCTACCCCTTCCCCACTGTGCTCCGTGAGCGTGGTTTTTGATCCATAACTCGGCCTAGAGATGAGATTTTGCCAATCGGTAAAAAACATAGTCTTATTCAGTGCTAGAGCTACACATTAGGCAAGAAAATCAGGCTCCTAGATTACTTTGGTGAATGACGTTGTGGTCTCTAAACATAGGCAACATAAGTCACGACTCTGTTCAAATAGAGAATATTTCGTATTTTAGCATACGCACACAAACACACTATTGAATGTATCGCAGCGCACTGATTAATAAAGAATAGATGAAACCTAGTCGCAATTTGTTTTCTATGATTGCAATTGAAATTTCGACAGGCCGACATTTCCCAATCCACCACCTTCCTCACACACACCACCACACCGCCTTCCTCACCATAGGTGGCACTGCACAGCGCGGCCAGCCACGACAGCAGCCAGATCCGCATCCGTCGTTCAGCAGCAGGCTCCCGGTCATCGGCTCCGCATCCGGGAAGTAGTTCGCGGCTCCCGGATTCTGCGGCTCCCTTGAAAAATAGCTGAGAAGTCAACGAATTCGGCGACAAGAGACGCGAATAAAACGGAAGAGCTGAGTGCTCTGAGAAAACGACGCACTTTCATCGGACTCTCTCAATTTCGCGTGCTCTCTCGCTCCGTCTAACTGACGAGAGAGCACGCGAATTGAGGAGAGCACAAACGGAAAGCAAACGCACAATATGCGATCCAGATGTGCAGTTAGCAGTTTCATATTCGAAGGGAACGGAGAGAGAGGCTTCTGGGAGGTAGAGTGTCGATTTCACATACCAGATCGATTGGAGATGATCGTGACAGACAGACAAACGGATAAGCAAACAGACAGGCGCATTATAGCTAAGAGCAATAGGACAGGAGGACAGAGGAGGAGCAATCGTCCGACTTTCTCATTTCGAAATGGTCTCTCGTCGGTTAGAGAAGCGAGAGAGTCAGACCATTCCTCTATGCAAGCCATTCCTCCTCCGAGAAGACAATCGCTCAGGGAATGAAAATTGGCGCGCTGCTTGACATCATTCGTCTTCCTGCGCATCCAATTGGCGAATTCCTGGCTCTCTTCATTTCACGCACTCTCTCGCTTCTCTGATAGACTAGAGACCATGCAAAATAGAGAGATCAGACAAAATGGAATTCCTGCCAAGAAAGACGCGCACTTATCGTGGAGACACTAGGGAGAAGGACAGATACGTCGAAGCCAAACGGAATTCCATCGAAAATCTGTCTTCTCATCGACTTTTATTTTTTTTTAATTTTTCAATAATTTCTTTTTTCTGAACAGGAAAAGAGAAGACTATCGAAATATGGGTGAACAGGATCCTTTCAGAGAAGAGTGAAACATAGTCAATGACCAAAAAGAATTAGGGCCCATGTCAAGGTAGGAGTCTCTGAGGTAAGACACGCGTTGAGCTGAATGTCCTAGTGAGCCTAAAAAGTCTAAAATGCTCGTGGATCTCTGACTACGTAAAAAACTGCCAGGTACGTCAAAAAGGCAAACGACATTTAATTCCAGTCGATAATGAACACATATAACAAAAAAAGAAACTCGGGCGCATGTCAAGGTACGTAGGAGTCTCTGAGGTAAGACGCACATGAGTTATGGCAGGAAGAGAACATGCACTGAGGAAAGGAAGAAAGTAGTTCTTTCTCTCCACTGAGGTAATTATGATTCGAGCTGACATCAATCTCAGCAGCAATGCAGGCTGGGATGACTGGAGAAAGAATACATCGGAAAAAAATGGAAGCTAACATTTTTTAAAAGCTTTTTATGCTAGACGTAAGGAAGTGAGCAGCCAAAATACGTGAGAACTGTGAGCTCCTCAGTGCACTAGACAGTCGAAGAGTTGAGAAGGCAATTGATAAATTAGAATAAAGGACAGTTCAGAAAAGAATCCGGAAAATTCTCAAGAAATAAAGGTCTGTTTACCCTATTATTTAATAAATAAGTTTATTTTTGGTTACAACCGGAAAAACCAATCATCGAAGGGTGAATGAACGGGACATCTATCACAGATCAGTGAAACATAAATCGATGATGAAACAGTCGCATTAAGATGAGCACGATCGTTCTCCTCCAACTAACAATAAGTGACACTAAAGGGGTCTCGCCCACATCAATCCCGCTAAGGTTTCCTCTTACATATCGCAAAAACTGATATTAATTGGCATGCAATTCTTGATTTTGAGCTAAAACAAAATATCGAGATGTATGGACATCCTGTGGCCCTGGGATATTGCCTCAGCGACTAAGTGACAGCCACTAAAAGCTCCCGATATGGTATCCTGTTACGTCTCGCAAAAGCAAAGACTATAATTGGCCAGTAAATCAAGAAATCGCTCTTTTCGCCTATCGAGAACAATCGAAATTCCGTAGCCAGTGGATATTGACGATCGCTAGCTTCAGTGGCTAAGTGACACTAAAAGCCTGCCCGATATGGTATCCTCTTACGGGATGCCGTGCGTGTTAGCCATTACAGCTCCAGCCAAGAACTAATGGTCGGTCTCCTACTTCGACATGCTCTCTCGCCAGACAGAACAGGCTAGAGAGCACGCGGAATGAAGAGAGTTAGACAGATCCAAGAAAAGAGGAGGAAAAACGAGCGGGACCAGGGTCCTGACCAGTCTCTCAATTCCACCTACTCTCTCGCCTCTCTGACCGGTGAGAGAGTGCACAAAATGAAGAGAGCAGAAGCCATCAGAGAGATGGATCGGTTTACCGCCCTGGTCAAAAGCCTGAGGAGAAAACAGGCGAGAGAGTTCGAGGAACATACTGTCACAAACAGGTCATTAGAAGCAGAACCCCATTTCTCGTCAGTAGTTTGTCACTAGAGTTCGAAAACTGCTGACGTGCCCTCACACAGGGCTCAGAAAATAAGAGACCACGATGTATTTCGACTGTCCATGAGCACATCGCTCCATTAAAGTATGGACTTAGTCGACGACTAGAGATCGCAGAGACCCGAGAAAGCATCGGTAGTCGAATTAAAGGAGGAAAGCGAGGGAAGACGGAATGGCTCCTCATTTGAGTGGCTGGGGAGGAGATTTAAAGGAATGGTCTGACTCTCTCATTTCGCAGCGCTCTCTCGCTGGTCAGAGAAGCTAGAGAGTACGGGGAAATGCGAGAGGCAGACGCCTGCTCGAAATTTGAGTGAGGGGATGGGCCGGAATGACCCAAATAAAGCCCACACCTGACCTCAAGGGCAAAATTCTTTAAAAATAGACCTGAAAATCACAGAAGCAATCAGAAATGATGATGAATTAGTGCAGGAGGTAGTAATGGAATCACGTCTACCCTCTGAATGATCTTTGGTCCCCGGGGAGCTAGTCAACGAGCGCTCTCTCAATTTCCCATGATATCTCGTCTGTCTGACCGGCGAGAGAGCGCGCAATGCGAGGAGAGTCAGGTCATTGCACTAAACGACTAGGAGTATTCCCTGAGCAATCACGGAGAAACGAAAATGGGGTACGGAGGGTATTAGAGCAGCCGTACTATCAAGGAAGCGGAGCATTTTCGAAAATAAGGGTTTCGAAAAAAGAGCCGGTCGGAGACTTTAGAAGCGTCATTTTGTATGAGCTGCTCTGTCTGCAGAGAAGTAAGCAGAATTTAGTCAGATCTTTGGACTGGAGGGTTCAAATGCAATAGACTTAGTTGCTTAGAAGCGAAGGAATGGCTGGCAGAAAAGCCTAACTACCTTTACCTTTTTTGACAGTATGGCGAGCAGCAACTAAGCAAAGAGTGCCGTTCACCTTACAATTGGCACAATCCAACGAGCTAATCTGTCAATAGGTGGGCGCTTCTTATTACTACCTCTTCTCTCTTTCTAGACTCTCTCCGTCCGCCACGCTATCTCGCCTGCTAGATGGAGCGAGAGAGCGCGTGAGATGAAGAGAATATTACTCCCGCCCCCGACGCGCCAACAAGGTCGTCGATCATATAACATGTCATCCGGAGATCGCCTTAGGAGCACTCTCTTCACTTTGCCTGCTCTCTCGCTGGTCAGAGAAGTGCCCTCACCCATTCCTACCTGGGGGAATGAGGACTCCAGGAAGATTCGGTTAGGGACTTGGGGGCAATTGGAACAGAAATCGGTTAAAAGGGCACTAGAAGTTCGTCCAGGCAGATACAAGAAATAGTGAGCAAAAATCGGAGTTAGCCTGTCAAAAGGACATTAGAAAAGCGAATACTGAAAAAAAGTGAGCAAAAGAAGAAAGGTGTGCGATTGTCGCTCGCTTTCTCTCTCGAAAAACAATAATTATTGTTTACGGAAAGTTCGAGCCGGCCTCCGACAAGCGAGAAAAATGGCGCGCCGAGAATTATTCTGCACATTTTTTGGCGCAGCTGCGAGAAATATGTGGAAATAACGCAATTATAGGATGCGACTGCGAAAGAATTATCGGAATGTAAGTCTTTTTGCGTGTTCTGCGTGAGGAAAATGATGACGTGAACACGCAAACCAAATTGTCAGTAAAAGGAGATAAATATGACTCCTATTGAGAGTATAGTTCACTCAGGATGCAGATAGCATAGGTAGTTCAGTAGTAGAACTCCTGCCCGGTAAGCAGAAGCCCCGGGTTTTACTCCAGGTCTGTGCATTAACCTTTGATATCTCTAATGAAATTGTCAGTAAAATCAAGGCGAAATTGCGCTTGCTACGGGTTCACTGACAAGGTCTGGCGGGTAATGGGTACAACATAATGAAATCAGACTATGAATCGAGCCTGACCATCTCCCTAATGTGAGAGGAGATGTGCATTTGACGGTCTAAGGAGGGAATAGGAGAAGCGAGAGGGAAGCCGTTCTCGAAAACATGATGCCTATCCCCCTTGTCCCTCGAAACGTGTAGGGAATGGGCGCGCTCTTGAGTGGGGTGATTGTGCGGCGAGAAGCGAGAGGGAAAGAAAGAAAGGGTTTGAAAATGACCGGAGAACTATGCCGAGAACCCGGACCAGAATACGCACCACCAATATAAACGGGGTCGCAGCATCTGACGGACGAAATGATTTTAAGGTTTAAGTTTTCTTTGGAAGGGCGACTCCAATCGAGCAGTGCGTGAAACACAACACATGAGATGTCTATGACATACATCGTTTCAACAGCGAATTTAGATACAAATTTCCGAATGAAGAGACAAACGATGAAGCGTGGAGAGAAAGAAGAGAGAAGAAGAAATAGTGAGTAAGAGGAGGGGGGAGGAACTGATTTCGCTCTCTTTCCCGGCTCGAGTTACATGTTAGATGCTCTCCTCGAGTCGAGCGAGGGGATGGGACAACTGATATTTTCAAACAATGCGAAGGATTCTGCGATTAAGCATCTCACTGTTGAAAAATTGTGGTCGTAGGTGTTGTTGTTTTAATAAGATAAAATGTGAAAATATCAAAGAATCTAGTGCTCGATGCGCACAAAACAATCGTATGAAACATAGACGGAGAGGGTTGGACAAGGATGAGGAGGAAGAAGAATTAACGGCGCGCAACGGATGGAAGTGACATCGGTCTGTCAAATCTTCTCGGATGTCTCTCCTCGTTTCGTGCGCTCTCTCGTCTGTCTGACTGGCGAGAGAGCGTGTCGAAGTGAGAGAGACCCAACAATAGAAGTGAGGGCAGATGATGATATTATTTTTTTAAAGTTTTCTTTAAATGCGAAACGAAAGTTCTATCGAACAGTACGGGAAATTAGAGCGGAAAAGCACTGTGTGAAACATAATAGAGAGATAGCCAAGAATTCGGAATTCAGGAAGGGAAATGGGGCGGGCATAAATGCTTCTCCCGGTTCCCGACCGACTCAAAATTAAACTGAAATATCAGCGATAATCGCATCACCGATCGGTGCTTGGAATTGGGCAAATGCCACCTAGCACCGGCCTGGATTTCACTCAATCAGCGTTTCTATGAATCGAGGCCCCAACACTAATCTAGCAAAGTCAGAGTTACGAAGCATTCGACCAGTTCGATAATCATAGTTAAAGGACCCCCCAGGTAAGGTTCATGTTGTTGAGCGCCAGTGCTAGTTAGTCGAAGATCAGCAGGAGAGGCGATGGGCGAGTAGGGAATACAATAATGAGCGTCCGCTTCTCGCGAAATGGCCAGTCAAAGAACAGCGACAAGTAAGAAAAAAATGGACGAAAACGAGCAAAATTGAAGAAAAATTAGATGATAAATTAGGTGAGAACGACTAAGAGTTGGACGCTTTGCACGACTGAATACACTAATTGCCCGTCTCGATTTCAGTCAAATTTAATTAAAATTTGAACAAATGCCGCCGAACACTACAGTCTGCAACCAGCGCACTAATAGCCCAGTCTAGATGGCTCGATTACTAACTACTCGCTCGCTGGAGATTCAACCGCTCTCGCCGAAACACGAGACTCATTAGTGAGTGTGAGGAAATGTATGGGAGTGACAGGGGCGAGAGAGTGGGCGAAATGGAGAGAGCGGGGATAAATGAGGGAACTCTCCTGTTTTGGTGTGTTCTATTGCAGGTTAGAGAGAGGCGAGAGATCAGGTGGAATGGAGAGGGCAAAGAGAAGGAGGAGCAAGGTGGAGCCAAATCGGACGGGACCTGTCCTCATTACTCGTGCCCACTCATCGGTTGGATGATAGTCGCAGAGGGGGCGCAGAGAATCACATTGAAAGTCTTTATAATTTTTGAATCTGCAGGTCACACCTATTAAGCGAAATCTCGATTTCCAACAGAAGAGGAACACGTGAAAGATAACCGAACTCGAATCATACCACGAATGTGCAAAATGCGTTCGCGCAGTGATAAAAACAGGCAATTTTTTTGAAAAAAGATGGCCCGAAATCAACGAAACGGCCCAAAGTCAAGGCGAAACGTCAAGGGCGCATCGCCGAAATTCATTGAATTTCACTGCACTTTCCTCATCCGCCGCGGCGTTAATGAATTATTCACCCGTCAAGGATAAAGAGCCGCGCGTCGCTTGAACCCGGCTAGAGGGAAGTTTCAGAACGGGAGCAATTACTCTCCTCATTCCGCGTGCTCTCTCGCCTCTCTGACCGGCGAGAGTGCGTGCCGAACTAAGAGAGTTTCAGAACCGGGAAATGGAGACTGTGATCGTGCGCGGAACCCGGGCATTTTCTGATTCGCTGATACAACTAAGAGCTTATTTAAACCCGGCGGGGGAGAGTTTCAGAACGGGTGCAATTAGTCTACTGATTTTGAGTGTTCTCTCGTCTCTCTGACCGGCGAGAGCGAATGTGAGTCTCAGAACCGGGAAATGGAGAACTGTGAAATAGCGCGTCTGGGAGCCAGGCATTCTTGCGAGAACCGGGAAATTACGATCTGTGAAATAGACCGGCGAGACTGCGGGTGTGGTGGGAAGAAAATGCCTTCGCGAGCCCATTCAGAATGCGAGAATGACTTGGAGCGGGCGGCGGAAGTAGAGAAGTGATTAAAAACGTGCTAATAGGCATTTAAAGTGTCGGTTTTTTGCACTCACAATCAGCGACGAAATTCGGGATTCCACATACGTTTCACTCTTTCTACGTTACTAGTCTGTTTGTAATTCGACTGATCGTAGCTGGCTATTGAATTTACAAGACAAATTTAACACTTCCCTCTGAGCTGTGAGACTGTTTTGGGCACTAATGTCAAGTTTGAGATCCTACCTTCAATAATGTAGTTCACCATTCGAGATAACCGACAGTTAGTCTCATTTAGGACGGAGTGGAGAGACGAGTATCCGATGTTCGAGTACTTTTCGACCTACTGTCACTTACGTATTGTGAATTTGACAGTTCTAGGGCAATTTAATTCTAATATAATGGAAGCATAAAGGACAAGATGCGTGCGAGAAAGGCAGCAAACGGTGGTTTCGATCTAATTCACAGGCACTCTCTCTCTCTCTCAATTCATCAGCTATCGAACAGTAAAGAGTGGCTATACGTAAATTGAGGAGAATGAATTATAGTATTGCTCGTCTGAGAAAGAAGGAGGAGACATCAAGCGAAAAAGGAGGCAAAAACGCCTCGACGCGCATGCAATAAAGCGCTAATTTAAAGGCGAAAAGTGAGAAGAGAGAATAGTAAGAATTCAGGCGACGGGGGAGGAGAAATGTGTCCGGTTCGCTGATGAATGGTCTGAGTCTCTCTATTTCCTACGCTCTCTAGCTTTCTATGACCGGCAAGAGAGCATGGAAAATTGGGAGAGTCAATGTCTAGCAAGTTAGAGAGCATGGGAAATCGAGAGAGCCAGGAGAAAAGATGTCCCCTACTCTCTTAGGAATGAAATAGCGCGAGAGTCTTACGTGACCTCCAGCCATTTAGCAGTGCAAATTTGGCTAGGCGATGCTTTTCGCTGAAAGTTGGGAGATGAAAATAGATCCTAAGTGTCAGAGACTTCGGAGAAATTGTCTGCGCAAGGGAAATTATATAAATAAAACTCTTGGAATAGAAGGACGGTGTTTTATTGTCTGAAGAAATTATAGTAGTGTGATTACGTTACCCAGTGCAAAGGATAAGCGCCGAAAAAAAGGCATGTAGTACTAATTGATAAGAAGAAGAGTGAGAGTAAACTGCTCAGTATTGAGAATAAAGTGGTCACTGACCAGAGGATGCTGTCAGATTCAGACTCGGGCGTCTTTTCAATGACAAAACCGAGAAATAATGCTATTAGACTATCACGCGTCTTCTGAGAAATTGCAGGAAAACGCCTCCCTTGAGGAACCAGGAGCCGAAAGTTTGAGCTTTGACTATGGCAATTTTTTGTTAGACTATATTGGCGACGAGAAATTTTTGAGTCACAATTATTTGTCCCAAAACCGGGTTTTAGACATTTTCCGGCTCTGGGGCCGGCTATGTCATATCTCAGCTCTCAGACAAGCTAGGAGGCTGTACCCGGGCTCAAAAAATGCGGAAAAATATTCTGAACAACTTTGCTGTTGACAGCAAACCAAATGGAAAATTATTTCAATTCGAAAATTCTGATAAACCATTTTCAGAATCAGAAAATAAATTCTACAGGTCCGGGGACCCCCCCATTCCTTGTGAGTGGAATGCAGATTCGGAATCCCCATACTTGTCTTAGTTTGTAAAAAATTTGACCCAAGGGCCTAGGCCGTGAAAATCGACCTTCCGGACTCGAAAACCACCTCGGAATCACGATTTTTCTGAAAATATCAAGGTTTGAAGGCGCAGATCTTTCCAATTTTAGCTTCAATAGGGGTGTAATCGATGGGAAAATAAGTCATGGGATGTGGAAAATGTTTCCTGAAAATTTGAAACCGTTTGCTAAATTTTTTTGAAATTTCATTTTTTCGAGTTTTTGCTCCGAAAATCGAAAATTTCGTCAAAAAAATTTTTTCGTCGGATTTGTTCCAAACATTCAATTTATGTTTTGAACTACCAAAGAATAAGTTCCAAGTCGATTTCACCTATATTGGAGCTAATATTGGAAATATCTGCGCCTTCAAACTTTGATAATTTCAGAAAAATCGTGATTCCGAGGTGGTTTTCGGGTCCGGAAGGTCGATTTTCACGGCCTAGGCCCTTGGGTCTAATTTTTTACAAACTAATACATGTATGGGGATTCCGAATCTGCATCCCACTCACAAGGAATGGGGGGGTCCCCGGACCAGTAGAATTTATTTTCTGATTCTGAAAATGGTTTTTCAGAATTTTCGAATTGAAATAATTCTCCATTTGGTTTGCTCTCAACAGCAAAGTTGTTCAGAATATTTTTCCGCATTTTTTGAGCCCGGGTACAGCCTCCTAGTGTGTCTGAGAGCTGAGATATGACATAGCCGGCCCCAGAGCCGGAAAATGTCTAAAACCCGGTTTTGGGACAAATAATTGCGACTCAAAAATTTCTCGTCGCCAATATAGTCTAACAAAAAATTGCCATAGTCAAAGCTCAAACTTTCGGCTCCTGGTTCCTCAAGGTCATGCAATCTCTCAGAAGACGCGTGCTATACAGATTTGCCAATTTTGCGTGTTAGAGGAGTGAATAGGGCTCAGCTGGGCGTTGCACTACACAGCCTGTCAGAGTGGATGAATTCCTTTGTTCACCGCGGCGTACGTATTCTAATGCGCCGGGTCATTCTGCGTCGCTCGATTGGGAATTGAGCGGCGAGAAATGAGTGAAAATTTCGAAAATTATGCCGGAAAATCATGGAATCTCTTCAAGATTACAAATGTTTTTAATGATCCGCGGTGTCGAATCACTCTAACCAACCGCCTAGAAGGCTCCCTGTTGTTTTTGAGCCATTTGATTATCAGCAAAACTCCTCATACCCATAACTTAATTTTTATTGATTTTTGGAGTGTATCAACTACCTTTCATCTTCATTTAAACCCCAACACCATTACCATCGTTTTAAAGAGGATAAAAGGGGCTCTCATCTGAGGAAGGCGATTGTTTATAGAAGTCCGCATATTTAATTAAAGTCCAAAAAACTACCAAACAAAGCACATAAGAATGATTTTCTCTTCAATCCGAGATGTTATCAACAATCGCCTTCCTCAGATGATAGCCCTTGTTTTCCTCTTTAAAATGATGGTATTAGTGTTGGGGTTTAAATCTAGATGAATGGTAGTTGATATACTTCCCGTAAATTCATTTTCAACGTACCTCGCCGCGTCATTTCACGTTTTCGAGCGGAATGACGCGGTCTCTGCGCGTTAGTTTCTGAATGAGTTTCATTGGACTATCAATAGTTCTTGCTCTGAACGTATTTCGCTTCGAACACGTCGTCAAAATTTTAAATATGCTTCACTGGTCACACATCATTTGATGTCATTTCACATCATTATCCTCTCATTTTTCTCCACCGACCCATCGATGAGCAGATCAGCGAGCAAAATAAGAGGGCAAAAATAAGATTAGAAAGAGAATCGTGGTCCGCCGTCTCTCATCCACTCTGACAGGCTGTGCACTAGCAGTGCGCTGCTTTTCATAAGGATAATTAAATATTTTCGGGATTACAATTATGCAAAATGAGTCAGGGCGCAGAGGGGCTCGAGTGGGTCTTGGAAAATGACGGGATTGCCAGTGTTGCTATAAAACGAAAAATCATAGTAATTTTAATAAACGACACGAATTCGAAATAAAACTCAGACAAGCGATCCATACCACCCATAATGAGCGAGAGGAGCACAGCGAGGAAAATAGAGAATGGGAGCTGCGAGCATAAATTGAGCAGAGCGAACAACGGCTACAAATGTCCACAATTAGGCGCAAAAACGGCCTGGCTCTCTCTCCGTTTCCCATGCTCTCTCGCTTGTCAGACCCACGAGATAGTGAGGGAAAGTAAGAGAGCGGTGCGCGGTCAGCAAAAAAGGCCGGAAGCGAAAAGTAAACGCCTTTTTCGCGGTCCTTGAGAGAAATTAGAAGCGTTTAAGGAGCAGTAATTCGTAATGAATCGGTGTAGTCAGTTTCGAAAAGTTAGAAAAATAATAGGAACATTACTGAACGAATAGAGTGTGGGATGAAATGAATGCAGCCTGCTTAGCGCCTGGTTGACCGGTCGCTCAGTCAATACAGCCGTAATTGCGAATAGGAACGAGATCGAGGAGGAATTTCCTAGAATCCGATTTTTTTCAGTGGACCAGGAAACTTGAAAGCAATGTTGAGACAAAAGAAGGCAACTGACGTGAAATCTGCGCGAAAATAGGATCACCAAGGACCAAAAAAGGCGAGAAATGAAGCTGGCAGAGAAGCGAGAGATCAGGCACAATGAAGAGACGGGCTAAATATCCTGACAGGGCCTAAGCGAAAAGAATCATGGGCGCTCCGTGGATACATAAGGCGTGAAACGACACTTTTCAACGACTGGAAGTTACAATGAATATAAAGTGACAAAAGGGTGAATGAATACGAAAGAAATGAGGCCCGAAGCGAGAAGTGGTGCGCGATCCATGGATACCAGGGGAGTTGGCGCGAGATTTTCCCACCTCTCAAAGCTATTGATCACCCCTATTCTCCTCCGCTTCTCGCTTCCTTTTTCTCGGTAAATGTAGTGACGGTGGGAAATATACATGGAAATATTCTTGCTTCAGGAAATTTTAAGCGATTTTAATGCTGGCTATGCGCTTTTAACCCGGATGAACTCAATGAGCACTTTGCAAGCAATCCGGAAGGGAGAACAAAGCCCTTCGAACCGTCTGACCAGAGAGATCATTCGAAATTAATAGAATCAAAGAAGAAAGCAAAAAGAGGGACTTTGCCCTTTGGAGGCGGCAGTAGAGAGGCAAAAGATGACTTGACAGGAAAGGGTCTCTTCATTTTGCGTGCTCTCTCGCCAGTCAGAGAGGCGAGAGAGCACGCAAAATGAAGAGACCAGTTCTTGCGAAGCAAAGTCGACATAGGAAGCAGCCGTCTAATTGGCAGACTTCATGGCAGCGGCGTAATTTTCTGTCCAGATTGCGGTTAGAGCAGACGATAGACAAGGGGGGAGTGAGAGGGTGTCTTTCTTGCACTTGAGTCTCTTGCCGACCGAAAAGAGATTGTGTTGATTGGCGAGGGCATTTGGAGATGGCTTATTGCATCCTCTTTTTTTTATTCGACCTTTTTTTTCTCCAAATTAGCAAAAAAAACGTTTAAATAACAAGGTTTATAAGTATTTTTTTATTACGATCACAATGAAAAAAAGATAATCATACTACTGCGGGGCAACAATACGGTATAGATAGCGCGTCTTTTTGTATCCATCATTGACAATTTCGAGGTGGGCAGTGGCATTTCCTGTTCGATTGATTATGTTCTTGATCCTTTGAGAGTCCTCCAAGTCCCAATCGCAGTAGGTACCCATCCAATGGATCTGTATTTCTTCGACTAACTGCACAGCTTTGAAAATGAAGGCATAATTTCTCTTGCGTTCAATTACACCTGCAAATACTTATGTATTTCGTACTAAACCGTAGAGGGACTTACCTGAATCAAGGATATGCCGTGGGTCGAAAAACTCTTGTGACAGCGTAATTCGTTTAATGTTACCAGCAGTGAGAAGAACGATGAGAATGGCACTGAAATTGTTAATATAATACCAATTTTCGGACAAATTAAATATTTCCACAAATATAAAAAAAATACTTACAGACACTCTTCGCCTGCATCGAAATATCCGGTGACAGCCAGTGTTTCGATGGGAATGTCTCTGATTGTAGTGGCAAAGTGTCTTATTTCTGCGGGACGTGCTTTCATTGAGATGTTCACTTCGATTGTTTCAATGCGCGAACATCGATTGACCAGTCTAGAGAAATCCATTTTCGTCCGCTTGACAACTCCGCTGAATTTGACCTCTTCGCTCTAAAAATATAACTGTTTAATCATAAATAATCTTTAAAAACAACAAAAAACAAAAAAAAAGCTGACGTCATCAGGTCGTACGCCCTTTTGGTACATCCACGTGTCCACTCCAAAATACGAGTGAAGGCCGAAGGGAATGCGCATGCTCATGAAGATTTCGTCGTTGAATGAATGGTTGGACCAGCCAAGCCATTTGATCGGTGGATGACTCTTGCGATTAGAGAGGTTCTCGATTGCCAAGTTGTTCCATCGGCGAGAAATCTGAATTATTTGCATGAAACGGGATTTTGTATGATCGTGATTAAAACAAGTATCAATGATTGAGAGTAGTGATGACAATTCGGCACGCGGCTCTCTCGTTTCGAATGATCTCTCACTAGTCAGAGACACGAGAGAGCGCGCGAAATGAGGAGAGACGAATGTCGATTTGTCAACACTAATTGAGACATTTGAACATTTCTCACCAATCTCATGCTGTTGATGTCTGCTTTTCCCTTCTCGATTATCCCTCGAACGATGTCTGAGGGGAGATTGCTTAGGTTGACGCAGTCTTCTTCAGTGGACATGGCTGGAAGGATGATTAATTATAATAATATTTGAATAAAGAGCGCACGAAAGTTGAGCAAGCAAGGAACGGACTGAAAAGAGGTAAATGAGTGAGTGTTCAGAATGGGGTAAGAGGTCTGTTAAGTATTGAGAGATCGGTGCCATCCAACCCCCGTATTCCCGTACTCTCTCGCTTCTCTGACCGGCAAGAGAGCATTGGAAATGGGAGAGCCAGACCATTCCTCCATTACGACCCACGGGCATTGATCGCGGGCTCGAAAGCAATGCACCCGCTGGCATAGCTTGGGCTGATTAATCACCTCGCACATGTTTTTCCTAGTTTATTATTTTAAAAATCGATCTGATATCATCAATGTCGTTTACTGATGGTCTTTTTAACCTTCCATCGGACATTGTTCGAAAGTCATTCATGTTGGGCAGGAAAACATCAATAATTTGAAATTGGTGAGTAAACTTTTACAAACTTCCCTTTGATGCTTCTCAAGTCTGAAGCCTTTCTGGCTTTTTTTGAGATTTGAGATATTGCGATATTTTTGTGATATGGGATGCATCCTATTTTAGGTGTCTCGTCGTTGGAATGACTTGGCGAAAGAGCATCTCAGCAATCGAAAGATACTTCTTCCAATCAAGTTGTTTCGCTGGTCAACCAGTACGCATGAGTACATACAACTGCATATTGCTAGCAATCACCGATCATATTTCGGGGTCTACACATGGAGATATCATATTTCTTTTCAAACGAGAGGGGTAAGACCTTGGCCAATAAATAGGCGGATACAACAAAATTAAAACACTTGATTGTTCATTCCAGTGCATCGAAGCTCATCGCCTGTTCGGAAAATGCAAACTCCCTGACCTGTCCCGAATTTTCGACCGATGCTCTACTATCGATCGACTCGAGTTCGTGATAAACATGAATGAAAAACCTGAGGAAATTAAAGTGCTCAGAAGTGCATTGAAGGATGTCACTATCATTACACTTGCAATTACTGGGCGGCACAGTCTCACCGCCGACTCACAGTATGTTACCAGTAATTCATTGCTGAATTTTTATTGCTCAGTAAATCACTTATTGCAGAACAACAATCCTGGATATGCTCATGGAGCACTCAGTTCAACGTCTTGTGTTCATTGTGAATGAATTGACCACTACCATGCTGAATCAATCAGGTAGTTTTTGCGACTTTACAGATCGTGTGGTCAATAATCGAATTTCAGGAGGAATTTTGCTCTTTCTTACGAAAGCAACGCGTTTGGTCAAGGAAGTAGTGGTAGAGTCAGTTGAGTGGAAAAATCTTCAAAACCCTTCATACTGGCAAAATTTCACTGATACACTGAACGGATCTGGAAGAGTAACTGCTCAATTGGACACTGATCTTTCACTGAACGATTGGCAGTACAGAATCACCATTATTGCACCTCAGAAATGAAACCAATCGTATATTTTTCTGTTGCGCATTTTCCATGTATTTGTTGTCTTAAACAATGAACAGCAATACAATATGAAACGTGCAATCTCGCTCTACACGAAAAGATTTCATACAGAAACGAAAGATAAGAGCTGGCTCGCTGCTTTTACATTGAACTGTCAGCGCTTTCACGCAGGATGAGACAAAGCATTTTAGTTTGAAATTTGGCGAAGCAGCTGGTAGATAATAATATGTGCGTTCATCGAATTGTGATCATAGATTTCGCGCCCAAATGTGACAGGGGAACGCGTTCTTCGGGCTCAGATTCACTGGCATTCACCTCGTAGGTAGCAGTGACTATCAATGTCACTTCCAGGCGAAGTCTTGAGTCTCTGCAATCTCCCATCGGACGTCATACGAAAGATCATTTATGTGGGACAAGAGCATGTGGATGCAATGAGACTGGTGAGGGTTGCTGTTGTTGTTGTTGTTGTTGTTGTTATTATTGTTTTTTTCAGATAACCCGTCGTTGGAACAGCCTGACAATTGAGCATCTCGGTACCCGCTCGCGCCTTCTCCCGATCAAGTGGCTGTGCTGGTTTGATGGTTATCATAGTGGACCAATTTGCATGGACATGCATATTCCGGTTGATTATCGAAAGTATTTCGGCTTGGAAAAGTTTTTCCATCATTCGTCAACGATTCCACGTGAGAAAGGCGTAAGTGTTATCTTTATTAGTCAGACAATCGTCAATTCTTTTAGTGCATCGAAGTAAATACGGAAAAGGAAATTAATGGCAAGACAATGAAGGAGTTCACTCGTTTGTTCACTAGATGCTCGCGAATTGAGCGAGTCGAACTCGTGTTTAACTTACAAAAGCATCGCAAGAAGCTTAAGCTGATCAGAAAAACAATGAAACAACTCACCATAAACTCAATTGCGGTCTCAGGAAAAGATGAGCTGTCGGCAAGCTCGAGGCAAGCAATAACAAATTGATTGAATATTATTCAGGTCGATCCTCCTCAATCTCCTTAGAAAATATCCTTCTCCCATTCATCGCCTCATTCTCTCAGAAAAAGTCTTGAGCCCCATACACTTGAATAGATCAGGTGAGCTTGTTTTTTTACTCAAAACTTTATCTCCAACTACTTTTTGTTGCAGTACTCCAGCTAAAAAGCGGATGCGGTCGTTTCTTCATCGCCGAATGCCTGAAATACGTGAAAGAAGTGCAAATCGAGGCTCTTCAGTGGTACAATTCCCAACACTGGGTAGACATGACCGATGAACTCAATGGAACTGGCAAAGTCGTTGCTAGACTGGATGAGGAGATGCTGGCAAATGGCAAAGTCAATTGCCGTATAACGATGACGACTCGTTCACCCGAAAGTTATCACTGAATGTTATTTGCAGTATATTTGCACTCGACTGAGTCGTACATTTGTGTCCATGTGCGAAACGTGTCGAATAAATTCGTTTGAATTCCAATAAAGTCAAGCGTTGTTCATATTATTTGGGAAACGACAGAGAAATTAACATGAAGCGGGTGGTCAGAATTCAAAGTGAGATGATACTGTATCTGTTCGTAGCTCGTACGAGTCTCTTTTGGCGCGCTTTTTCAAATTGAACTTCATCTTTTGTCAGATCCTTAACGTTCAATCACTGATGTCACCACGTAAAGATGTTCACGGCCTCAACCTCTGCAATCTTCCATCGGACATCATTCGGAAGATTATCGACGTGGACCTGGAAAAACAAAACATCAGCAACATCAGACTTGTGAGTGCTTTTTGCAGTTCTTATTATTTTCTATTCTGTTAGTCGTCGCGAGCGGTCCCCTCTCCATTCGCTCTGATGGAGAGCGGTTTTCCCCTAATTCCCCTCGTCTCGATCAACGACTCAACAAGAAAGGAATCCCCATCCAAGCCGGACTCGTCGCCGTGTGATGGGTATGACCACCTAAGATGTTTGGTCCCTCAGAATCTAGGCTCGATTCTCTCGCTCAAAGATAGATCATTCGAGTTTGGAGGACTCGCGTTCATTGAAGAATCCAGAACACGCAAGGCATCGTTTTCGACCAACAGTGGGATCTATCAGTGTGCAATGCCATCAAACGTCCTATCGGGAACCAAAAGAACGGAACTCTCTCTCCAGTCGTTGCGACTGTGACAAGGAAAGAAGACCAATCCCCTGACCCGACATCCCTCAAAATGACTATTTCGAAATGTGAAGAACAGCCCTCTGACACCCCATCTTGATCAGCGCCCAGAAAGCGACACTGATAAATATTGTATTGTATTATTTTCTAAGCAGCAGCCGGCACTTCTACCCATTCCCCGACACCGATTAATACCTCCATACCATCATCTATTTCTAACCGTCAAACTAGAATTAGAATGCCAGAATTCTGTTCAGGGAATCAGTTAAACTGAATGGTTTTTCTATTTTCATCCAATTGCCCATTAAAGCGCGGCTTCAAAATTCTATTCAGATCTCTCCACGTTGGAACAGTTTGGTTGGAGCTGCGTTCTTCCCGATTAATCGAATTCGATGGTTCCCTGGCTTATCTGGACAAATTTGCATGGAGTTGAGACTTGCGACCAAGTACCAAAGCTGGTTCGGAGTTGATAAGTGCATCAATGAGTCTAAGGACGCAGCCTTTTTTACAGGCGTAAGAATTTCTGAAAAGTAGCATAACTCGCTTAAATAAAAAGATCTTAGATCTTCAAAGCCAGCTCGGGAGGCATTATCGATCGCTCCGCTCCTTTCCTTCGTTTATTCAAAAGATGTTCGAGTATTGATCGAGTTGAATTCAGCATCGATATAAACAATAACATTGGCAATTTCAAAAACATCAGAATTATTATGAAAGACGTCGCAATTAAGACTCTTACAATGACAGGGCCTGGGTCTTTGATTGAACAGGCGAAGTGAGTCTAAATATTTCCATTAAATAGATGATGAATATAATTTTAAGTCAATATGGAAAAGGAAGGCCACTTAATTTTTTTCCTTTCAGATACGTTATCCTCAAGTTCCTCGAGGATCGTCCTGAGCCAATCCAACGCGTTGTTCTATCCCCAACTCTGATCATGTGTAGAGCACCTCGCAGTAGTTCATGTCAGTGTATTCTACCAATTATTATTTAAAAAATTGCATTTTAGATATCCTAGCATCGGGATTCGCTCCGTTCCTCTTTGATCTAGTCAAATTAGCGAATGAAGTCCAGATCGTGGCACAGTGTAACATACAAGATTGTCGAGAAATGGAAGATGAATTGGGCAGATCGAGGGTTGCTGCTCGGCTGGAGGAGGTGAATATCGGTAAAACTGTGCTCTGCCGTATCACAATGACTACAACGGTGTCCAATGAGCAGAACTAAGATTGTTAACGGCTCTGTTCTTGTCCGACTGATTTATTCATTTGATCGTGTGTTTTATTGAATAAAGACAGTGGCATTGTCTTCAAGAAGTAGCTAGTTCGTTTGTTCACTCGATCTAATTAAAAATAAACACTATGCAATTCAACATTAGTCAACTTTGCATAAGCGATGCGGGTGGCCCAAATTCAAATTCTGGCGACACAATTTTCAAAGACGAGTCTATAGCTTCTACGAGTCATCTTTTGGCGTCTTTTTCAAGGCGTACAGTTTCAATTTGTTCTTCTTTAAAACTCAAGGCCAACGATGACGACACATGTAGATCAAGTCAACCTCTACAATCTTCCATCGGATATTATAAGGAAAATTATCCAAGTGGCACCCGAAAACGTCTACAATGTTCAGCTGGCCAGTTAATTGATTGGAATTCTTGAATATTTGTACAATATTCAGATCTCTCGCCGTTGGAATGACTTGGCGCTAAAGCAAATCACTACTAGCAACCCTCGTTTCCCAATCAATCGAATTCGCTGGTACGCTGGCTTACCTGGACAAATTTGCATGGAATTGAGACTTGCGACCGAGCAGCAAAGCTGGTTTGGAGTTGATAAGTGCTACAATAACTCTAAAGACGAATCGTTTTTCACAGGCGTAAGCATTTCTGAAAAGTAGCATTATTAATATAAATAAATCTTTAGCGCTTCGTAGCCAACTCGGGCGGTACGCGGGTAATCGACGGCAGTCCTTTCCCTCGCTTGTTCAAAAAATGTTCGAGTATTGACCGAGTTGAATTCAGCATCGATATAAATAGTAACGTTGACAACTTCAAAAACATCAGAATTGGAATGAATGATGTCGCAATCAAGACGCTTGCAATCGCTGGGCCTGGCCCTTTGAATGAGCAGGCGAAGTGAGTTTAATTTGTTTCCGTTAATAAAGACTACAATTTTAATTGATTATGGAAAGTAAGTCTCACAGAGTCCTTTATTCGTTTCAGAAACGTTATCCTCCATTTCATCGATGATCGCCCTGAGCCTATCCAACGCGTTGTTTTATCCCCAACTCTGATCATGAGCAAAGCACCCCTGAGTAATTCATGTGATAATATTTAACAATTATTAGAAATCACTAATGCATTATAGATGTCCTATCATCTGGATTCGGTCCGTTCCTCTTTGATCTAGTCAAATTAGTGAATGAAGTCCAGATCGTGGCACAGTGCAGTGCCCGAGACTGTCGAGATGTGGCGGCTGAATTGTACAGATCTGGGCAGATCGATGTTCAGCTGGAAGAGAAAAGAATTGGTACTACTGAGCTCTGCCGTATCACAATGACCTCAGCGGGGTCTAATCAACAGAACTGAATGTTGTTAACAGTTCTGTTTTTGTCCGACTGATTTATCCATTTGCTCGCGTGGCCTATTGAATAAAGACAGTGGCTTTGTTTTCAAGAAGTTTGTATGAGCAATGGCCCGAATTAAAATTCTGGCGATATAATTTTCAAGGACGAGTCTATCTACGAGTCATCCTTTGGCGTCTATCTCCAAGTCGTATAGCTGAACTTTCAAATAGGTTTTTCTTCAAAACTCAAGGCCAACGATGACGACACATGCAGATCAAGTCAACCTCTACAATCTCCCATCGGATATCGTTCGCAAGATTATCCAACTCGGACCAGAAAACGTCTACAATGTTCGGCCGGTCAGTTTATTGATTACAATTCTGGGATATCGAGAAGAATCAGATCTCTCGCCGTTGGAATGACTTGGCGCTAAAGCAAACCGCTACTCGCACGCATCGTCTCCCAATCAATCAAATCGTCTGGTTCGATGGCTTTTCTGGACGAATCTTTCTGGAAATGAACATTCCGATCGATTACAGCAGCTATTTCGGTGTGGACAATTGCTATAACACATCTAAGGACCCAGCCCATTTTAAAGGCGTAAGCGATTTCTTTGTCGATAATCCGAAATGCATTATTTTTAGTGGGTAGAAATCTCCTCTGATCGTATTATCAATTTCGCCAAAGAGCCTGCAGTTTTTCGCATGTTCGCGAGATGTTTGGTTATTGAACGAGCCGAATTTATTATGGACATAAATCAAAACATGGGCAATTTCAAATTTATCTGTAGTGCTATGCGTGACGTGGCTATCAATACACTTGTGTTGAAAGGGACTGAAACTCAGAAAGAAGAGGCAAAGTACGTTTTTCGGTTCTTTACGGTCGAAATGTCGAAGGCATCGTTCAGATCCATTATCCTACAGTTCATTGCGAATCGTCCTTCTCCAATCCAGTGCGTTAGTCTAGCCCAAGCGCAGATTTCGTACGGCCGCCTCACTAGTGCAGGTGGGAATGTTAAGTTTTCGAATTTACCGGAACATTCATTCTAGATATCCTCTCGCCAGCCGGTCTATGGCCGTTCATATTCGGCTTGCTCAATTCGGCGGGCGAAGTGCACATCGAGTCGGCCGAATGACAAACCACACTAAGGTGGTGGCACTTGAAGGATGAAGTGAATGCTTCGGGGTTGGTCGATGCTCGATTGGACGAGCAGAAGCTGAGCAATGGGAGAGTGCGCTGTCGTATTACGATGGAACTGATGTGATTATTTGCTTTATTAAACTTGATTGATTATTGTAATTGTGACCATTTTAACGGAAATAAAGATATTCGTAATGTGACAATTTTAAATGAGCGAAGCGGGTGGTTACAATTCAAAGAAAGATGATACTGTATTCCATTGCGTCTAGGAGTAGAGCTCGAAATTCGGGTAATCGTTTCTTCCTTTCGCACACTATCTCACCGGTCAGAGGAGCGAGAGAGTGTGGGAGATCAAGAAACGGCGACATGTATTTCAAATTCTGTTCATGAGTCCTTTTTCCTTTTTGTTCAAACTTCGAATATTTTGTATGTCTTAGTATTCAATACAATTTCCGGAATCATAGACTTTTCTCAACGATGTCTGATATCGGAGCAACACTCTACAACCTTCCATCGGATATTATTTCGGAAGATTATCCAAGTGGGACCCGAAAATATCGGCAGTGTCGGACTGGTGAGCTTGCAATTCTAGGACATTTCTATGAAATAATGCTCATTAAGATCTCTCGTCGTTGGAACAATTTGACGATTGAGCACCTTGCTAAGCATCAACTTCCGATTCATTGGATTTTATGGTTTGGCGCTAATCGAGGAATATATATGAACATGCGCATTCCTTCAAATTATCGCAGCTTCTTTGGCGTTAATAATTGTATTTATGATTCCAAGAAGACAATAGCGACAGCTCAAGGCGTAAGCAATCATTTTATCGGAAGTTAATGCAATATTGTTATAGTGCGTGGAAATCTACACTGACACAAAAATCGATGCGAGCTCATTTGCTGGATTCCAAAGAATGTTCGGTCGATGCTCGATTATTGACCATGCTGAATTCAAAATGGATATGACTCGAGTTTTGGACGGTGTTAAAATGATCAAGAGTGCCATGGAAGGTGTGGATATAAATTCCCTCGCAATTACGGGTCCACATCCGTTGAATGATGATGTTAAGTGAGTGCTTGTCTCTATTCATTTTGTTTGGAAATAAGTGCACTTACAAAGCCTATTTTCTCAGATCGGTCATCCTAGAGTTGCTGCACAATTCGCCGACCAAATGCTTAATAATCTCCGAAGCCACTATGCGCTCCACAATCAGAGACCGGGGTTCACGTAGGGTTTTGAGACCCATTTTCGTTTATAATTAATTCTTTTTGCAGTCATCTTCGAGCACAACGGCTCGGAACCGTTCATTTTCGAATGTCTGAAATTCGTGGCTGAAGTTCAACTCGAATCTCTCGATGACTGCGATACGCAGTACTGGCAAACGCTAACTTCTGTTCTGAATGCCACGGGGAAAGTCGTCGCCGAGATGACTGTGGTGATGTCAGCCAATGGAAAACTGAGATGCCGAATCAGCATGGTTGCTCCATCTAACGGTGATAAGAAGTGAATGCTACTGTGACCAAACCATTGTATTTCTCATCTCTCTTGTTCTCTTTTTTTCTCTTGGTTCTCACCCGTATTGTTGAATAAATGAGTTTATAACGATTTTTAAACGCAGCCGGTGGCAGTAATTCAAGTTAAAATGATACGGTATTCACTGCGTGAGTCTGTTGCATAAGCGTCTCCTAGGCGGGATTTCTCAATGTTCATTCACATCTCGTGTTCCGGTCAATCAATGGCCTCCACTGAAGAAGTTGCGAGTCTCAATAATCTGCCGTCTGATATCGTTAGGAAAATCATTCCTTTTAGACTCGAATACATCGATGCTATGAGACTGGTGAGCCTAGAAATCGTTATCTATGTATTGATAGCGCATTTATGCGTGGAATTTTCGTTGTTCAAATGTAGGATTTTTTTTGAATAATTTAGATTTCTCATCGTTGGAATGATTTGGCGATTGAACATCTCTCCGATCGAAAACGTCTCCTTCCAATCAAATGGATCCGCTGGTCCAGCACCGGACGAGGAACGTTGATTCACATGCATATTCCGTTTCAATATCGAACGTATTTTGGCGTAAAGAACTGGAAGTTTCGTCATGAAACAGCGGCCGAAGCTGTTGGTGTGAGTAGAGTTTCTTCCGTCGAAAAGTATCATGCTATGCAATGTCTTTGCAGTGCGTAGAGGTCTACTCGAGGCTTTTAATGCACAGAGACACCCCTGATTACGCTAATTTATTTGCAAGATGCTCGAGCGTAGATCGAGTGGAATTCCAAATGGACTTGGTCGCAAACGACCATAGGGTCAAGGCCATCAGAACAGAAATGGGTGATCTTAGTATCAACGATCTCGCTATCAGCGGTCGGCATACACTGAATGACACGTCTAAGTGAGTCATTAAAATTCAATTAAAATTCACTAAGCTATCATTTCAGATATCTAATCCTTAATTTCCTTGGAAAACGTGAATCTCCTATCGAAAATCTCATCTTATCAGAACAGGTTTTAGATCGAAGTTGCGAAATATCTGTGTGTCGCTCAAGTGAGATTTTTCTGTCTAGTGTGCGCTTCAAGTTCGCAGGGGTTCCAAGGGTGCTAGGTCGGATGAGAACCGGAAGTAGACGAGAGACAAGTGTTATGCCAGAGACGGTATTGCGAAATGGTTCTCATCCGACCTAGCGCCGGTTCCATGTTGCCTCAGGTTTCGGCCGCAACTTTTTTCTTCTTTTCCAGTTCACCCCTCCGAGCACGGTTTCAAGGATTTTGTCGTCGAATCGCTCAAATTCGTGACAAAAGTGCAGATTCAGTCGTTCGTTTGCGATCCGGGCGATCGGCAATGGCACCGAATTGCGGACGAATGCAACGAGAGGGGCAAGATCGTGGCGTCTCTGGCCGTTGAGCAGTTGAGGAATGGAAGGGCGCGATTTTGGGTGGATATGGTGGCAGCCGAGCCTGAAATTATATTCATTGATTGAACATACTTTTATCATTTTCATTTTCGCTCATCGTCAATGTTATCCTCAAATCGTCTTGCGCCTGTATAAAAAAGTTGATGCCACCGCACGTAGTTCTATTTTTTGAATGTGGAACCAGTATCTTACGTGGCAGATGCGTCTACTTGGTAACCCGTCTCTTGATAAGCGTTCTTTCAATCATTGTATCCTATCATAACTAATTGTATGTTAATCACTGAAGTGAATGATGTTATCCACTGAAGAGGACACTGTAAACCTCAATAATCTCCCGTCGGATATCATTCGGAAGATCATTCCCTTGGGACTAGAGCATATCAATAGTATGAGAGTTGTAAGCTATTTTTATTGACCGCTGTTCAAAAAATATCCAAAAAATTTAAAAAAATTTAAGATCTCCCAACGTTGGAATGAGTTGGCCACAGAGTATCTCTCCAATCGCAAGTCTCTTCCACCGATCAATTGGATTCGCTGGTTCAGTAGAGGACGAGGCATGACCATTCACATGCACATTCCGGACCAATTTCGAAACTATTTTGGCGTGAGCAAATGGAAAGTCGAAACAACGGCAGCGGCACAAAGCAAAGGCGTAATTGCATTCATTTTTTTTAAATTTGAAAACAAAAATAACTATTTAATAGATAATAAGTTATCTTTTAGTGCGTCGAGGTTACCCTGAACCGTATTATCAACAGTGCTCGACTGGCTGGCTTCACTCGATTCTTTGCAAGATGCTCGAAAATCGATACACTTGACTTCAATATGAATATTGTCGCAAAACTCAACAGGATCAAACTCATTAGAAGAGCGATGGGAAATATTGACATCAAAACTCTAGCGATAGGTGGACCATTCCCTCAGAGTGACAAGTCCAAGTAAGTTCACAATAAAATAGGCATAATAGCGCAAAACTATTTTTTCCAGATCTATTATCCTCGACTTCCTTAGAACACATTCACCGCCAATCCAAAACCTTATCCTCTCAGAAGAAGTTGTGAATTGTCAATATAGCGGCAGTGGTTTGCAATGCTTTCAGGAAAAACGGTTTCAAAATATTTTCAGTGACCCCCTCTCAAAACAAGCAGTTTGTCATCGATTCACTCAAATTTGTGAAAAAAGTGATGATTGATTCAGCTCATATATATTCGAGTGGGAACTCGGTCTGGCAACCAATTGCTAATAACTTCAATGAGCCAGGAAAAATTGTTGCTACTTTGGAAATTGAGCAATTGCCGGACCGAGTGCGTTATCGTATCAACTTAGAGCAACCTGAGGAATAGTAACACTGATTATTGAAAACAATCATCTTTGTTATTTTGTATGAATAATGTCGAATCGTTTTGCCTAACCAATTTATTCGATTTTTTTCGCCTATATTTTAATGAATGTTTGTCAATTTATTCTCACTAATAACGCCGATAAATGATTGAAATTCAGATTGTCATTAGAGTGAGTCAACGCGGGTGTTATCAACTGGGAACGGTATTCCCTTCGAGAGCCTTTATAACGAGTCTATTTGGCGTGGCGTGGCGTCAAACGCATCGCCCCTGGTACTCAACTCATCGGTATTCTATCGTATCTCGTGGCGAATATAACCATCTACCCTCTTCGCGCTCATCCCCTATCTGGCCTCACTGAAAACCAATCTCGTGGTTCAGTTAAGTGATGTCGTCTTCTGATGCAGTCCTCACCCTCCACAACCTCCCATCGGATGTCGTTAGGAAGATCATTCATATGGGACAAGAAAACATCGACAGCATGAGAGTGGTAAGCAAACTTAAATTTAAAATCTTTAAAAATTAATTATTCAGATTTCTCGTCGTTGGAATGAATTGGCGATCGAGCATCTCTCTGATCACAAGCGTCTTCTGCCAATCAAGTACATTCGCTTGTCTAGCACCGGACGAGGAATGACTACGCATCTTCACATTCCAACCCACTATCGCAAGTATTTCGGTGTAGAGAAATGGGAAATCCAGACAACTTCTGCTTCTCAAGCCGAAGGGGTAAGTAGTACATGTTATTACTCATTATTAAGTAATTTAGCAATATCCTTACAGTGCGTTCAAGTTAAATCGCCGCTTATGTTGATCAGAAATATGCCTGATTTCGATCGATTCTTCGGACGATGCGCTAGAATAGAAAGACTCGAATTGAACATGAGCATTAGTAGGAACGACAACAAGATTGATGTTGTTAAAAACGCATTGGTAAAACAGCACGTCCCTGTTAAAACTCTGGCGATCATAGGACGCTATTCCCTAAACGACATCTCGAAGTAAGATCCAGTTATATCGGTGGTAAGATATTTCGACCGAAAAAATTCGAATAAGGACATTTCGAACAACGACATTTCGCACAAGTCGAGTTTCATACTTCATTTCACCCATTTTTGTTATTATTAATATGCTCTTCTAATTGAGACGAGTCGAATTATATATATGTATATGAGAAAAAAATTAATTGATCATTAGAAAAATGCGTTAAAAGTAGTGTGCGAGCTCGCGAAAATTGTGCGAAATGTACTTATTCTAATTTTTTCGGTCGAAATGTCCTACCACCAGTTATATCAAATAAAAATTTATATCTGATCACTACTAGAATTTTTATTCCGAGTAACTCGGCACTCGCAAGTGAAAATAACTAGTTCACTCGCCGAGTTGTTATTCACTCGCGAGTGAATTTCATTATTCGAACCCGCGAATTGTTTTTCACTCGCGAGTGACTGGTCTAGAGAGGAGAGAGGGAGAGAAATGAGAGAGACAGAACAACGGCCATTCACTCGCCGAGTGCAAATTCACTCGCGAGTGATTTTGTTTACTCTCACTCGCGAGTGACAGGCCGATCCGAGTGGGTCGAAAATGAACTCGGCGAGTGGCGAGCGCTCGCCGAGTGTCACTCGA
>LS581548.1:42186-75848 GCA_900490775.1 Pristionchus maxplancki | reverse complement strand
ACTCGCGAGTGACTGGTCTAGAGAGGAGAGAGGGAGAGAAATGAGAGAGACAGAACAACGGCCATTCACTCGCCGAGTGCAAATTCACTCGCGAGTGATTTTGTTTACTCTCACTCGCGAGTGACAGGCCGATCCGAGTGGGTCGAAAATGAACTCGGCGAGTGGCGAGCGCTCGCCGAGTGTCACTCGAGTAAACAACTCTAATCACTACTAGCGTGTTTACATTTCAGGAGTGTCGTGTTGGACTTTCTTAGAGTGTTCCCTGTTCCCATTTCACGCCTTGGACTCTCAGAAGGAATATTGAACTCAACAACACTCCATAATACCGCAGGTACGATTGTTGATTTTATTAATTTTAAATTTGTAAAAAATGAACTTTTCCAGGGATCTTTGCCAATAACGGCATCGGGCCGTTCATCTCAGAATCTCTCAAATTCGTTACTGAAGTACAGCTCGAGTCTTTCGAACACGTCGGAATTCAGTACTGGCAACTGGTCACTGACGCCTTCAATGGAACTGGAAGATTTGTTGCTCGACTGGACGTGGAAATTCTGGAGAATGGAAACGTGGTCTGTCGTGTAAATCTCGTGAACGCGGCGGAGGAAAATATGCAGTGAACTATTATCATTCTGATCCTTTTGCATAATATTTCTGACTTTTTTCATTCAATATGATGTAAATTTATGTAAATTTATAAATTTATGTAAATTTATGAACTATTATCATTCTGATCCTTTTGCATAATCTTTCTGGCTTTTTTTCTCATTCAATACGCTGTAAACTTCTGTATAATTCTATTTGTGATATCATCAAATAAAGCTTCATTGTCCTAAAACTTCACAAACATCATTGTCTTTATCCATTGCATTACGAAGACAATTAAGGAAAGCAGAATAGGTCAATCGTATGACGATCACATTGGATATTTCAAGTATATCTTAATCAAATCCATATCATCAAGGATATCAAGAGCATCAATCTTCTTAACAATCTGTATGCGATATTGCTTCTTGTTATCATTTTCGTCGCGAGCTCTCAGTGTTTCCGTGCCAAGATTCGCTATGATTTTGTTGGAACTGTTCAGCGCCCTCGAAACTCTCTGCCAGTTCTCACGAATGGATGAAAGCGTTTCACAATTGACTGGAATGGCCGGAGAGATGATCTCTATCTCCGGTACTACATACACAGCCTCAAATATGAACTGAGCAATGGAGGAGGCATTGTCGCGTTCTGAACGATCCATTTTGCGAAGATATTTATTTTTTAAAAAATTTGCTCACCTAGAACATTGTCCAATCCGGAAATGCAATCGTGCTCCAAGAATAGAAGTCGATCAATTTTAGTACATCGAAGAAGGTCGAGAATTAAGTTTCTGTAAATAATAATTTAAATAAGTTAAAAATTTAAAATAATAATTTATTTAGTTTATTTTATGGGCTTACCGTGAAACAGCATCCGCAATGTTCGTCCCTTTGATCAGTAGCACTCCAACCTTGATAGTTTGGATAGCGGATTTGACCGACTCGATGACCTCCAATTTCAGTTGCTGAATTCTCGAGCACCTTGAGAAGAGCGCCGGCACTCGAGAGAAGAGAAATCCATCATTTCGAAAGTACGGACTGTGTAGCTCGATGGTCTGAAAAGGGATTAAGAAAATGCTTGCTTTAGTGCAATATACCGTCTCGTCGGACTCCGGACAATCGATTGGGGATCGCTTGGGCGTTATTCTATTCCACTTGGCCACTTCCACAAGTCGTCAATATGCTTTGCCGAGCAACGAATGCTCAAGACCCTCTTGTAAAAAAAAATTTTCACATAAATTTCTCGATGAATATTTGATGTCTGCGACCTTCTAACTGCGCAAGATGGACTGGGTTTAGGTGCTGAAACCAGCGAGGAGAAATCTGAAGAGGAAAAATAGTGAAAAAATGAAAAATAATGATCACCATTTGCATGCAGTCAATCGATTCTTGCTCCAATCCACCCATGATTCGGATCAGGGGTGTGTAAAATTTCCCGAACTCTCTCATTTCGCAATGCTCTCTCGCTCTGTCTGGCCGACGAGAGAGCATTGCGAAATGAGAGCTCGGGAAATTTTTGCACACCCTTGATTTCGGATAACATCAAGCGGCAAGTTGGCCAGTGTCAGAGTGTCGGGTGATGGCATAGTGAAATGATTTACCCGAGAAAGGTAAGCAAATGTAACGCAAATATGGCGGACCGAATCCCGGTGACGTCCGATCTTCTCAAGCCCCTTGCCAGTGGTGTATTGAGAGATTTTCGTTTCGTGACCCACAAGTTTTTAAAATTTCGAGTCATTAACGAAAAAGAACGCCGACATACTGCGTTTAGTGGAGCGTCTGTCACAAGCGTCGCTTGCTTTGAAGAGTCATTTTTCCTATTTAAGTTTTAGTTAAGGTTGTTTTCATCACTCAGAATGCTTCACCTGACAAATCTACCATCTGATATTATCCGAATGATTATCAGAGCTGGTCAGGAATCAATGGAGAGCATGCGACTGGTGAGCGCTGTTTATAACAAATAAATAAATTTTAAAGTGAGTGACCGTAATAATCCAAATTTAGATCTCTCCGCAGTGGAATTCTCTTTGCCAAGAACATCTTAAAAATCGGATTCATCTTCCCACTATCAACTATTTCTGCTGGGACTGTAATGACAGTGTGAAATTCCTGATCATACAATGTCATCCGAAATTTGTGAACTTCTTCGGATTGAAAAATTGGCGCCACCAGCTTCTGGAAACCACCGATTCCGATGAGGTAACAATTTCATTTTTGTTTTAGTATATGTTATTTATAAATCTTCTGGGAATATGAAGAAAGGGAACTTCATGTTTAGAGAGACGGACATAAATTGACGATTCAGATTATGCAATCAGATATGTTTTACTGGGGAAGAGGAGAAAAGACAATTATTGATCGCGTATCTCGCATCTTCTCAAGATGCAAACGTATCGATAATTTCGAGCTTCACATGGACATTAACGAACAGGCCGAAGTTATCAAAGGAATCAACAATTCGATGAAGAATCTTACTATCGGAGTACTCTCACTCACCGGATTTAAGTATCAAAGAACTATTCCCGACTCCGCATCTCAGTTAGTTATTTGTTGGTCGTTTTCCGCATGAATTTACATCGAAACCCGAACGTTAAATTTTTTTACTTTCAAAAGATCACTTTAAGAAACCCATTATGAACCATTCCAGAATGTCAATACTCTCGATTCTTCACGAGAACAAAATAGAGCGATTGGTATCGTGCGTTTCAAACGCTCAGCAACCCTCATGTGCTGTTTAGCACTTGGAAAGTTGCCATAAGTTCGTAACGGAAAGGCGATACCCGGAACGGCTTATTCCACTTCACCAGTGTTTTTCAAACTTTACACGTTTTCTCTATGTTAATTCAATTTTGCTGTTTCTATTTTGTGCTAGAAAGCTCGAACGCACTTCTATTAAACCGTCTGCCTGAAATGAGCGCATTTCGAAATGCAGGAACCGCCGTTTGCCGTGCCTTTTCCGATTCTGCTCTCGTTCACGTCGATTTTCGCTCGTTGTTCATGTTTTCCCATTGAATTATGTCAAATGTTTGATAATTTCAAGCGATTTAAAGTTAATGAACAGCTTCAGGATGCCTGCGCGCTCGCGTAGAGGACGTTTGGGACGCCCTCTCCTTTGCAGAGCGAGAAGATTAGTTATTTTACCTTTTATAGCTTGTTTGCGGGCTTATCTTTAACGTATTCTAGCTTCTATACATTAATTGATGCATATATGCTGCCCGCGTGTAATCCTGTTCTATATCGAATCGAAAATATTCAAATATTTCGTCAATTTTTATATTGCAGAACAAGCTAATGAATTATTTCGCTGTTTCTAGGTTGTTCGCGGGATTCTGTGAGGAGGATCATAGGTTCTAATTGTTAATTAAGACGTAGATTTGCTCCGGTTTAGCACAGGGCACTGTTCAATTTAAAACAATCGGGGCATTTCCAATTTTCTGCCTTGTATCGGGCACTTCTCGCGCTCTCGCGTTTTTAGAGGATGTAGACCTTGATAACCATAGTATTAATTTAAAACCGGCTCTTATTTATTACTAAAATACATTCGAAATTATTTATACTACTAAAGTGCAACATTCAGGTGTGAATCGATGGCGAGGACACGTGGAAGAAACATGAAGTTACGCGGCATGCAAAGGTTAGCTTCCTTAATCGCTCATTTATTTATTTATTAACTATTCGAAATTTTATCCAGGGCTGTTCAATTTGACTAATACTGAGTGCTTTGTGAACTTTCGAACGCTAGATCAATGTATATAAGTGACGAAACGCCGATTCACAAAGTGGCAATCTTGTTGAATCTTGAATCTCCGTTGAAACACGACACTGCTATATTGCTTGGTTTCTGCGGTTTAAATAATATTCTATTCTTCCAATTTCAGTTACTGCCGCTCGCGGGCGTACTTCGGTCGATCTCCTCTCGCGTCATATTGAGGTGACAATGAATGCTGTTTTGTTTTATTTTATAGTCGTTAGAACTGTCGTGTTGGTTAAACTTATCAGGTACCGCCCCTCGGAGGCGGGCCTGGCCCTCGGAGGAGATGCTCCCTTCTCTTCCCTCGGTAAGCACTACTTAATTCATTCCTTTAAAAAAAGTTGCTCATTCATACAATAAGGAATGAAACTACTATACACGACGTGACTTTGATTTACACGATGAAACCTCCTTTCCCATTTTATTAAGCACCCCATAAATTGAGAAAATGCTAATATAATTTTAACCTGCTTCATATAATTAAATATAATTAATTTCGATTGATTATGCACTTATTTCAATCACATTCTCACTCTAGATCTACTCGTCTCGCGGCGTCCTCTCCTCGCGCGCGCGGCCTTCTCGCCTCCTTCCATCGACAAGGTAATAGTTTCTTTCTGCCCTATATTCACAAGGGAACCGCAAAAGTGGGCCGATCTAGATCGACAATCGGTTGTTACAAGTTGCAAGGGACCCCATAGGAGAGTCCAAAACAGCTTTGAACTGATGGGAAATAGGAAATAGAAATAGCTCAACACTCGACGCCGATTATCAGATAAGTTGTTCTGCCGTAGTTGATCTAACGGGTTTCAAGAGAGGAAAGCATGACACGATTTAGTAACACGAAAATTCTTTTTGGGAATATGAATTTTTCGGTAATAGAGGGCGAGATTATTTATAAATATGAAGAAGAGATTGGAGGGGGGGGGGGGGTTCTAGAAGGGTGAACTGTGTGAAGGTAGACTAGGATGAGAAAATGTAAGAATTCGATGCTTTGTGGTAAAGTTTGCAGCCCTGGCGTCATCAGACGTCAGCCCGACGACGACGACACCGATTAGAGAGGAAGAGAGAGGGAGAAGAAGAAAGAAGGAAATGATGGAAGAAAGATAAGGAGATTTAGATTTAGACGATTCTTATAGGCCATTATTAGGAAAGTAATCATGGCGAAAATGTGTGAATTATAAATAATGAATCAACTGTCCTCGTTCCATCTTTATCTTTGCATCTTTCCCTGTTCGCTCTACGCTTCTCATATTGTACTAGATTTCCTTGCTTCAATTTTAATTTTGGAACAATTATTTTAGCAAAATTAACATAAATTATCTATTAATCTTGTTTTGCGAATAATGGACGTATTTTAACGTTGTAAAATAAAAAAATTCATGTTTTTTTAGTTTTTCTGAAGCAACAGCAATTTTATTAATCACATCAACAACAACATTTAGAATGGAAGCTTAGTGAAAAACCACTTATTCTTGCCAGCCTTGTGCTTTTCTTCCAGACGAGCTTTGGCCTCGTGAAGGGCTCTTCTCTTCTTCTTTGGCTCCTTCAGGGCCTCCTTGTTAACCTACGTCTTGTCGAAAGAGACGTCGACCGAGTAGCGGGTGGGAAGGAGATGAGAGTAGGCGACCACCTGACGATTAGTTCATTAATTGGGTATAGAGGAAAGAATGGATCAGAAGAGGTAAAATAAAAGAGTAGAAGAATGATAGAGTAGAAAAGAAGGAAAGGAAGTGGAATCAAAGGGTTGATGAGTGGAATGAAGACATTTATATTTTAAACACACAATTACCAACCATTACAAACGGCTTCAGCTTGTTCCTCTCGGTCTGCTCCTTCTTTCCCATCGACTTGGTGACCTTGCGAAGATATCTGCAAGAAAGACTAAGGTTAGGGATTGAAGGTACGAAGCAAAAGGAGACCAGTCATAATGGAGTATAATAATAATATCAAGCACTAATTACTCGTCATGTTACAAAAAAGGGGAGATAAGGGCTGCATGCGAAAGAGGCGAAGAGCGAAAAAGGATTGTAGAAGAGGAGTTGACAATTACAAAAACACACCTGTCGATTCCAGTGATGAGCGCATGGGCGTAGGACTTGTCGGAGGCTCCCTCATCGAAGGGTTTGACGACGAGTGCCTAATCAAGAAGTTAATTAGTTAATTAATAGTATTTGGTAGCCCAACTTGATTGATGCTAGTTTAGGCGAGTGATGGGGTTAAAAGAAAGTTTTTTTTAAACGTTACTTTCATGAACCACCCCATAATCATGTTAGAAACAAACTATTCTGAGTTTCTAACCTCCTCTATCTCGTTTGATCGTCCACCGTCTTGCCGCAACCAACGAAAGACGGAAGAAAACAGCTGAAATGCCTCCAACACGGCCAGAAAAACGCAACAGAAACAAACAATTTGATAAGTTGAAACCTGAATAAAACGGCAGCTCGCCCGCCTCGTTGTCCAGTTCCCTCGTCGAAAAGTGCCTTCCGCCTCCTTTAGCACTGGTATCAGGACAAATGATAGCACGACTTGCGCGAAATGACATCAAAATAGTGAGAAACAAGTGACCACAATTATTTTCGCCGCTGGGGTGGCAAAATACGTGCCCTGCATTACGAAACGCACTCAATTAGGCAAAAGTGATTCTTTCGCGCATATTTGACAGAAGAAAAATATAGTAGAATTTAATATACATAGAGAAAACGTGTAAACTTCGAAAAACACTGGTGAAATGGATGGGGGCGTGGCTTGCAAAGGAAAGAGTGCGCGCAGCCGCGCACATTTATAAGTTCGTCAATGGTTTGGTAACGCGTGAAACGGATTATAATCGCACGATACTTCTTGATCAGGTTTGGATAGGAGGACTAGATGAGTTGCGTAAGTGAGCTTTTCATTTTTTAAATGACTAAATTTATAAACGCAGTTGTCCAATCCGACAACACGTGTCATCCTTTCCTCTTGCAAGCGACACGATTTGTTTCTGCATTGGAGATTGTTGTGCATGCGGCTTCAAAGGCTACTCACTATCTTGGAGTAATGAATACACTAAACAAAGCTGAAGAGGTGTCGGCTAAGTATCAAATCGAAGCTCTAATTGACGATAGAACACTTCATCGCTTCATTATCACTCTCCCTACACAGAAGTACGAGTGATATTGATGAGTCTGTCCAAGAATTACATGATTACTTATCGCACAAGAATTTGATGATTCTTTGATTGTTTATTATTTGCATGTATTTTTGGAAGGAGTTATCGAATAAAATAATCAGGCAGAAGCTTTATTGAGAGTTCACAATTTTTTTCAAACAGCAGTCACTGTAACTCGGAATATATTAACTAACTCGTCAATATGCAATGCTGATCTGACTCTTCCCGTCGCGCTCAGGGCAGCGACAACTTGCACCCAGTAGAAGAGATGAAGTTGATGACCTACCCACTTTGATGTTCATCTGAGACATTTTCCGATATGTTTAGAACAGATGAATAGTCGGGACACAAAAATAAACGTGCCTTTCATTGCCTTGCGACCTCGAAATTCGAGCCGCTGACACAATCTCCACTTCGGGCACCAGGTTAACAGCCTCGAAGAGGAACGGGCCACAAGTTTGGTCGGAGAGCACGCCTAAATAATTACATCAACCAATTACTTCTTTTCGAATTTGAACAACACAAAGAAAATGGAGAAATACTCGCCATTGCGCATCCAATCATTACCGAAGTGGCACATGTCTGCTGGCAGAACCAGACTTTTTTTTAATGGATCCACCGCGGAGGAGTGATAGGATCTTAGATCTGAAATTATTAATGGTCTTGGACGGGGAAATTAGAGACTATAGACAGGATTTCGTCGATTTCCTGCCCATTTTCAGATCTGATCAGGTCGATCTCTAGCCTTCCTATAGCCATGACTTTACTGAAGAAACTGGCAGTTTGTGGTGGCATAAATTGATCCAGGGAGAAGAAGAGAGGCGAGTCGAGCTCGATTTCCTGAAACGCGTTGAATTCTGACAAATGTACAAGTAAAAGGTATAAAAATCTAATATTTTTTGAGTGGTTCATTATTTGTGTTTAGGAACTCACTGCATCATCTTTAAAGATGTTCGTAGTCGAACGTAGTCGCCAATGCTCGACCCCGAAATGTTTAAGGGAACCTCTAGCAATTTTCAAAGTCAACAAATGTCCAGTAGATCTTCCAGAGTAAGCGTTCGATTGCGTGAATAGGGGTATACCAGGAGGGTGCAATCTGAAATATTTCATCATAAAATATTAATACAAATATAAAAATTCGAAAATCACTGACCAATCGCATGCTGGCAACTGAGTGTGGCTCCATTCGCACGATTTCTCTAATCTCATCAGTAGGCAGAGTAGAAAGAGTGAGCGCGTCTTTGAGAGAGGACATCGAGAAGAACTATGAAATCTTAGAATACAAGGGGTTGATGAAATTTATAAGCAGTAAGATTTGAAGAAGTGAAAACAAGTGAAATGATGAGTCAGCCCCGAATGAGGAGTGATCGACAAAAGTGGCGAGAAACGAGCAATCTTCAGACTCACTCATTTCGAAATGATCTCTCGTCGGTGAGAGAAGCGAGAGAGCATGAGAAAGCGAGAGAGTCAGACCATTTCTCCGAGAAACGATATCCAGAGCGGATGAGTCACCACTAGAACGAGAAAATGCGTGATTTTATTGACAACATTTCCTATTCCCGGCTCTTCAAAAAATGGCCCGCCTCTTTCTACAGGGCAAGTGTGAAGTGGCCTTTCCACTTGACCTCAAAATGGGAGTCACCGTCTCTTCATTTTGCACACTCTCTCGCCCGGTATGCTGCCGATAGAGTATGGAGAGTGATGAGACTCGTATTTCGAGCTCTACTTGCCACCCGCGTCTGCTTGCCCTCTATGACTATTCTCGAGATACTTTGTTTCAAATTATTTGGGTTTATCCATGTTGTCCCCTGAAGAAAATGTCCTCAACATCACCAATCTTCCATCGGACATCATTCGCAGTATTTTGAAAATGGACCTGAACACAATCGACAGCGCGAGACTGGTGAGCGTTGTTTTCAAGCATCATTTTTTGTTTTTTTTTTGTTCTTGTTTTGATCTGTTATTATCCAGATTTCTCGCCGATGGAACAATCTTGTGCACGAATTCACTCGAATCCGCACCCGTCTTCCTCCAATTCACTATCTCTGCTACATAATCAACCAGTAGAATTTATTCATCAGCGTTCCTAAGGACTTCCGACACTATTTTGGGCTGGACAATTGGGGGAAGCGAGTGCTCGAGAAGAGATTCAAAGGCAAAAAGTTTAAGGAATATGTGAGTAAGAATTTAGTCTTTTTCAGTCTTTTTTCATGTAAAAAGTTAATTTCAGCCCGAAAACTCAGCCAATGTTTGCAAGTATTTGAAAATTGGCTCACAGCCAAATTTCACGAACGTTTTCGATCGCTGTTATAATTTTTCAAGACTTGAGCTGAAACGAATGCTCTAATCGAATACGACATGAGATATCACTTGCAAAATTCGAATCGAGGTCTTCGAATCGATGAACTTTCCATTCCCGGATTGTTTGGACACCACAACAGTAAGAAGTGAGTTGAATCCTTGGCAATTTATGTGAGAAAAAACTATTTCAGCATGCAAGACTACATCCTAGATCTGCTCTCTACGAGATGCTTTCGGTGTCGGTTGCTTTCCGAAGAGTCAAACGCCGTCAATGGAGCTCTTGAGTGAGGCCCCTTCCAACTTCCCAGAAATTCCAAAACTCTTTTTTTACAGAATTCATCCAACCGTACATAAGTTTCTTCAATGCTGCTCTCTTTTTCGTTGCTTCTATTGATATCGTGGGCATTGAACACGATTCGATGAATGCATCGGTGGTGGGCAACCTGCGAATTGTGGAGAATGCAATCAACGAAATTGGCTTGTTCACGGCCCAACTGCAGATTGTGACCAAAGTTAACGATTACAATGAATATCGCATATCAATTACGGCATCCACCACTACATAATACTTATTATTCCCTTAGAAAATCTTCCCAAATTTTCATATGTGTTTACAAGTTCTTTTTCGTAAAATACAGCTCCCAGACGTATAAATTCGCGCACACATCAACAATTCATTCTGATGAAACAACGCGCCGTTATAGTAAGCCTTTTATTTGACGTTTCAAAAAGTTTAATGCACATAAAGAATACTGTAAGAATACAGTGAAGAAATTAGTGATATGTATAATATTATTGCGTTCATAATTAACGTCCAGGTGCTGTTATATGCACAATGCTTGAAGTATTTCCATTCCAAGTCACGGTTTCGAACCAAGAAGTGACCATTTTCGTCTTGTTAAGCTCATTTGTGATGTACTGTGCAATATGGCTGGGAATAATTTCCATAATCGAAATGTTCGGGACCAAAAGCACAGCAGCAAACAGAAAAGGCCCGCAAGTTTCGTGCGTGAGCATCTCTATAAAATTGTGAAAATTGTTGGCCGATTGCAAGCTTACTTGAGGCAGGGGCCATAAGATTATTGCACATTGAATACGAGAGGTTCAAGCGTTGAATGCTGTGAGTTCGAAGCGTGGTGAGGATCAACTCTCTGAAAATAACCAGTGGTCTATTTACATAAAAAAATACCTTACTGTGCATTGCGAGAGATAGAAAGTTGTATGCCATTCGTAAGGCTGAGCTCATTGATCGGTAGGTCAGAAACATCAGCAAGTATGTCGCTAAACTGTTCATAATACTTTATTATTTCCATATCAAGCTCCAGTTTTTCGATCCTTGAACAACGATTGAAAACTCGGGCAAAATTAGGCAATTGGACTGCTCGATGTAGATAGACATGCTTGTTAAGATAATAGTTTTTGCAAATCTAAAAGATGGAGCTATATTCCATATTAGAGATGTCTAATGAACGAACCTTGATATTGCCCGACTTTAGAATCGTTGATGTCCAATCAGAGACGCCAAAGTAGTTCTTATATCCATCAGGAATGACCATAGTCATTATGTTCTTGCGGAAGCCTAGCTGCCATCTGAATAATTTCAACGATGGGAGATGCGTCCGGAGATTTAGATGCTCGATAGACAGACGATTCCAGCGAGCTGAGATCTTTAAGAGGTGTAATATGCGAATAATACAATGCTTCCACCACCCACCAGTCTCATGCTCTCGATTGATTGCTGGTCCACACTGATTATATGACGAACGACATCTGATGGGAGACTCGAGAGAGTAAGCTCCCCTGGTGACGTCATCGTATGAGAAATCAGAGATAGAAATGAAGAATACGACGACCAAATAGACATGCTGACTTATGAAAATTATGAATTATGAAAAGAATAAGACAAACAAATAGACATGCCGAATTATTAAAATTTCGACGCGGCTGGCAAAACATTATATTTTAAAAATGTCTCAGTTTATGTTTTCGCTTTTCAGTTTTCGCGTCAATCCTGGAAATGATAAAGTGCTTCCTTAATCATTTTCAATTTCGCAATTCCCGATGTCGTCTTTGAGTATTGATGATCTGCCCTCTGACGTCATTCGCAATATCATAAGAGTTGGCCAGGAATCCATCGAGAGCATGCGATTGGTGGGTGTTGTTTTTGTTTTTGTATGTGCTGTTTTTAAATAGTCCAGTTTATTTTACTCAGATTTCTCGTCGATGGAACGATCTTTCGATTGAGCATTTCCGGAATCGCAAGCATCTTCCTTCCATCCATTTTCTCTGCTTTACAAACCTCAACGAACACAGATTATTTATGAACGTACCGGACGGCTTTCAAAGATTCTTTGGAATTGACGAGTGGCAGAACGGAAGCATTGAAACTGGAAGCTATGAATATGTGATTCCTCTTTGTTTTGTGAATGTTTCAAGCAAAACAAATATTTGCAGCCTGATATCTCCGTGAAAGTTTTCCGGGATTTTGACGTCCAGAGTTACAAGAATCTCAACCTCTCCCATCTGTTCGGTCGCTGTTCGTTCATTAATAGGCTTGAACTGAGAGTCAGACATCAAATACCTGGTGAAATGCGTACAAGCATCAAGAATGCACTGGGTGATCTCAAAGTCAACGAACTTGCCGTTCCCGGAGTGCTCGATTCGTTCGGCAGTAGAGGAAGACCTGAGTGAGTATGACAATTTGTTCTAGAACCGCCTAATCTTGATTCATCCCTTGGCCGGAAGCGATGTAAAGAATAATCTTCCACATTTTTTCTCCAGAATATTCAAATCAGACGTTATTTTAGCATGCCAGGTTCCATCCTGGACCTGCTTCGCACAGGGTCTTTCCGCAGCCTAGTTCTCGATCATAATGGCGTCAATTTTCTACTGCGGAGTGAGTTGGAAACGTACTTAAAAACTCTTTACTGCATCCCACACTCCAAGAAGATTTTATGACATATCAGTGCGTTCGCCTAAGAACCGCCACTTTCTGTAGAAATCCGTACAGCCAAAAATAATACCCCGTTTTTTCGACTGATTATTGTGTGCCTGGGTGCCCGGCATCGATCACTGTCAAGATTGGGTTCATGCGATTCAAATTTGCATAGATAATGGAGGTCAAAGTTGAGCGTATTTTCCAGTTTTTCCAGCACAACTGACGTGGATGAAAATTAAATCTCTTGAAATTCGAGCTCTAGGGGTATTTTTAGACGCTGAATGCGCCTGTGATGTTTATTCATGGAAATTCTCAAATTTGCATATTCATAAAAATTTTAAACGCTTTTTTCTCGAAAACGAAGCAATTATGGTTTCCAATTTTTTCATATGTTGTAGCCCATGTGAAGGGCTCTGCAACGCGCCCGAGCTCGACTCATAATTTGTTTGGCTTCGCCTTCAAATCCTTGAATAACGTTACATTTCTTTTCGAGAATAACCTCTCTTTTCCCCTTATTTCCCCTCATTCCGTGCCACTCGCCGCGGCCGTGCGGTGCGGAATGAATAGATTCGCCTCATTTGCTGATCCTTCGCGACATTTCTGACCGCACGGCCGCGGCGAGTGGCACGGAATGAGGGGAAATAAGGGGAAAGAGAGGTTATTCTCGAATAGAAATGTAACGTTATTCAAGGATTTGAAGGCGAAGCCAAACAAATTATGAGTCGAGCTCGGGCGCGTTGCAGAGCCCTTCATATGGGCTACAACATATCAAAAAATTGGAAACCATAATTGACTCGTTTTCGAGAAAAAAGCGTTTAAATTTTTTATGAATATGCAAATTTGAGAATTTCAATGAATAAATATCACAGGCGTATTCAGCGTCTAAAAATAGCCCTAGAGCTCGAATTTCAAGAGATTTAATTTTCATCCACGTCAGTTGTGCTGGAAAAACGGGAAAATACGCTCAACTTTGACCTCCATTATCTATGCAAATTTGAATCGCATGAACCCAATCTTGACAGTGATCGATGCCGGGCACCCAGGCACACAGTAATCAGTCGAAAAAACGGGATATTATTTTTGGCTGTACGGGGCCATGGCGAATCTTACGCGAACGCACTGATATTTTTATAGAAGTCATCTCATTCTTCTGTCCTCTCTTCATCTCAGCCCTTGCATTTGTCCCTTCCGTGGTGATTGTCTCATTTGCGCGTCGTCGACAACGAAGTGAAGCTGAGGACGAGTGGAGTGGAGTGATGCGCCTTCTCAATGAGATCGATGGACTAAACGCTGAATTAAGCAGTAATAACAGAATCAAAGGCGAATTTCATGTTGAATTTCGTATTAGCATTACTGGATCCATTTCTTGATGCTTTGAGTTCTTTACATTTTTATATGTTAAAAATTATAAGCTACACGATAAAATGTGCCTTTTGCAAAGGTAGAATGATAAAAACAATTTATCACATCGAGTTTTCAGCAGAGTTTATTGTGCATTCTATTATTCAATCGTAGTTTGGACTGTTGTCATTTCCAAGTAATGAAATTCTTCCTCTCCTCGTTGTACAGAAAATACATTAGCCGTGATCTTTCGCGTCTCATTAAGGGCATCAACAATTCTCCAGGCGTCGATATCATCAAAAAGCGAATCAACTCTACTCGGCGCAAAGAGTAGAAAATAATCGGAGACGATGATTTCATGAACAAGTTTACATGCTTCAATGAAGAAATAGAAAGGACTGTATCGATTTTTGATTCCTGAAAATATTATAATGTTGCTAATGGGATTTACGGGCCCTACTTTCAGTATCAGCTTTTAATATTATATCCATTTTAGACGACAAGCTCAATCTTCTAACCGAACATACACGAAGCAGATCAAGAAAGACGTTTCTGAAATGAAACCCGGTTTCTGAAATAGAAAATGCATTTGTCGCTACGCCGATTCGTGATCAAGACGGCCCGAGAATGATAAGACTTCAACGGAAGTCCTTGCAAGCTGCTGTTTGACAAGAGTAAATTCGGCAATATCGCGCAGAATGCTCATGTCTAATTGTAGTCTCTCAATGCGTGCGCAGAGCTGAAAGATGTGACGAGTCTGACTCATAATCACATCGCGATTGAAGTAATTTGCAATCAGAGTTGGTGATTTCACCCGGGCGTTCTGCAACAAAAATATTTATATAATATATATTTTGTTATAAAATGAAAACAGAGCACTCACATTATCGTAATATTCGGTATCCCAACCTTCCACTCCTAAACTTCTTCGCAAGTTCTTTGGGATAATTATTTTCATCACACTCTCCACATTCGTGTTTGAATTCAGAACCTTTTCATGGTTATCAAAAATGTGTTCTATGCGCCAAAACATCATCTTTATTACAGTGGATTGCCTGCGGTGGATGATATACTCAAGATACAGATCATTCCAGCGAGGAGTTATCTGCATTGTAAAAAATATTACAGATTTTTTATTTTTAAATTAACAGTTTTTAAACAAAAAGTAAATTGTATTCACCCGTCGCATGCTGGCGGCAGATTCTTCGCCCACTACGAAGATTCTCCCTATGATATCCGCCGGCAGATTGGAGAGAGTGATACGATCTCGAGACGACTTTGAGTGAGTGATCTTCTTCAATCGAGCGATAAATTTGGCGAGAAATGGCATATCAGAGTGTCACCCAACGCAGACGATCCCTGTAATAAAAATGCTGTATTGGTGCATAGAAAATGGTGAAATTTTTTTTAAAAAATTAAAAAGAAAAATGACGAAAGAGTTGCAAGCTTGTCGTCGCGGGTGGCACGATAACATTTCTTGATCGAATCCTACCGTTTCTTGCGTCTCTTCTCTCTTCATTATTATAGAAAGCGCTATTCGAATCCATACGCTCCATGTCAAGTGATCTCAACCTCTCCATTCTTCCATCTGATATCGTTCGGCAAATCATCAGAGTGGGCCAGGAATCACTCGAGAGCTTGAGACTGGTAAGTAATTTTTTTCCGGAATTTTCGATGCTATGCTTCAAAATTTCCTTATTGATATTAAAACAAAAAATAAATTAAAACATTCCAGATTTCCGTTCAATGGAGTAATATGGCGACAGAGCATCTTCAAAACCGCAAACATCTTCCTACCATCAATTATATCTGCATTATAAGTCGTTATGAGTAGGGGCCGCAACGTACATAGTCAATTTTTCGCTATGGGCCCAATAGCATGTTCGAACTGTTCCTCAGGTACCCAATAACATTATCCTTTTTAGATTTTGTGAATATCTCATCTAGAACAAAAGTTATGTTCCGAAAACCACGCGCGGAAGGCACACCGGACGAGAGGGGAAAGTGAGAGGGAGAGGGAAGGGGGCGGAGTCTCTCTCTCACGTGTCTCTCTCCCTCCCCCCCGCTCTCTCGCTCCCCTCTCCCCGCGGATCGAGCACACCTCGGGGCAACATGATAAAAATCTGAAAAAATGTCCAAAAATCCTGGAATATTCTAATTAGTCATATATGGTTTGCGCAACTTTGTGCTCACACTACAAGTTTCCAAAACACCACATTTAAGTTTTCAATGCCATTTTTGACCTACTCAAATATGAAAGTTCATGTTGCGCATCTGGAAGGTGATAGATAAGGGGGATAGCTACCGAACAAGCATTTGGTCGACCGATTTCATTTCGAATTACGACTGTGCTCCCTCGTCTCGCTTTTTGGTGAAATCGTGTCTAGGGAAAGTGGGCGGAGCTTGCGGCCCCTAGTTATGAGGACAAGATTTATATGAACGTCCCTCATGGGTTTCAAAATTTCTTTGGAATTCAAGAGTGGAAGATCAGAAGCATTGACGCTGGTTTCGAACTTCACGAATATGTGATCATTTTTCTAGAGTCTTTGTTGCAAAATAATAATTACAGCCTGCGAACTCAGTGAAGGCATTCCGGAACTTTGTTCTTCAGGGAGAATGTATCAAGCCCATTAATCTAGATCAACTTTTTGGTCGTTGTTCATTAATTGATAGACTTGAGCTAAGAGTGATAGATGAAATACACAAGGAATTGAGATGGCGAATCAAGAATGCATAGAAAGATCTCAAAGTTAACAAACTGGCCATCACCGGAATGTTCGATTTCGTGCGCCGTAGCAAAAGGCTGGAGTGAGTTATTAGTGATTTAGCAAAGAAGAATGGCTTATAGAGATCTAAAATGCACAACTTTGTGAAATTGTTCATCCTAGCCTGCGACATACCACCTTGGATCTGCTTCGTACCTTCCGCAGTCTAGTTCTTCCTGAAGAATCCCAAGGAATTAATTTGGGCATAAGCGGTATGCGGTCAAGATTGAAACGGTTTCAAAGGACACGAGTAAATATTTTAAATGAACTCAGAAGTCATCACTCGTCTCAGTCCTTTCTTCATCTCCGCCCTTGAATTTGTCTCTACCGTGGAGATTGTTGGCGATGTAGAATATCAAGTACAACAATATGCAGACTATAATTGGGAAGAACGGCGAAAAAGAAAAAAAAGAAAATAAAATTGAAGAACTACAAGCCAAATTACACGAACATTACAGAGTCGATGGTTGTGGTGAATATCGCATTATCATTACTGCAGCTGACAACAGGTCATGAAATAAATGTATTCTTTGATGTTCTGATTACTATCTCATTAATAGCACGATGCGTTGCTATTCGATAAACGCAATGCCCTTGTCGTCTACCATGATCAGGGAGATGAGTGTGCTCATTGAAGTCGATTTGAAATTAGGATATGACGATCCATAGACAGTTTAAATAACGCCACCCGCATCACGCAAGCTTACATGGCGCGCGAATCGTTGACCATTTCTTGTCATTCAAACCATTTCACTCTCTCAATGTCGTCTCAAGACTTTATCAATCTCAGCAGTCTTCCTTCTGATATCATTCGAAAAATCATCGTTGTGGGAGGAGAATCTGTCGACAGCATGAGACTGGTGAGTATTCAAAACTTTAAAAAATTAATTAATATAATTAAAATTTTAATTTATTAAAAAAAACAAAGTGCCCGTGATAATTAAGATAGCTCCACACTGGAACGGTTTGTTCCTTGAACGCAGACGGTCCACTGTGATCGATACGCTGTATTGGCGCATTAATCATGTTTACGATCAATACGTAGTGAATGATCAATACGTAGTGAATGCAAATACGAAAGTAGAAAGCGTGCTGAGATTTGATATTCCCAAGAACTTGCGCAGCTATTTTGGAGCTGAGAGATGGGAGGCCAATCCTATTCAATATAACGATAGTGTAAGCAGTTTTAATGCTTTTTATCAGAAAGTGCTAATTGCAGTTAGTGGAGATTGTTGCACCAACTGTGGTTACTAGTTACTTCAAACGCAAAACGATTTTACAACAAGCTGTACATATCTTCAAGCGTTGCTCGAGAATTGAGAGACTACAGCTCAACATGAGCATTTTGCGCGATATCAAAGAATTTAATCTGGTCAAATATTTGATGGCAAAAGTTTCCATTGGTGACCTAACTTTCTCGGGCATTCTTGACCATGAATCAGCGTGAGAGCAAATTCATCTCATTTTATGTTTCAGAAACAGCGTTTCATTTCAGAAACGTTTTTCTGGATTTGCTTCGAGTATGCCCCGTTAAACGGTTGACGTTATCATCTCTGCTTGACATCATATTACAAGGAGACACCAAAGGTAGGCCTTATGCGGCGTATGTATAATTTTGATCGTGTTCAGGCATCACAAATCGATACAGCCCATTCTTTTTCTACATTGAAGCTATTCAACTCGTCCCCAAAATCGTTGTGTCCGATTATTGTATGCCCTACTCGACGGATACAGTTGAATTGCTTTTTAAAATCGATGTCTGGAGAATTATTGATGCCCTTAATATGACGGGAAAGATCACAGCTCAATTGTTCAGTAGTAATCGAGGAGAAGATGAGATAGCTTTTTTAGAGTTAACTCCTCCCGAAGATTCTGTATAATGAGGGCGAAAAAGTCTGAAAATGCCGTGCATAATCCTTTTTTTGTTTTTTTTGCATAAACATGATTCTCTTGTAAGTGTGACGACAGAAGTACGAAATACGGCAACATGAAAGCAAGGAAAACAAAAAAGTCGTAAAAACAAAAAGTTTTGACCATTCGGTGAGAGAAAGTCCGGTGCAGTGGCGAGTATGTGCGGGATTGCATCCGGTCTTGCCCACTATTTTTAACCCGCCGCATCTAGCACGCATCCTTTCCTGAAGTGCACCCTAAAGTGTTCACACTGAGAATGTAGAGGAGTAATGAACGAAGAACGTGCATTCGACCCTTGCTCTTTTCATTCTTCCGCCTTTTTGTTTATAGGGCTTTTTATGGGGCTATCCCTACGTAAAGGGTGAGACCTTTCGCCAAAATCCCAGAGATCATTTTTTTTCTGGCTCTTCGTTCTGTTTTCTTTCGTTTGTCCTTAGTTCTTTAAATCTGTGAATCGCGTTGTTTCTACTAAAACGCGGTCCACCGTCGATGTCTCATGATGGAAATACAGCACACAGCGTGTCAGAGAGGGAGACCTCCTTTGTTCTCCGCGTCCGACCCCCTTGCATGGTCACTCGAACACAATGTTTAAGAAATATCTATGAAACATATCCCATAACTTACTGAAAAGATAAAAAAAATGCAGATATAAAATGATTGAGCTGTCGGGGAGAGTCCTCACCAATTCTGGAGCCGTCAAATATTTTTTGATACCCCGTATCAGTGCAATTTTACATTGTTATTTTAATTTATAAGCCATTTTAAAGTGTCTTATAGAAACCCCCACACCATTATTTGTTTTGGAATGCTCATGAAATTCCCTATTGATCCACTAACTCGGATTTTCCATAAAGTTATTCATATTCGAGAAATGCATGAAAGTTACCATATTTCCATGCATTTCTCGAATACGAATAACTTTATGGAAAATCCGAGTTATTGAATAGATAGGGAATTTCATGAGCATTCCAAAACAAATAATGGTGTGGGGGTTTCTATAAGGCACTTTCAAATCGCTTATAAAATAGAGATTCCATTGTACACTTATCACTTTGCTCTATGTTGAAATACGTTTCAACGGAACTGTAAATGAAATTGAACGATTTTGTTTCAAATTCTTCGAACCTACCTCTCATTCTTTATTTTCGACCGCGCAACTCACTCGAGTAGAGTGAGAATGAGTGGGTGACACGCATTGGCCTTGGACGCGATAATTGGATTATCTACCCCCTCTGACACGCTGTGCAGCATCTCTCGAATATTTTACCATCGTCGAGGACAATTCAACGGCAAATCGGATGAGTACGACATCTTATCGTATGATTTTTACACATAAAAAAGATGCAAGAAAGATGCAAATAGCAGAAAGCTTCACGTGGCCGTGGGAAGATTAATGTTCATGCAGCGTTTCGAAGAAAACAAACAAACAAAAAGCAGTTTATAATCTCAGAATGCCGCATTGTAATCGGTGCCGCGATGGCCCTTCCCTTCTTCTCCCTCCTCTGTCTCCATCTAGGACTGACAAGCGCCGGAGTGTTCGAGGAAGGGTATGCATTGTTCGTTTGCTTCCTAAGTGCCTTCTGAATCGATTATTGTCCTGGATAACTGCAGAAATGACGATAAAGGCCACAGCGGTCACAAGCCTCACACGTGGACAAAGATTTGTTTGGTGAATTGTTTTCGGAATGTAGAACATTATTGGAACAGATGGAATAACTAAATGAATCCATAACAGGAAGGCAAGAAGCAATCGCCGATCAACATCGTGACGTCACATGCCGTATGTGAGTACCAATTGATTAGGGTTGTCATAACTATCCTGATTTTGCAATCTGAAATCGTGCCTTCATTTTACTAAGGCCAAGAAAACGCTCCCGCTCTCCGCTTCGACAACTTTGACCAGAACGGCACTGTGCTCGTCACGAACAATGGAGAGACTGGTAATCACACCTATCGAGACTACACTCTAGTCCCGATAGGTCGATTCTAGTCCCTTATTGTAGGCGTCGTCGACGGGTTCGAGGAGTGGGAGGATCGACCTATATTCGTCAGGAGTGAACTGCGACTCAAGTACTACCTTCAGCAGGTTTGAGGATAATGATTGCGTAGGGATGACGTAATCACTCGCCATTCCAGCTCCACTTCCACTGGAATCTTAACGACCGCGGCAGCGAGCACGCGATCGATGGTCAGCAGGCGACTGCTGAGGTATACGTTAGTCGAGACTATACTCTAGTCTCGATTATTCTCTAGTCTAAACGACAGTCTAGTTTAGTCTGAATTATCTGTAGAACATAGCGGAAATTTATTAAATCGTTCTAGTCGAGACTACACTCTAGTCTCGAGTTGATCTCTATTCTCACAGATGCACATGGTCTTCTCCCTGGGCGACATGAATGTAAGCGAAGCGAAGTTCATAGAGAAGGGACTGGTGGTGCGTTGATTTTTGATCTCTGATTATCCGAGGAAAGAACGTTCAGGTTGTTGGCGTCCTTCTGAACGTCGTTGAGGACGAGAAATTGGGCATCTACGAGGGTCTGATCAACGTCAAAAATACGAGTAACTGTTTTGTTCTTTTGCTATCATACCGTGATGAGGCTCTGCAAAATGGCGAAAATGGTCAAATTCCATAGAAGAAAGTCAAGATTTAGAATTTATTTTAATTCAGGCAAAAGCTTCGACGACTACTTCGTTGACGAATACTTCGATATGAGTACGAAATTGCCGGATAGCTATGCCGATTACTTCAGGTGAAAAAACAAAATTATTTTTTTTAAATTGTTTATTTTAAAATATTTTTTATTATTACATTTTTATTGACCCTGGTTGAGATACGACGGCAGCCTGACGACATCTGACTGTGAGGAGAACGTCCACTGGATTGTGTATAGGCACCCGTTGGGAATTTCCCAGCGAGAGGTTGGATTATTAATTAACAATAATTAATTAACGAATCAATTAATTCAGTTGGACGCCATGAGACACTTGCACGACCCCGACAACTACATCATCGATCACAATAACAGGTTTGTTGTTATTGTTGTTGTTATTATTTTTGTTATTGTTTTCCAGACAACCCATGGAGATTAACGGGCGCAAGGTGCGGCTCTACTCATCCGACTGCGGATTTCGCCCAGCGCCTCGGCCGTCTAATAGATATGGTCTTCGTTCGCCTAAAAGGCAGAATCGTCGAGCGACGAAAAGGATGATTCGTCATAAATCGACTACAAAGAAACCATATTTTCCCAAAAAAAGGAAAAGCCAAAAACCCCGACCGACCAGGAATTATCTTCCTCGCACGTATTAGATTAAAATCGATTACTAATATTCGTAACACAATTACCCCATGGCCACTGTGTTTTGTAAGGTATTCAAGGCACCTAGAGTACACTGTATGATACCAAATTCCTGAACAAGAAATATTATGAATAAATATTTGCACAGGCGATAAGTGTTGGGGTTCTGTAGAGATCAAACACATTGGCTGATTGAATATAAATGCACCTGAGCACGACTCTATCGTCTTCTATCAACACCATGTCTATTGCAATTGTGCACGTTATCTTCATTATTGTCGTCATTGACAGAGGTTTTTTGTGCAAATGATAAGGTTTCATCATTGTAAATTCAGCCTTGTCTGTAAAAACCTTCAATGCGACAGGTAATCTTGAGCGGGAACTTGAGAAGGTCAGTTTATTATTTTTATTGATTTTAATTTTTAAAAATGTAAAAGATTAAGTATGGCTACGCTCTTAACGAAGACGAAACAGCTCTTGCTGACGCGGTGAAACTGTTCTCGAATCCCTCATTCGAGCATAGAAAAGGATGGAAGAAGGTTCGATTACTGTCGCTTTCTATAATCATTCCATTTCCAAGGAAGGAAAGCACACCCGCTTCTCCATTCACTCCAAGTCATCACTAAAAATGAATCTAACGGTTGCTTCGGTATACTAAAACTGAATAATCGGAGTTCTAAATGGTCTTGAAAATAACTTTTCTAGATGATTCTTGATGGCACCGTTGACGAGGTCAAAGACGAGATTTGGAGAGTGAGTCGTTTAAAATAATTCTCGGATCATCACCATCTCTTTTCGCAGCGAATCGAGGATCTTCCTAAATGGAATTCGATTGTCAATTCTTCTCATGTGCTTGCTCCGCTCAACGATCATGCTGATATATTCCATGTATGTTTCACTTTACTCTAAAAGAAAACTGACTTAATCTGCATTCAGAAAGCGGCTCTGAAAATATTAACTTGTGTCCTTCTTAGGTTTTTGATCCCCTTCTTCCCTACCCCTCTCCCTCCTCCATCCCCCTCCGTATTGTAAAAGAAAACAATATGTGCCAATAGTGTAGCGTGAGACGTTGTCGTCCTAGTGCATAAAATGTGAAATCGTTCAGTTCGTCCATTCAGTTCGTCACGAACGACGTGCTAATGGTCACCGGAAGAGAATTACTCACGGCAAGGATATTCAGCAAGACGCCGGAAGGTTCCATTCGATCCAAATCGAGGATAAACTTCTCTTTTCAGGTTACATCATGGCCTTTCGCTCGATCGATCTTCCTGAGGTTCCGGAGAGGAAGGACAAATTGAGGTTAGGTGGACCTCTGGTCGATCTTATCTCTGGCTAACAAATTTATAGTATACGATGTTTTATAAAATGTTTTATGTTTTATAAATAAATTGAGATAGCCCCTTTAGCCCTGATCTATAAGACAGTTTTTAGAGCCAATCTGCGCCTCGCCGCCTTGCGATTGCGCCCTGATCCTTCGAGTGAGAGAAAGAGCCTGTGCGACCTAGCCATAGACGTGGATCTGAAGGGCAACCTGCCTAAGGATATTGTGAAAACGGTAGGTGTTGTTGTTTTTATTTGTTCTTTTTAATTTACAATAACAATTTCAGACAATGCCTTCCATCATGGCTATCGTTGCCGAGTTGATGATCAGGCATTTCAAGGAGCTAGGAAAATCGGAGGATTGCTCGGTTTAAACTAGTGTTCGATGAAAGATGAGTTCGATGAAATGGTCACATTTCCCTAAAAGAATGTGATATCTGGCAATCCAGTTAGTTGTTGTAACATTTATCATATTCGTTATACTTATCGTCATGAAGATATTTATTTTATTTGGGTGCATTAACAATATCTCGTCATTGATCTTTCTGAGCGCTAATAAACAATCGGCACGCGGTCATTTCGTCTTGCTGGTTTTCGATCCGAAGTTTCGCTGAAAGTCCGCTAACAATTTGGTTGATATAGGCTTCGATTCCCCGCCAACCGATCAAGAACATGCTCATAATCGCATCTTTATGGATCACTACGATCTCAATGGACGAGACAAACGCTGCAGCAGATTTCAAAAATTCGAGACTTTGCGTGATGATTTCTGAAGTAAATTACAAATTTTACGTCGTTTATTTATATAAAAAAATTTAAATCCAGCTAACCATCGCAATAAATTGAACCACTATTGAGCGTGATAATAAGATTGTGAATGGATCGGGCACGAAGCGAATTCAAGACCATATTTTTGGATCTGAATTGGGGATTTTTTCATTATTTTTTCTGTACTCACCTTGCGTTTCTGCAGCGTACGTATGATTCCAGAATGACGAGTTCATCAACTTCAGTGCCATGCAGAGCATCAAAAATGGAAGTAACTTCCGTCTCATATCCCTTGAAGCTCATGCCCAGCTCAACCCTTTCTATCCTTGAGCACCGACTGAATATGTGTTGAAATTTGGGAATTTTTCCGGGTACTTTAATAATGGCTGAGTGATGAACAGAATCCTTCTTCTGAATTTATTTGTTGGGAATAAATAAAAATGAGCTTACACATTCGTATTCCGGGACATCAAAAGCACATATCTCGAATGGAGATCGATCAACTCCAAAGTAATTTGAGAAGGCATCCGGGATGCTTATGAAAAGCTTGTTCTCAGAAGAGCTGATGTTCCATCTCAGATAATGTATGATAGGCAGGCTTTTGCGGGTTTTCAGATCCTCGATAACCAGACGGTTCCATCGGGGCGAAATCTGAAACAAAATTTGTGCTGGAAATTCAATACATACAAGAAAAACTCACCAATCTGGTACCCTCAATCGAATCTCGACCCATTGTAATTATCTTTAGGACGATGTCCGATGGCAGATCAGACAAGTTCATGTCTTTCTCGTATTGTGATCGCACAATTTGTCGAACACAAATATATTTCTATTGCTAAAGAAATTCGAAATTCAGCTCACTCGATGCGGGTGGCACGCACGTGCATTTGGTCAGGGTTTTCGCGGCGAGAGATACGGCCGTACGAATTGAATACGGTAGTGTATCGAGCATTCTAGGATTGATCATGGAAATGAGGAAAAGAAAAAAAATGAACGAGAAGTTGCATTCTTTATTATCAGTTATTTGACAATTATTGTTTTGCGACTAAAGAAATAAAGTTCATTCGGATGCAGTAATGCAGAGCCGATATTCCAGAGCCAGTGCTCGAAACATATTATTCGTGCGTAATTGAGCCCTGAGCCCGCTCTTTGCGTTAATATCGGTCTCGGTTTTTGCCCAGCCGCTAACGATGTCTCCTGTCTGCGAGTCCGGTCCGCTCCAGTAAATCTCAATAGTCGATACGTACCGTAGAACCAGTATGAAGAAAGCGCTGTAGTCGCGAACGAGAGAATCTGAGATAATTACGATTTTAATTAAAATTTAAAGATCACGATGATAATTGTAAAATGCTGTGCTCTGAACGTTGTGCTCTGAATTGCTGATGTTCCAACGGAGACAATGGATGGGTGGGAGATATTTACGGTTGCCAAGAATCTCTACTGCTAGCTTGTTCCATCGGTGGGAAATCTGAAATGAATTAGTGCATAGGTGAATATTTACCGTTTATGCTGTGAACAGGGTCTCTGCCTAGTCTCATTTTCATAGGGAAATGAACTCATTTTTTGACTGATTTATCAGACTGGAGAAGTAGACTAGGCATAGACACTATTCACAACACTATGGAGAAGAGGTTCACCAGTCTCATACTATCGATGGACGCCATGCCAACTCTCGTAATCTTGCGAATGACATCAGAAGGCAAGTTCGCAATGTTTAGATCGCCTTCTTTCGAGGACGACATCATACAAAAGAGGTAATTCGAAACGGAAAAATCTCGAAACGCAACGAATTTAACTTGACGCGCGTGGCACGCGCATTGTGAGATACAAGCTTGATTCATTTTTAAATCCCAATTATAAAAAAACATTAGTGCCACAGGCGTTGATTTGTTGCATTGGGCTTTTTTTTCGTTCATTCATCTTAAATTTGAAAGTTAGTATCATCTCAAGATGTCGTCTTCTGCCGATCTAAATATCGCAAATCTCCCCTCCGATATTATTCGTCAAATCATCAACGTGGAGTCGATGTACGGCGCTCGACTGGTAAGGGTATTTACTTGCTCGTTAATTCTCTAAACGAAAATATCTCAAACTGCTTACATTTATTGTCGTTCAGATATCTACTCGTTGGAATTCTCTGTCGATCGAGCATCTGAATAATCGCGAAAATCTCCCTCCTTTGAAATTGCTGAAATGGACAGTGCGCTACAACAAATCCATTCTGCGTGCGGTCATTCCTAGAAAATTTCAAAATTACTTTGGTGTCACTAATTGGACAAATCGCAACGACGAGGACCTTTTGTTTGTAGGTTTTAACCTTAATTTTAATCACTAACAGCGAATTAAGAGCAAAATTCGGCTCCGGATACCCTTTGTTGCGGCACAGAACACAACGGGATGTTAAAAGACGGAAGGCTGCCGGACTTTTCTCGTTTGTTCAATCGATGCTCTCGAATCGATAAACTTGTTCTTGATATGGGCATTTGCTATCGGGCAGCGGAGTTCGATGCTGTAATGGACGCGATAGCTCAAATTCAGTCAATGAGCTTTGCCTGACTAACGGAACTGAAAGAACCGAGTTCAATCGCAGTGCGCAGTGAGTGAAATGCCGCACCAAATTCGAAATTATTTTATTTCCAGGTACAAAGTTCTCACCCTTCTTCGCACTCATACTTTTCAGCGTCTGAGCCTTTCCATTGACATGTGTCGGACGGTCTTAGATCCCGCGTTTCGTCAGTTCGTAAATTCTTTCAAAAACACCTCATTATTTCAGGGACACTTGGCGATGATACTTGCGGGCCATTCCTTATTGAGGCAGTGCGCTTGGTTCCTACAGTTTCGATTGTTTATAATCTTTGGGCTCCGCCGATCGTAGTCGACATTCTGAATTCTACACAGAAGCTACTAGCAGTATTCCAAATTGGCGATGACCAGCATGGATGGAGTAAGATTGTTAATATTACTGCTGCGAAATGAATCCAGAGTCACGGAACTCGTATTGACCAAACATTTCTAATAAACTGCTGTGGTATCGCGCATTGTTATTCTTGAATTAAAATCACTTGTGATCCTAGTTCTTCTTGTAACATCAGAAATAAACTTTTGTGTCGATTCATTCTATATTAGTTTCACTGCAAACATTTATATTTCCTTTGTTATATGCGTTTTCTCTCTAAGCTGCACTCGAATACAATGTGAATAAATAGTCCTGCGACTCGGGTGGCACCTAAATTATTTATAGATTACAAGCCACAGCGTGTCAGAGAGAACAAATCGCGGCAAACGTACTTTCGTGACTCACTTCTCTCCCCGACCATTTTACCTCTTTCTAACTAAGCTGCGCGGTCGACGTTGAGGGGAAATGAGAGCGAGAATGGAGAGAAATCAATGTTATAACTAGAATTCATCAAATTCTTATAGCCCTAATTTGAAACTTATTCTATTTCGAGAAAGAAGAGACTTTCTCAACGCGTCGGGTCATTTTAAGTGACTTTTGAGTGATAAGGCCGGCTCGAAATATGTGAAAATCCGATTTTTAGAGCCCATTATCTCGAGAAAGAAGGCCTAATTTGAAAATCTAACTTCCACAAATTGTTGTCATGGTAGAGTACTAACAGCCTATGTAATTCAATTTGCATATTAAAATTCGGTTAGTCTTTTCCGGTTCGTCAAACATGGCTCCATATTGAAAAAAATAATTTCACGAATAATGACGATAAGTATTCAAATTAGATGAGAATCACTGCACCAAATGAAGCGATGAGGTTAACAATAGTTGGCGAACATTTCTAGGCCGTTAAATCATGGAAGTTCCATGTTTGTTAGAAGAAGAACTCAAATATCTATGGATTTCGTACGTTTTCACTATAAATAAAGTTGTTCTGGAACATTGGAGTCATGTATGAAAAAACGGCCAACGCAGCGACCTTAAGAAACCCTTTCCCGGAAATTTGTGGAAGTTCGATTTTTCGATTTGGGCCCTATTTTTCCATGATACTCGAAACCGCGAGACCCTTCTCGTTCATCAAAATGAGAAAAACGTGGATAACTTTTTCTTACTTTTAGCAACAGTGGCCAAAATTTTACTCGAAGTCAAGATAAGGGTTACCTACCGATCGATGTTTAACCCATGTCTTCATTTTCATTTTGAGGCGCGGTATGCACAATAAACCATTTTCCTTTTCTCCCTCTCATTGACCGCTCCTCGACCCGCGAATCATGAGGAATGGTTTGCCGCGAAGAACAATGAAATTCGTCTTTTTGACACGCTGTGCAAGCTTAATTCGCGTTTTAAATTCAAATTAATGAAAAATATACACGCCACGCGAATTGGTTGACTGCATTAGGCATGCTGTTTAAAAAAAATATTTCAAGACTTACCTTCTCGCTCGATGACGTTTCCTTCCGATCTCACCCTTGCGACTCTCCCCTCTGACGTTAATCGGTTTGGAGTGGGAACCACCGATTTACGATACACGCCTGGTGAGGGTTAAACTTAATTTTTATTTTTTTGTTTCGAACGCCATATTTTAGATTTCTACGCGCTGGTATACTCTGATTAATGAGAATATATTCAATCGGCCAAACCTCCCTGTCTTGAAATCATTCGAATGGCAAATAATCGATAACAAATCCATTCTTAGTGTGGTCATTCCGAATGAATATCAAAATTACTTTGGTGTCAGTAAATGGAAATCAATCGAAAATGATCAATCTGATGAGGTTTGCTTTCGCTTTTTTGTCGATTTGGTTCAACATAGTCGATCTACTTTCCATGTCAACATTTAAGGTAAACTCTGAAAACTCTGAAGAAACAATTAAATTCTGTTTCGAATCGGAAAGGAAACGAGACAAGCTGCCTGACTTCACTCGTTTATTCGAACGATGCTCTCAGAACGATAAACTTGTGATTGATATGTGCATCACTGATTGCGCAGGGGAATTCGATACCGTGTTTAACGCAGTGGACCAGATACCAGTCGGCGTACTGTATCTTACGAACGGAAGTGATCTCGATGTCAATGGGCGGACACAGTAATTGTTGTTTCACAGTAAACGTATTTAAAGTATTTTTTTCAAATTTCAGGGAGCGCGTCCTCGATATTCTCGACACTCATAGCTTTCAACGCTTGATTCTCTCCACTAACATTTGTAGGGAGTTTGTAGCATTCTCGATGATATGTGAGTCTCCAATGGGCATCGATTATATGTCATCTGCATTTTTTAGCACCAATGATACGACACACAAACGTGTGCTTTTCTTTCCTATATGAAGCTGTGCAGCTAGTTCCTGCAATTTCGATGATGTGTAAGACTGGATCTTTTTTGACCGTAGTGAATGCGCTGAATTCGACGCAAAAACTGGTTGCTGAAATTGAACGTGGCGATCCACGTGCTTCAATTTATACTATTCGTCTAACGTCTCCGAAACAAGTTGCGCAGAATCCGTAACAAATTTCGTAAGCCTGACATCCATTTTTTTCTTTTAATGACATCCATTTGTGTATCATATTGTTCTGTAATCTACTATGGTTAATCTCGCTTTGGATAAATTGTAATGCGCACACATATGCAAATGTAATTTTTCTCCTGAAGAAATATGCTTGCTATTACTTGAGCTATTCAAATACACAAACATCATGGAATGCCGCGGGTGGCGTCTAAACTTTTCGTTGCGAGACGCTGGCTTCGTTCTCGTTGTAAATTCAAATTATGCACTAGGCGTTCGCGATTTTCTGAAGAAATATTTCGACATTGATCGTCCAGTTCGATGTCGTCTTCTAATCATCTCTCCCTTGCGACGCTCCCCTATGGCGTCATTCGTCGAGTCATCGCAGTGAGTCTGGAAGCGATTGACAGCGTTCGATTGGTGAGCAATTACCCTGACCCTTTCCTTTTTCTAAGGCCTTGATTCCTTCCGCTCGACTTGGCCCTTTGTAACGTCCTTTAAACTGCACTATCAGAGCTCGAAATTCGAGTCACCGTCTCTTTATTTTGCACACTCCCTCGCCCGGTCAACGAGAGAGGGAATGAAGAGATGGTGACGTGTATTTCGAGCTCTACTGTCCATTCACTTCACTGTTCGGGACACGAAATCAGTGCTGAGTGTATTAGTTCCCGAACCCGGAACCAAGCCGAAGCTGAACCCGAACGAGCCCGAGCTCATACCCGGAACCAAGCCGAACCGATACCCAAACTCAACCCCGGACAAACCCAATCCCGGACCCAAACCTGAGCTTAATCTTTGCAGATCTCTCCTCACTGGAACGACCTGTCTCTTGTGCATTTGAGCAGCAATCGCGCAAATCTCCCTCCCTTGAAATTGCTCGATTGGCAAGTTCGCTATCAAACATCCGTTTTGACTGTGGTCATTCCGAAACGATATCAGAACTACTTTGGCGTCGGATATTGGATAGAAACAGATTGGAACGATGAGGTTCCTTTGTTTCCCTCTATATTTTGCTAACTAATTTGGTCATTTAGGACATCAAACTATGTTGCGGCACCGGATATAACGGGATGTTAAAAGAGAGAAAACTTCCGAATTTTACTTGGTTATTCAATCGATGCTCAGCAATTAATAAGATGGTGATAGATATGAGCATCTGCACATGGGAAGAGGAATTGCGCAGTGTAATCAACGGGCTAGGCCAAGTACCAATTGGCGAGCTCTACCTAACGAACGGCACCGCGCAGTTCGAATTCACAAGAAGTGCACAGTGAGTTTGGATTTCTTGTTTAATCAAAATGGAGTGAAAATTCAGGGGAAAAGTGATGGATATTCTTGGCCCTCACCGATTTCAGCATCTCATCCTGTCCGAAGATATGTGTCGGGCACTTGTACCAACTTCGGCTTGTAAGTTTCCAATTTGCACTAGACTTTGAATCAGAAAGCGGCTAGAGTCACTTTGTTTCTTGACTTTATCGGCAAAGTGACTGGTAACTTAAAGAAGGAGTCCCACGAGGTGGAATGATAGGCTCCCACCACGACTGGATTGCGCCGCGAGTGAAAATACTGTAGGGAAGAGGGTGAGAGAGCGAGAGAGTCAGACAAACAGAGTGCTTCCTCCTCTCCTCTCCCTTCCCTTCTCCCTATCCCCCCTTCCCTTTGCACCGCGCATCTTGATTTTCCCTGCGTTATCGGAAAACTTTGAGCGCACATAGCTCGCTTCAAAGTTGAGCTAGAGACTTCACATTTCGGATTTGCACTAAGATTCAAGGGATAAACATGGCTGCGCTTCCAGATTGTCCACGAAACAGCTCGTGGGACGGCTTCTTTAAACTGAGGGTGAGAATGATCTTTCAAAATCTAATTTGCATCGAATATTTTTATTTTTATACTTTTTACAGCAGCACACACTCGTGACGCTCTTGTGCCTTTCCTACTGGAAGCAGTGCATGTGGTTCCTAAGATTTCAATTTATTGTAAATGGTCTTCGGATGTAGCTAACCGTCTAAATTCGACACACGAAATCGTAGCTCGAGTTGATAGCGTGGATGCCCAGTCATTGAAGTTTAATAGAATTCAACTAAGTGCCCCCGTAAGAACTGTGAATAATCGCTAAAATCAATTTCGTCGCATATTTATCTGGAATCTGCATTTCACAATGTTAATCTCAAATATTTCGCTGGATAAATTTAAAACAAAACAATTGCGATCTGAAGCTCTCCCACTCTCCACTCTTTTGTACTAGTTAAAAATTGTTAATGTTCGTCATTAACTGTATTATGTATATTTGTCAGTCTACACTTTTTTGCACACGAATCGAGCTGGAAATTATTCATTTTATTTTTCATCGTTTTGTTTGGAAGAAGTAAATAGTCATTAATGCCACCATCGCAATATTCCACACTCAACTCTGCTTGGATCTCTTCAATATCGTTCAGTGCAGTTTCCAAGTTTTGCCAATTGTTGAACTCCGTTGGTTCGTCATACGAAGCTATCTCAACGAACGAAACGAGGGCCAGAGCGTCGAAGAGGAAGCCCCGGAATGGATGCTGCGCGACGTTTTCTGATAATTAATGAATTAATTAGGTTCAAAATAATTAGAGAGGTTTTCTCACCATTAAGGCCGGATCTGCCGGATCTGTGCATGTCATTAAGCACGAGACATTTGAAAGATCGCGCGCGGAGCAGGTCCAAAACGGCCAATTTCGTTCTGAATTGCTTATTTTTTTCCCGAGAAAGAGAATCATCTTACGCATCGTCTTTGACATAAGTAACGGCCCATAGCAGCGGCACGGCAAGGTCCTCGACCGGGAAGTCTCCCAGGGCATTCTTGACGCGCGCGATTTCCGTTTCAGCATGAATAGTGCCATGTTGAGGTCTATTCTTTCGATTGACGAGCAACGCGCAAAGAGTTTGGAGTAATTCACCCTCGATTGATTCGTGAGCTGCTTGCTCCGGTGCTAAATGGCTTGAATTATTTCTAGAGCGTTACTGCGCGGCGCTTCTGCCGTTGGGGGGGGGCCTCGTACTTTTTACAAGTTGCAAGGAATGATAGGGGGATAGGGTGGGTATCATGGTGATAGGATATTATGGATTAATATAGTACCATTCTCATACTATCACCATGACCTATCATTAAAAAGTGTTATAGTGGTAGGCAACATACGCCCCCCCCCAACGACAGAAGCGCCTACTGCGCTTTCCCGGACAATTAGGTGCAAAGTTTCACTGATTCTTTAAATAGGATTGATTTTCACAGCATTAAAAGATGGCTATGGGGCATTTCGACCCAATTCCTCTGACCTAAGATTTTCGGTACAATTCCTTACATTTTCACAACCTTCCCACGCATCCATACCAAAGAATGCGCGATATCCGGTGGGAATGATGAGGTTAATAACGTTTTCTTCGGTCGAATCGTCATTATTCCGACAGATGTAAATATAATCGATCATCGGAAGCCTTTTGCGATCTTTGAGATGCCCCTGTGCGATATTGTTCCATCGTGGTGAAATCTGCAACTTTAAAGGTGGACAGGCACGAAAGAACGCTCAATTATCATAGGCAAGCGGCGCGCGTCCATTTGCATGCGCACTCTCTCCATTCTCCTCCCTCCCTCTCTCATTTCGGATTAGTGCCTGCACGGCAGGGTGACTTGGCATACAGCCAAACGCGCATATCTCAGCCCTAGCGGATTTCTAGAACATCGGAGTTTCAGAGTTGTGATCGGATTAACAATCTCGATTAGCTGACACCGATAACTCATCTAACCAGATATTCGTGCCCTTACCCCTAAAGTCTTTTTACTTGGTTCGAACACAGGCATTAATGAAAATAAAAACCGACCAGCCTCATACTCTCAATGGATTTTTGACCAAATTCCACGATAATTCGAACGATATCCGAGGGTAAATAAGAGAGATGCAACTCAGTTTCTAGAGGAGTCAACATGGGGATGGATGCTGATTTTCAGAATATGGATGTGAATTAGGAAAATTTGTTTCGCTTGACGCATAGAAAGCACGCTTGATGCGGGTGGCGTGACAAATATTTGAATTATGCGAGGGCTTGTTCTGATACTGTAGTACTACAA
>LS581548.1:26477-40686 GCA_900490775.1 Pristionchus maxplancki | reverse complement strand
AATGTGAATCAACCATTCCAGTTGCGTCTTATTGATGTTGCAAAAACAATATGGAACAAGCAAAACTTTATCGAGCCTCTTTCATGCAAATTCGATAAATCACAATATGATTGCTTCTTTTCTCAACAGTTAGCTTCGCACTTAGCCCGCTAATACGATTAAGAATCGCTTCCACACGATTCATGTCGTCCAAGTCAGATTGTCGGTGGCCGTATGTAGCGATTACCTCGATTTGGACCGTGGAAACCACGGTCGCAGCGGTGCAAATGAAGCAGCTCAATTTATAGGGGAACACTGGAAAATCCTTTTTTTAAAATCAACTAGAAGAATTTTATACAACGTTGGAAAAAATCTTACCAAATCTAGGAAATAAATAAGATTCGACAGGCAAAATCAGATTGCCAAAAGTGTTTCCTCGAAGCAAATCCAGTATTGCTTCCAGAGAACTGCAAAATGATACATTCAAGTTGCGAGAACAATAGCAATACGAGATATTTGTCTATCGTACAAACTCACTTAGGTTTGTCGTAAAAAGCGAATACACCTGGGACAGCAAATTGATTCACGCGAAACCCACGAAACCAAGTCTTGATGTATGCAAAAATCTCAAACTTGCTGTCATAATTTATCTGGATTCTAAGCTCAAATCGATCGAGCAATGCGCATCGACTCATTAGTCGAGTGAAATCGGGACAATTCGCTTGATAGGCAAGGTTCTTGAGAAAATGAACTGAGTTTGCAGGCTAAAAACATAGTTTAGAAAGGTAAAAAAGTGGAAATCACATGTTGGTAGCCCTCGAAGCCAATCAATGTTCGAATATTGCACAGTCTCCACTTGTCAACTCCGAAAAATTTGTGGAATCTCTTCGGGAAGCTAATAAACATCTGGTCGCCAAGCTTAGTTCTGTTCCAGCACAGATAATGAAGTGACGGAAGTCCTTTACGATTTGTGAGGCGCTCTATTGCCAGGGTGTTCCACCTTTTCGAAATCTGACAATTATTTTCTTAAAATCGACAAATATTGATTGACTTACCAAGCGCTTGCTGTAAAGGGATTCCTGTCCTACGCGTATGATCTCACGAACAATATCCGAAGGCAAATTATCAAGTGTGGACATGTCGAATGTTCTTGATGAACGAATGGCGGCTGAAAATCAAATTAAATTGAAGATGTTGTTTGTTTCTGAAGCGACTGGTACGAATACGACGCTCAGAGTACGTTGTGAGAATTCCTAGAAGATTTAAAAAAATCTATTTTCTGATCAGAGCTTGTTCACTGCAATACACTCTTGCGTACAATTATATTTATGCAAATATTCAATCGAATACAGAAATTTATGCGGTTCATTGTTTTGCCATCACGAAAACTTGGAAGGCGTCATACGAAGCCGATATTTTGTGCTGCTGGCGTCCATATTCTTAACTGTCAATTGCGCTTCGATCCCCTCAATTCGGTTCAAAGCCTTCTCCACATTTTGCAAATGCGCAGTGTTCGATCGTTGCCCATCCGATGCAATCTTGATGAAAGACACAAATTCGAGAGCTTCCAAGAGAAATGCAGAGAATGCACTGTCAGTTACGTTTTCTGGAAATTTTTTAACGTTAAATCGATATGACTAACGAGTTTTCTCACCATTAAGTCCTGATCTACCGGAATTCAACTCATCACTGATCGTTAGCTCGCAAAATGATTCTGTACGTAACAGATCCAACACAGCACATCTCGATCTTAAGCAATAATTAATTAATTACTAATTAGTTCTAATTAACCGATTCAGCCGCTCACTTCTTGTTCCTGTAATTGGTGATGATCCCCGGAATATGCACGACAAGCTCATTGACGATTAAACCTCTCAACGAGTGTTTGATTCGAGCAACTTCCGTTTCATAGTGGGTTGCGTGCATTCGCAAGTCCAGTCTACCGATCACAGAGCATCGACGAAAGAGTTGGTCGTAGCTGGTTCTTGCTCTTCCACATTCGCTGTTCGTGTAAACCTCGATCCACTTTTGACCCCGAATGTCTATCGACTCAGCTGCAGTCCAGTAATAGCTATCTACGTCAAAATGCTTGCGCGTTCCAGCAGGAATCGTCAAGGACCAGCAGTTCTTGCCAGGGCCGATACTCCGGCCGAGGTGGTCGATCTCCGGTAAATGTTTTCGTTTGTCCTTCAGATGCTGCAGGGCGATGACGTTCCAACGCTGCGAAATCTGAACTATTTGGTATTTAATATTTAAAAAAAATGTTTTGACAGTAAAAAATAAGAAAAAAACACTCACCACTCTCATGTTGTCGATGGACGCTTGTCTCATGTCCAGAATCATTCGGATGATGTCAGATGGCAAGTTGGAGATGGTAAGTTCTGCTTCTACGGGAGAGAACATCGAGAAAAATATTTTAAAAAAAAGGGTTTGAATTTGAAAAGGCACGTCAAAGTCACGCTTGATGCGGGTGGCGTGAACATTCTTGAATTATTATTATTGTTTTTTAATTAGTTTTGAGTGTATCAGGATTTATTGCGCAGTCAAAAAATAGAATAAATAAAAAATCAAGGAGGTATACAATATGCAACGCATTATCTCCCGCAGATATATGTAAACGATAGACGTTATCTGAAAATATCTCATTTTGACAAAAAACAGAAGAACATTGCACATTGAAGAATAGGAAAACATTGCAAGCGTTTGATCGAATTTTACGCAACATCATATAAGCCTCATATAAGCTCGAACACTGAGCGCGATAAGAGTTCCTCCATTTGCCTGCTATTCATTCTGGAACAATAAATCGATTGCGGCAGCAGCTGAGAGAATTTTTGCTCGGAATATCTCTTTCAAAATGATCAAGATCTGTACACTCCTCTTGCGCCTGGGTACAGTTTAGTCTGATGCCAGTTTCTGATAACGGCACCAAGCGATCCCGATTATAGTTTGCAAGACGAGAACTCTCTTCGTTTCTCATACTATCTCGCGCCTCGCAAACTCCACATCCTGATCTTAGGGATGGCTCGCAAGAAATCGTCTCTTCAATTCGCGTGCTCTCTCATCGGCCAGAATGACAAGAGTCATTCCAAGTCAACCCTGATCGGAACCGATAAACCGCAGTGACTATACGAGGAAAGTGTAGTCAACGAGGAAGTGATCAGTTGACTATGGAAAGTCATGAGATTTTCTGACTAGTTTTCATCTGCAGCGATATAAAAAGACATAAAACGCGGAAAAGAGGCATTGCAACGGCAATGACTCAGACTTCCCTTCTCATCACACTCAGTGTGCTGGGCGTAGCTTCGGGTAAGCTCGCATACCTCTATCACCGAATAGCATTTCAAATCAAATGAAATAATTCATTTACTGTACATGAGAAGGGGAAGGGATGTTGGGCGTCTTCTTCTCATTATCAGATTCAATGTACAAGTTGAACAACAATTTTACAGCTGCCCATCCATTCACCGCACCGCGCAACCCCATTCCCAAGTCGCTGCTACAGACTAAGAACTACCCCGGAGAGTGCTCGGCCAGTGAGCAAGCTGTGGGTTATTTCTCGACATTTCTGAATCTTTATTATCATCTGAGAGACTGCAGGAAACCAGGCACAAGGAGTCCCAAGTTTGACCGATTCCTGTTTTAGTTAGTGCAAATAAATTCTGACGTTTGCAAATTTACGCTGCTCAGGCCACCAAGACCTGTCTCGATGCCTACTTCGCCACCTACGGAATCGATTCGTCAAAGGTATGGGGCATTATTATTTTTTTTCATTTTAGATACCCATCTTCAGCCTATTTGCAGTGACCGAAATTTTTATGAAATGAAAGGTTTGCGAATCCTAAATTTCAGGGTCTGCCCTCCTTCTTCGATTACATGACCAAGATGAACTCGGTCGTTGAGCAGTACGGAGCTGCTGGATTTGATTTCTATTGCGAGTGAGATTTATTTCCGTTTCATGGTCTTTTCTATCTTGATCAGCGCCCAGACTCTGATAAATATTGTAATATTGTATTGCATTGTGCGTCTCCAGCTTCGAGTCCACCCTCGAGTCTTGCCTCGGCCCTCTCATGACCTCTTCTTGCATGAATCCGGATGGATTCGTGAAGATGTATGGACTTGAACAGGTGAGAGTTCGATTCAGTGTTTCGCCTATGCGATCTCTCATTGTCGATTATTCAAACCCTATTCAGACATCAGTTAATTCATTAAAGAAGGCGTCCCACGAGGTGATATGATGGGCTCCCACCACGAATGGCGTGCAGAATCAATGAAAATACTGTAAGGAAGAGGGTGAGAGAGCGAGAGAGTCAGACAAACAGAGTGCTCCCTCCTCCCCTCTCCCTTCCCTTCTCCCTCTTCCCCCCTTCCCTTTGCACCGCGCATCTTGATTTTCCCTGCATTATCGGAAAACTTTGCGCGCGCATAGCTCGCATCAAAGTTGGTCTGGAGACTTCAAATTATGGATTTGCACTAGGATTCAAGGGATAAACATGGCTACGCTTCCAGATTGTCTACGAAAAAACTCGTGGGACGGCTTCTTTAAAACAGATTGTTTGAGTCTTCTCAAGATGATTAGATCTTGAGACAATCGAATTCCATTATCTGTAGATGGAAGCGCTCAACTACGCGATGGCCTTCCCGATGGACTCGTACATGTGCTCGAACAAGGATTGTGAGTGGTTGAATCTCGCATTGTCCTGAATTTTGTTGTACAAGGAATGTGGGTGATTAATCCGGGTTTAGCTATTCATTTATTTCTCTCAATCTATAACATTTGCAGTCGCCAAGACCTACTACGCGTGCATGCGGGAAATCGATGATGGCAACTACCAGGTTTCAGTTTTAGTTAAAATATTTAAAAACAAAAACAAATACAAATAAAAATGAAAACAATAATAAAAACAATTCCAGGGCCTCATCGACTGCGGGAATAACATGCTGAAAGAGCTGCAGGAAGCGGACGATAAATGCGTGTAAGCGTATTGTCACCCACAATTTCCCACTCTTTTATGATAAAATTACCTTTGTACTCTTTCGATCTTGTCTTTTGACGAAATCGTGTCTGAGGAAAGGAGGCGTGACTTGTGGCCCCTACTTTTATCACATAAAGACCGCAATTCAATGAGTTTCTTCAAAGAACGGCTAAACACCGCTTTCTGAGTGGCGAGGTATCGTGAGAATATAATCAGTTCCGGTAGTGCCGAATTCGGTTCCAGTCGTTCGAAAACGAAAGGGGGCGGAGCAAGCACACGCGTTGCGTTTTCGGGCTCCGCCCACTTTCGTTTTGCTGAATTTTTGGCTTATTTTTTGCATTTATTTTTGTCTAACAACACAAAAACAACGCCGTAATCGCGCAAGCAATCGATAAAACAAGGCGCGAAAACGTGCGATCAAAACAGAGATTAAAGCGTTCCGGGGCGCCCAGATAGGAAGGTGGGCAGAGTCTGCTGCTAAACACAGAACTTTTGCTAAACACCGTAGTGACTTTGCTGAGCATTCGAAACGCACGATAGCAAAATGAACGAGACATGACGTTTCTAAAACTAATTCTTTTAATTATGTTATGAAATTCCAGACCGATCGACCACCACGTGCGTCGAGGACGTTTACGTGCAGGTGTGCAAGGACGAGGGGATTAGGGAGTGAGTTATTAATTATTAATTGATAATTACTAATTAATTAATTTATTAAAATTAATTTATTAATAAGTTTAGGTACATATGCAACACGCAGGAGATCGGCTTCAACTTCGAGCTGAATGGACTGTGCCAGGGGGAGATGCACACGTGTTGAGAGGAAAATATTCAGTTATAAAGTTCAATCATCCAACTTGTCCCTCAACCGAATTTTCATTTTGTTTTGACATAGAAACTGAGTGATGAGTCTACTGTGGCAGTACCCATGTAGAATTTGCATGAGCCGACAGGGAGGGACGTCGAAACCTGTCCCCTTCCCGGATTAGAGGACAAGTCAAATAATGTAATAGCAAGGTGTGACTTTAACAATGTCTGACGGATGACGCAGCGACTTGGAAGATTGACTACGGTCTGAACTGTGCGTGATAACTGTGAGCCGTTGGAAATGTGGATGACACACAATCCGAAGATGCAGAATTTGCGATGAGTCGAAGAATTTCTAGCCGTTGGGTTTTTTTTCGTTATTTGTATCATGTATCTGACAGATTCAGGTCAGATTCTATCACAAACTAGGATTTCACAGAACGGGTTGTTTATCTCTGCACAAGAAACTTGTGCGGTTTGAATCAATATCGGCAGTTGAGCAGTTTACTGTAGACCAATTTTCTGAAATGGACCACTTGTCGCGGTGATAAATCAAAATTACCGAAAGAACGTCTGGAACGATTCCCTCGAAAATGGATTCGGTGTTTTGTGCGGCATTGACGGTTCCGCTGACACTCGCTCCCTCTGGCCTGATGGATTGACCAATGCCGGTGCCACGCTTCTGCAATAGATTTTTTTTACACGTTACTACGCAATCTCGTTGCTCGCTAATTCTCCTCACAGATGGAGTTTTTAAGTTAATTTGACTTTAGACTGGGCATAGAGATAAATCAGTGCACAAAGAACCTCTCTCTCCGCAGCACCGGCGAAGGCGACCGCGATGGTGATGAGAAGAAGGAAGAAGAAGCGAGTAGAGAACATCGTTTGGTTGGGTAGAGGAAGGAGGAGGAGGATGAGATTGCTCCGGGATTATGGGCCATTTATAGTGAGTTGTCGGCAGTATTTGAATAATCCTGTGGCAAGATGTGACTGAAAACAGTGTCAGTCGAGCGCACAATCTAGAGATCATTCGAATGATCTTGTCACTATTCCATTTTCTAGGAGCACTAAATCAGAGCACGAAGGACCCTCAAAATCAAACAATAAATCATTCCCTTCTATTGCATATCGACAGTATTTTTCGACTGAGGTTTTTATTGTTTGGCAGTAAAACGATTTTGATATCTTATCCGATATCTTGATGCTCATCAGCAGTGAACAATTCTGTTGGCGTCACATCATCAATCTGATCGGGTGGAATGTGGTGACCTGTGACTTTCCTGGCAACAACAAACGCCAACTTCCTGAATCATGTGACACTGGAATTTGCATAATCCGGGATGGACAGCGAAAACAAGGTTCTGACAGCATTGCTATCTATAGGTAGTGGCATACTCGCCCACGATATTGTGACCCACTTCATGATGCAATACTATGACACGCTTTTATTGCCTCAAAATCGTATTGCATGGTTGTTTTTAATCAAATAATATGGTACTGTAGGGATTAAATTACTTTTATGCTCAGGAAGACATGAAAATGTATTTGAATATTCTCGAGGGAGAAAGGAAGGAAACACCATGGCTCACAATTGTGAGCGGTTCCCAATAAGCTCTTGATGCCAGAAAATATGTTTGGAACGGCCGGACGGTTTATTTTACTTCATAGCGGAAAATCTGGAGAATTTGAACCTTCATTCCTTAATTTACATTTAAACACTGCCCTGATATTCAAGATTGAATGATCCTTTGATTGATTCAAGATGGATTCTGGATAGTAGACAGAAGGCAAGGTAAAGTGGGAGAGCCAAATGTCAATAAAAATATCTTATTTGAACCAATGTTGATCCCAACTCTGTTGTCTGTGATCAGAGGGAACCCGAGACTTGTCGGGCGGAAATAGATGCCAACTTCCTGAATCATGTGACAATGAAATTTGCATAAAGCGGGACGGACAGCGAAAACAACCATGTTTCTCACCGGATTATTTCACTGTTTTCATCCCTCACTGTTACTGTGACACATGGCTGACTGAATCGATCGTCCGAAAACAAGACTGCTTTATCAAGTAAGAAGTGCATAGTAATCACACGGCGATTGTAAGGCAGAGACAAGAACGAGTAATAGCCCAAATATGGATGCATGTGCAGTGGATGTAAGCTCGATGGTGTTTAGAAAGAAAAAAATCTATGTTCCTTAAAAGGGAATGAGGAGTTTCTAGTGAGGAATTCAGCAGAATATGATGCGAATTGGACGGGGTTTTTCGTTTTTCCCCACGTATCTGATTCATGTCAGATTCAATCGCAAATTAGGATTTCACAGAATGATCGATTTATCGGGTCACAGCGTTCTGACCCCCTTTGTTCTCTCCAGATAAGGGTGAACAAGGGGATTAATTTTTGAATTTTCCCGTGTTACCGTAATCGAACTGCAAATCACTTTCGCAATTTGAGATATCTCTGAAACATATCGTGAAAACGGCAACGCGGGAAAATTCAAAAATTAATCCCCTTGTTCAGAATGAGGATTGCGATATGTTTCAGCAACCTGTCAAGTATCGAGTTTGCAGTTCGATATGTAAAGTGATACTCCCCTTTTCTGTTGGGGTAGAATGCTGTGGGGTGACAAGAAACATGTACGATTCACAGCAGAATCACATCATCCATTGAGCAGTTTACTGTAGACCAGTTTTCTGAAAAGGACAACTTAACACGGCAATAATTATCAAATTTACCGGGTTAGCAATTATTCCATCGAGTCCCCCAAGATTCTGAAATTGACTTTTTAGGCTTTGCCAACTCGCTAATTCTCGTCAGACGGGGTCTATTTTGTCTCACTAGAGACTGGGACTGAGCATAGAAGCCAATCAGATCACAAAGAACCTCTTTCTCAGCAGTATCGGCGAAGGCGGAAACCATTGTGATGGTGATGAGAAGAAGGAAGAAGAAGAAGCGAGTGGAGAACATTGTCTGGTTGGGTAGAGGAAGGAGGATGAGGATGAAGTTGCTCCGGGATTAAGGCACATTTATAGTGAGTTGTCGGCAGTATTTGAATAATCCCGTGGCAAGATGTGACTGAAAACAGTGTCAGTAGAGCGGACAATCTAGAGATCATTCGACTGAGCTCGGGTGGCTGGTAATGATGAAATTGTGAAGTTGTCACCATTTTCTAGGAGCACTAAATCGGAGAATCGAAAATGAAGAACCCTCAAAATCAAACAATAAATCATTCCCTTTGATTGCATACTGAAACAGTAATATCTCAACTGAGGTGTTCATTCTTAGCCATTAAAACGATTTTGCTCTCTTATCCGCTATCTTGATGCTGGTCAATAGTGAAAAATTCTGATGGTGTAAAAAAAACCCGTGGCTTTCCTGGCAACAACACGGCCAACTTCCTGAATCATGTGGCACAGGAATTTGCATAAGCCGGAATGAACAGCGAAAACAAGGTTGTGACAGCATTTCTATCTATGGGTAGTGGCTAGGGTTGTCGGTTCGAACAATCGAAACGCCATTCGAAACGGAGCAGAATGACTCTTGTTGCGCAATCTACGTGACTTTCGTTCCGAAATCGTTCCGAAACGAGTCTCATTGCGCAACGAATGCAAATTGACCATTGTATCCCGAAAACCCTCGCGAACACGGCTGAAACATATTCAAAATGAGGGCAAATCGGAATAATTATGCGGTGCACCGATCCTCTCGCGGGCTGATCCGAACAATGGGATTGATCCGAAATCGTTCCGAAACGACGAGAGGCGAGTCTCATTGCGCAATCTATGCAAATAGGCGCGAAGATTCGAAACTTTCGGAATTCGTGTTCGTTCGGTTAACCCTAGTAGTGGCTCACTCGCCCACGATATTGTGATCGAATTTATGATGCAATACTGACATGTGAGACAAGCTATTATGGTCTCTCGATCTTATTGTTTGCTTGTCGCCAATCAACCGTCCGAAAACAAGATTGCTTTATCAAGTAAGAAGTGCATAGGAATCACACGGAAATTCTTAAGGCAGAGACAAGAACGAGTAATTGCCCAAATAAGGATGCATGTACAGAGGATGTAAGCTCGATGGTAGAAATAGAAGATCACAAAGTGTTGGACGTCATTACGGAAAGTCTATGCATACAATGATGACTATTCTGAGGACGTCAGATTTGATTGATCGAGATTCGAGGTTATTGATTGCTTCTAGATCATTTGCCCTTCTTCTTGCCGGACATTGATTCGCCGGACGTGACTGAAAATTGTGATTTTTCTCGTGTGAGACAGGAAAAACATACCCGAAGCATTATCGCTCTCCTCCTCCTTCTCCTCATCCCTCTTCTTATCGTTCCTTCTGGTTGCTGGTCGAGACGATTCAGGGGAACCTGCGCATAGACCATTTTACCCATTTTATCGTCTTTCATCATTGAATACCACTCAGTTATGATTAGATGCTTCACTCTTCATAGGAAAAGAAAGGATAGAAAAAGGATAGTATGGATAGAGATAGATCGTGCATTACCGTGTCTCGAGCTGTGATGATGGATCACATGCACGGTTCCATTGGGCGTTCGCTTCCTCTCAATCGTGTAGGATCCTCGCTTCTCGTGAGCTGTGGGCAGGCCTAGATGAGGAAAGGATAGGAAAGTAAGGAAGGATGGATAGTATTCTACTTCTCTTCGAGTAATGACCTCTTTCTTCGACATTGATTGAGATGGACATTACTCGGATAGAAGAAAGGAAAGACAAAATGCTTGCATCCTCTTCAACCGAGAGGTTTCAGAAGAAGAGGATCACGCATTTCGAAAAGAAAGGAAAGGACAGACAGACCTCTAGTGATGATCGACACATGTGACTTGATTGATCCTCCGGAACTGGACGAATGAGATCGCTCCCTCTTGTGATGGCCCATCTCGTTCTTATGATGATGATGAGGATGATCACTTTCATGGTGCTTCTTGTCATGTGATTCATGATGATGGTCATCATGATGACTTCCATGATGCTTCTCATCATGCTTCTTCTCATGTTTCTCATGATGATCTCCATGATGCTTCTCCTCTTCATGGTCATGGTGATCTCCATGCCCTTGATGATTCTTGTCATGATGGCCTTCGTGATGGTCTCCATGGTGTTTCTCATCATGATGACTGTGTTCCTCCTTCTTCTCATGATGATGTCCATGACCTTCATGATGGTCCCTGTGACCCTCGTGCTCCCTGTGATGACCATGATGGAGACTTCTCTTCGACGCCTTCGACGACTTTGAAGATGACGATGAAGATCTACTCGACGAACCCGAAGATGAGGAAGATGAGGTGGAATCTGGAGTGAGAGATAGGATAGGACAGAATAGAGTTCGTCTTTTCATTTGCCACACTCTCCTGCCTCTATGACCGGAGAGAGAGAAATGACTCACAGGTCGACTTCTGATAGGAGAGCATGCAAAGACAAATCTACAGACAGATACTTGAAATCGTTCATGATTGTTTAGCGGTTGGCCTACTCTGGTTATAGCTGCGATCGGTGTCCCTATCCGACTCTCCGTCGGTGTCTGATCCACGTGGTGAGGCAGAGCGCGAGCGGGAGTGCTGGAATGAGATGATTCTTAGAAATAAAGATGAAATCGATTACTTGGGGATAAACTGATACCCTTGGCGAAGGGCTTCTCACTGGCGAATGCGGCTTGTGGCTGACCTGGAAATTGATAGATCTGTAAATTCCTGGTCCGTCCCAACAGTTTGAAACATTTGAGATCTTGAAGATCTTGAAATCTATTATTAATCTCTAGTAATCCCATCAGCGATCATTTAGTACCTCCGACTGCCTCCTCTCCTTGATCTCCACTCTCTTGCCACTGTGAGTGCCCGTTCTCGGTCGCTCTTTGTGAGCCGCAGCGGCTGCTTAAAAGATATTTTTTAGAATTAAGATTTAGAGTGGAACATGATTGATCACTAGTCGTTCGCTAGATAAATATTGAGATTATGAAACACATCTCAATCGCATTATTGTTTTGCTGTTGTTGTGATTGATTTCTTTGGGTATTTTTCAATCGTTTTGACGTTTTGATGATTCAAGAACACACCTGCAGCAGCTGCGGCAGCTTCAACTGCCGGAATCGTCGACAGGGGCGCGTCGACTTTGACCTCGCCGTTGGCATCTGCCTTCTTTTTGATGACTGTAAAGTGAATTTCCATTCGAAATCGTAGAATCGGTTTCTGACAGGAACTGTAGTGTTTGTGTCCTTTTCCTATTTTTCAACATTCTTTTTTGTTTCGAAATTTAAAAGGAACATGATCTACCTTTCTTCTTGAGCACTTTCTTCTTCTCCGGCGAAGCGACGCCGTTGTTAAGCTTCTCGGGTTTCTAAATTGATTTCATTTTGAAGACCAATGCCAGATCAAAATCAAACTAAGCTGTATGAAAGAGTTCATCTATCAACTATGAAACATATCTGAACTTTTCGCTCAAAAAATACCTCGATCTTCTTCTCCACTTTCTTTTCTCCCCCATTCGTCTCTTTCCTCACGATCTTCTTCGGCGTTCCGTTTACTCCATTGAGCCCGTTAGTGCCGGATGAGGGTTTGGCGGGACTGGAACAAACAATATTGCATTGTTCTTGTCATTTTTTCCTGTTGTTTTTAGCAACGAAATCTGAACATACCTCTTCTTAACAATCCTCTTCTTCTTGACCAGCGGGATGTCCGTGTCGCTCTTCGTTGTCTCAGTAAGAGGTGCAGCCTGAGGATGGAATTGTTTCGAACCTTTTCGTTCTCTCTAATAAGCATCTTTGGCCCCCTTTGGCGGTATGTCGACAATTTTAGAGTAGAAAATCGAGAGAATCCGATGCATGCACTCACCAACTTGTTGGGCGCCTGCGACTTGGCGCGAATCGTCTTCTTCTTCTCTGCTGAAATGTTACTTCTGCTTCCAGAAAATAGAAAAAAAACTGTTTCTTCTGCTTCCGAAAGTATTTTCCCTAGTACTCATTGGCTACTACCGATCACGATTTCAAGTGAGTTAGCATACAAATAACACACTTTTCACGATCGGTTCGGTGCTTCTCGATCTCGTAATCGTCGAGGCCGAGCCAGTGGGTGTGGCCTTGAACGAGGAGCCGGGCGTCTCTGAAATTGATATTTTTTTGAAGAATCTTGTATGTTTCAGGTAATTTGTAAAAGGTTTGACTCGGACTTCGCAGCGATTCCTTATTCTTACTCTGTCTTCTAGAATTAAAAAGAACACAATTTCACCATCGATCAGCTTCTGTCCGTAGTCATAAATTGATAAATTCTTCCTCAACATTTTATTCTTTAGAATAGTCGTTTTACCGCCATGGGGTGTACTATGCCTAGTTACTTCAACACATTTCTCAATTGCTCAACAGTTCGGACAACCGCTTACCCCATCGGATCAATCTGCTATCGGTCATGCTAAATAATAATGTTGGGAATTTGGATCACCCATGGAAAACCCATGTTCATTTTCCTATATTTTCTGATCTCACTCGCTCACCCCATCGGATCACACCCGGTTGCTGTTCACCGTAGGGCAGAGGAGTGAAGACGTTCGAGGCAGCGACGTAGTCCTGAAAGGAATTTTTTTCCAACTATTATCGATAATCCCCAAATCAAGTGTTTATGCTGATTAAAGGATAAGAATGAAAAGGTGCGTGCATTTGAATATGTTTCACAATGCTCTCAAAACGAAATGAAACCGCTAGTCGATAATTCGGCACTTTTCTAGTTCCGTGCCAAGCCCCGCCCCCCTTGGCTCCTCCCCTATAGAAGGGGGCGGGCCCTTGAGCATGAATGGTTACGAATCTCATCCTTAGGTTGCTTAGGCTTAGGCTTAGTCTTGGCCTCTCTGCCTTAGCCTCTCACAGGCCCGCCTCTAATCAAGGGGAGGAGCCGAGGGGGCGTGACTTGGCACTGAACTAGAAAAGTTCCGATAATTCTTCTTCGTAATTGAAAACTTCAATACCAGCCGTGGCCTTAAAGTTTTCAAAAGCTTATATAAACTCCACGCGCACGTGTCTCTCTATTTCGTATTACCCTCGACGAAATTAATAATGAGTCAAACCTTTCCGTTCTCCAGATCATCAATACTCTTCACTGCCTTGCCCGCGATCGAGTACAGCTTCTTCGCGCCGTACTGAAACGAATATTCGTTTTAGTTCTCTGAGAAAATGAGGTGCTATCAGATCTATCGCTTCTACCTCTCCCTATCTCTGTACCAATGGTTGTGCACTTTATTATGGCTAGAGACCGCAGGCTCCGCCCACTTTGTGGGGACGGGAAATCGCATAAAAACTGCGCCGAGGAAGCACACTTCGAGTTCTAAACCGTTTCAGACGAGCAAGGGCGCGTTTTGTAGCTTGTACCCTCCTTCACAAACGACCCGTGGCGCAGCTTGATCGGTCACCTTTGTGAAGGTCAAAAATGATGAAACAAGTGCCC
>LS581478.1:320101-335564 GCA_900490775.1 Pristionchus maxplancki | reverse complement strand
CGCGAAATCCAGACGGCGGTCCGCCTCATCCTCCCCGGAGAGCTTGCCAAGCACGCCGTCTCTGAGGGCACCAAGGCCGTCACCAAGTACACTTCCTCCAAGTAAATCCGGCAACGGATGAGCTTGCGTCGATAGTGACCACCCAGAACCCAACGGCCCTCTTTAGGGCCACAATCCTATTCCAAACCAAGTTGATCCCCTCTGATCAAGAGGTTACTCTATATCTAGAGGATAGTTTCTGTTTCTGTGTGATTCCGTTAAGAAAAAAAACTAATTACATTATGAAATTTAAACCTCTATAGATAATCTTCTCGAGTATGTTCGGCGAACATTTTGATTCAATCCAATGATGAGAAAGGAAGAATTACTTCGTGTTTTCCAGAAGTTTTAGTGCAGTAACGTCGATAGTCTTTATCGCAAAAATTGAGGATCACAATCGAAATATTGGATTCATAATCCTCAAACGGGGAATACGTTCCCGTTCTCGTTTGTATTCACATGGCCATTGGCCAATGACCGCTCCTCGGCTTCCCATTTCCTTATCCTCATTCAGTCTCAAGAATCCCTTTGTTTCATTCTCGAGACAGAGCTAAATTCGATTCATATCACGCGTCTTTTTCTGTAAGAACTTCAGTCTCTTATGTTACTCATCCATTATAAAATATTTTTCTATTGAAAGTTGACATGACTTATTTCTAATTGATGAGGAACGCTCCTCTTCGGAGAATTAACCTGAGGAAGGGAATGAAGGTAATGAGACATAAAAGAAGAAGAGGCGAATTAGAAACGAGATCCCTGAAACATAAGACTCTTCGGAATATTAATAACTTGAACAAATCGGTCGATGTTCAATTTATCTCTATCACTTCTTCATAATGTGGGTCTATAACAATGGAATATCCTCACTCCTGAATGGTCTTCTTGTTCATAATCTCTTCCATTTCCTCACTAATAACAGGCACATAAAATATTTTGAGAAAGAACTGCGAGTGTGAATACTGGAAGGAGAGGAGGAATACACTCGATATTCTCGATATTCTAAAGAGAGAGGAATGGAAGAAGCTCCAGAATCCATTTGAGAACGGAGAGGAGAGAGAAGAGAAGAAAACGAAGGGATATGAAAGAGTGCGTTAGGTTTCTCTCCAGAGAAGTGGACGCGATTCTCGTTCAAAGTAAATTACTCATAAGAACACTCAAAAGAAACCAAAACGAGAAAAAACAAAAACACAACGAGATAAACTGTTTTTTGTAAGAACCTATAGATAAAAAATGGCTATCATGTTATGTCTCTGTTTCAATCATCCCGAGTATCACACGAAATAACAACGATCTTTATCTCATATTCAGTAAGAAAGGTTCACAATCGATTTTCATTCATTCTTTGTCGGGAATGTCGATTACGATGACCACATCACTCATTGTCACACGTTTCTTCGAAGGATCTTCACCCTGAATTATGGACTGACTTCCATCATAGATAATCCCTCCCCAACCCTTTCCTCCTCCTCCTCGTCTCGCACCATCATGTATCCGACTCTCTTGGCGATGAGCGAAATTGTGTGATACGCCGGAATTTTCTGGTCCTGCAACAAAAGACTGTCATAGCAACTGCGCCCTCTCTCGTCGATTTGTATGAGCACATCGTCAGTAGAGCGAGAGAGAGAGAGAGAGAAAGGGAAATTCACAAGATAGTGGTTGAATTTCTTGACGAGAACGACTGCGAACACGAGAGCGACGAGAAAGGGAGGAATGAATTGCAAGACTGTTCTGAATAATATTAGATTAGAGTGATCAGGAGTGACAATGCATATCGAATAGTGCTACTCATCTCTCATGAGGACACTCTTCATCAGAGAAATAGCATTGTTGACTCACTGAAGTTCCCGTCCATGCCATTCGGGATGGAGATGGATCGTACTGTTCATTGTCACTGTCGTATGTAGTTGAGTATCGAAGACTGAGTGATAATGACTGATAAGGAGAAGATATCTGACTGAAATAAGAGGACTCCGCCCTTCAAGGAGAAGAGAAACTCATGCGCAGGCATTTTTTGTAGGATGTTGGCAGAGAGAATTTGTGAAGGGAAGGGAGGAAAAGTGGCTGATATTGATTACGGGAGGATATTTGTGAAGTGGAAAAATACGAGATCTTTCTATATATCCAAATCGAGTGACAACACAAACTAATGAGCAACTACCACGACAATTCAGTTCTCTCTAGGCATATTGATAATTACATTGCACTCTTTCTCGAGTTCCTTCAAATCAACGGGTGAAATCTTTCCCCTCCTCAACGCTTTTTTCTTACTCTGAAGAGAGGACAGAGGAACTTTGATTGCATAGATATTGCCCTGAAACATTTCGTTACTTGAAAGTCCAAATGACTCTGAGAGGAACGAGCGAACCTGGGGATGATTGATGAGGTGAAAAATGAAGAAGACCGTGGCAGCCAAAAAGAGAACACAACACACTAATACAACTGCCATTCTGAAACAAGGTAGTAAGTAATTCATGACACTGAGATAATGAATTTGTTAAGCATTATTTATTCTTTTCCGTCTGACTGATAATATCGTTGATAATTGACACATATACTTTAGATACTCACTTGGTTTCGTCGTATTCTTCATTAGGATCTCCTTCGGTCATAAAAGCAATGCGTACTTCCATTGGATTAATGTGGTTATCTGAGTTCGGCTGAGAACAAGCAAATGAAAATAACGAACGAGAGAATGCTTCTCACTCAAATCTCGAGTAGACGTTTTTGAGGTTCAACAGCTGCTAGAGATGAAAGGAAGGATGAGGAGAGGAGGAGAAGATCAGAAGAGTCGAGATAATGGAATCATGAATTTCTTCCGATTTGTGAAAACTGCCAAGCACACTCAGACACTTCATATTTCTTACTGACCCTATCCAAAGATTATGGTTCAAATTCGTTGAGTTTCTCGTTATGATTAAATAACGAATAGGTTGAAGCAAAGAGTCAGGCGTTCGAACGTAAATGTGATGTCACACTTTCAAACTCGGAGAACTCGGGTAGAGAATCTTTATTGGAAGTCTCTCATCTCAATCATCTCCATCATCATCATCAACTTCATCTATCGATGGGAGATTCATCGTAAGAGTGAGTGCATGTTGCATTTCCATCGGATCCTCATTCACTTCCCTCAATCCTTTTCTCTTCCCATTTCTCTCACCCAATCCCACAGCGTTCAATTCCTTCACTGGTCTTCTCGTAGTGAGATAAAGTGGTTCGTGATCTGCGATATTCGCTCGAAACTGAAAGGAGAGCGTGATTTCATTAGGTTCCCATGACTTCCTCGCAAACAAGTTTTTTTGCTTCACGAAACATCTTAGATAGCGGCCCCATGACAACCTTCTCCTTCCCTTCTCTCCACTCACTTGCTTATCGAATTTGTAGGCGTGATAACATTCCCTGAGAAGGAAAATGATGGCGAGCAAGACCAAAAAGCAGAAAAATGCAATGGCGAACGTCACCCCCGAACTGAAGAGTTTGTATTACAAAACGTATTTTGGATTAAAGTGATCTCACTCGACTTCGTCATAGTAGTCAGTACAATCATATCGATGACATGTCTCGTTGTGACCACAGAAGAAATAAACATCAATTATCTCGTATCTGAAACATGAGAGAAGGTATTGGCTTTCTGATTCTCCCAAATCGACTCACCCTGCCCCTCCTTCTACATACACTTGCGAATCGTCGATTAGAGGATATGTGCATCTGAAAAAGGAGGTTAAATGGAAGAAATCCAAAGGACGTTCAAGTAATTGATGGAAGCCTCACTTAAGTGCTGCGTCTCGCTCACAAATTCTTCCCTCCAAAGTGCCGTTTCTAGCGAAAACGCACGTCGAATTGGGGGGTTCGACTCTATCGTCGATGGGAGGATGAAACTTGGCGATTTCTCGTGCTTCCTTCGGGTCAGTGGGGACATTCCAAGAAGGGACATTGTCCCCGAAGAAGTAGACAGCTCCCTCCACAAGGAGGGGCGCAGCGATGGCCTCCGTGACCACGACGTCTTTCGAGTGACGACGAAGTCTCCATTGATTGAGAAGAAGATCGGAAGTGACGATGGCACGGGGTTTCCATCCACCGGCTCTGTCAATAGAGATCATTAGCAATGATAGTGATGCTCACAGACCGGAGGAAGAAGAAAATGAGAAGAAGAAGAGGAAACCTCGCCCTTGAAGAGGATGAGCTGACGCGTCGACTGAGAGGTTTAGAAGGGTTCAAAACAGTTCGAGCGGCTGATAGACTTCGTTCACCACCGACAATTCCTTCAAGAAACATTTCCTATCGATAAACTTTAAAGAAAACTAACCGCCTTTGGCATCCGTGAGGACGAAGATTAGAGCGAGAACAGAGAATAAGCATCTCATTTATGATTATTGAAGGAGAAAAAGGAAAACGGAAGTGGTCATCAGCTGGTCTTGAGTACTTTTTGCCCCGTTAGTGTGAGAGAGGGAGCTTCTCTCTCAATTTGCCCCTGACGACACGAGAGAGCGAGAGATTCCCATGGATACAAGAGGGAATCCATGAAGCTGAGCAAGCATTTACTCTAGTTCCATGCAAAGTATCCCGTGTCACATGAGAGAATTAATGAAATCGAATGAAATCGGCAATGAAAAGTTCAGTGTGGCCTGGATTCGACTTGACCTTGTGTGTTCTCGCCCCTCTCCCATGCCGAGAACTGGTAGATAGTGTCCCCGAGACAGAGCAGGAGAGATTTCATTTACCTCGCAGGAAATGAAAGTATCTATCCTTTTCTTTCTGTTGGCCGCGTCTCTCCTCGCCATTGTTAGCAGCAAAAGTGAGTATTTTTTAGTAAAACAATAAACTATAATGTTTGCATTGCACTTGTTGTTACATTGAGTATCTACAGGTTTCGCGCGACAAAAGGACGCGGCTGCCATCGAAGTCGGTTAGTTTTTGTTGGGCAATTTTAGAATTCTTTTCGTTTTCAGATCAATGGAAGAGTGTTTCTTCAACGGGAAATCGAGATAAACGAGCAGCGATAAGTGAGCTCAATTTGGATGTGTTCTCGTAATCGAAATATCTCACTCAGGACGGAGGTTCATCTCTCAACCGAGTCTCAGTAATTTTGTCTTCGATTCCAGTGAGATCGATAAGACAGTCTAATAAATTCAAAATATTCTTTTGCATTACAGATCGAAGCGAACAACAATAGACCATTTTCACTTCTCAGAAAAAATCGGCGTGCGTATGTTGCATACGGTATGCATATACTGATAATGTGTTTTATCAATAAAGTAATAAATCCCCAACACAGAAGAGGACCAACATTACTTGAGACCTAGGACAACATTACAATTCCCACAGGTCATTAGTAAATTATAAATCATCGTTTTGATAGCAGAGCAGAACACAGGTTGTTCTATAGACGTACTTATTGTACGGTGATGTTATTCACATTCTCAAATATTCATTGCCGATCTTCGTCTTTTGTATCGTAACGATCATGATTTTCGAATTTATTGAATGAGAACCCGAAACAAGAATATGTATCTACAAGCACTATGGAAATATTCACAGCACTAAAGCTAACAATGAAGGATTAACGCGTTGGCCATCACACTTTCTCCAGTAGGAAGTTCTGTGGTTTGGGGAAGTGAATATTAGTGTACACTGGTTCGAGATCGATCATTGATCCAGGAAGAGGAAGGATACGGAAGTTCTGAAAGAGGACGAGATAGTTACTGGCCCAATTCTGATCGATGACCACCCTACCTGTATGAGAGCGGTGAGTCCGATGAATAATTCCGTCCTGGCCAGTCCCTCTCCCGCGCACTGTCTCTTGCCGATACCGAAGGGAAGAGTTCGATCGACGAGTTCCTGACAAGTTCCAATGTTCATCACCATTCGCACAATACTTTCACTACTGTCTGTCTCTTCCCTTACCTTTCTCAATGTGACTCCATCCTCAGCAATGTATCTCTCTGGCCAGAATCGGTCGGGTTCCTCGAAGAGAGGATCCGTCTTCATCATCTGATGGACGTCGCCGTTGACGAGAGTATTGGCAGCCACTTTGTGACCCTGGAAGGATAAACAGCTCTGATAAAATAGAGAAATGAGTAAAAACTCACAGCAATCTCAGTATCGACAGTCGTCTTGTGGAATAGGACCGGATTGGGAGCTATGATATTGGCACATCGTTGAATTTCATTGATCACTGCACTCGTGTACGGCATCTTTGCTTTGTCGGCCATTGAACCGATGCGATCTCGACCGATTTGAGAGTGGATCTCGGCACGAAGTTTCTCCTGAAATCATTAATACTGTGGAAGCATTAGGAATGGGTTGAAATAGTATCCAAGCCACCTATTATTCACCGATTGAGAAGATGCTTGAAACGAACCTGTGCTTCAGGATGGGAAGCGAGAAGGAGCATTCCCCATCTCATCGTTGTCGTCGTCGTTTCTTGACCAGCGATGAAGAGATCAGCACAGCACGAGACGAGCTGTTCAAATCTGCAAATAAAACATTCGATTCCGATTGGAACTGTTCTTCTCACCTCTTGTCCTTGTTGTTCTTCTTGAATGCCTGGACGTAACAAGTCGGCTCCTCAGTAGGATCGTACTTGACTTCGGCTGCCGTCTCGCGGATGTAATCAATCATCTGGATTTTTTCACGATGAACAAATGAAAGCGTGTACAAACCGTTTGAAATCTTAGCTGATGCTTGCCCCAATAGTAACTGATAACGGGAAGATGACGAGTCCAAGGAAGCATGAAGACAATGGGAGCGATGAGCGACCTGGAGAAACATTTACGATTACTTTAATCCGATTTATGTATTACAAATTAATCTGTTCGTTACCTCGAAATTCCAGCAATTGCATCGTTCAATCCTAGCACGAAATTCATCAGTTTGCCACAATCCTCGTAGGGATATTGGAATCCGAAGAGAAACTCGTTGATGATATTCGAGACGAAAACCTGAAGGAATTCCACAATACTCCGACTTTGTCTATCGTGGCTCACTTGAATAGCCCATCGGAGATCCATGTTGTCGAAGTCTTGTTTGTTGATGAATTCAACCATGTTTCGTGCTGAGAGACGAACCTACAAACAACCCGGTTTATTTGTTCAGGTGACCAAATGGTCAATCACGCAGATTACCACATTGTTTTTCACAATGGACGCTGGATTCGATCAAGGAAGTGTTGAATTTCGTGCACATTTTTGTGGTTTCCTTCATTATACCCTATTTTGTGCACTACATGTGCGAGAATTTTGTTTTATAATTCAACCGATGATCACTATTCCCGATCAAGTTCTAGTATAAAAAACGAGCGCGTGTCCGAAATGGAGAAAACATGTTCCGGAAGATCTGCATCGTCCTCATTTTCGCCCTTTTCTCTTTCATCATCGCCGATGATCTTTCTGAGAAGATCAAGCAGATTCGAGCGACGATGCTGGTGAGAATTAGTATTTCTTCGAGGAAATACTGTTATTTAGGCCAATCTTCCAATGATCGACGATGCAATTTCTAAGCTCAGCGATGCAGCGAAAGAACCAGCGATGAAGGTTCGCCCATTATCATAGAAATAAATAGTCTTCATTAATTTTTTTTCAGTTTCGTGACCTTCTCATGTCAGCTGAACAAGATCCGATGAAACTCAAAGCAGCGGTGAGCAGAATTCAGTTTGAATAGCGAGACAATATTATCTCAATTCAGGCGGATGTTCTAGTCGCGGGTCTCTCAGCAGATGTGAAAGAAGAACTGAATGTCTATCGATTGAAGATAATGAGCACACTAGGAATTGTGATGCCCATGGCCTAAATGAGATAACGATAAAGATGTTCTCACCTTCTCTTCCATCAAATTCTTTCCCATTCCGAAATCTCTGAGAGTCGCGATGGCAAATCGTCGCTGCTCTTGCCATTCAGGACCATCCGAGCTGACAATCCCTAGAATAGGAAAAACGATTTTCAACATATTCGAATGTAACAGATGGAATAGAAAGTAAGTAGTGTACCTCCATTCTCACACATTCTCGTCGATTCGATCATCACATTGTGCATTCGACCAGTCACGTCGTTTCCTACAGGGAACAGTTCTTTCGGTCTTTTTTGGGTTTTCACCTCTGAACGTTTCTTTGATAGTCTCATAATCAGAAATGTTCACTACGGGATACGGGAGATGGACAGTGAAGACAGGGCCGAATCTCGATGAGAGTCGTTTGAATGCGACGTGAAGGAACGGAGGTTTCACCTGTGATAACAAGCTATCGAAGAGGCCGAATGCCGGGATCAATGAGTGAAGGAACATAGAATCGTACCTCATTGATGAAGTTTCCTAGTAGAGGAACAGCGAATGGACCGGGAGGAAGAGAAGCCCTTCGACGATAGAAGAGAAGAGATTCCCATGCTATGAAAGTGACGACGAGAAGAACGAGAAGAGCAATCATGATTGACCTCCACTTTTCTCATTTCTCTTATTTATATGTGAAAACGCGTGATAAGATTCGATAGATTTTGTGCACTGTTCAGACACTGTTGATTGAAGGGACTACAAAGAGAGTGGAAGTGGAGAGAGAACAGAGGGGATGAACGGGGTTAGAGACACAAACTGACAAGGTCAGTGGTCCATTCGTGGCACACTATTTGTGCCTACAACGAAATAATACAAATCAACGTAACCACTCGGGTTTTGGGAAGCGCCTAGCTTTTCTTTAGATATTTATTGAAAAACTCATTAACAACTTCGTGCAAAAATAACACACACTGCATGTTAAGGTACTACTGGCTTGTGATCTGTTCGAGAGGCTGAACTGTTACTATTGAGCGGTTTTTCGGAGTGAGCGACAGTGGAATGGAGCATGTCAGCATGGATTTCACTCGCTCTCTAACAGCTTCATTGAATATTATGTAGACGAAGGGTGGTGACCCTGCAATCTTTCAATTTAACCATGTTTCATAGAATATTAATCACCATGCACGGACATCCAACCAATCTGGGCACCGTAAAGAATTGCCTCGTTCATCTCGATGTATTGTGTCACTTCATAAACTGAAAACCGGATTCGTTTAATACAATTTCTCTCAACGAGTTGACTTACTAACACAAGTCGTCATGTGAATCGTGATTATCACACCAGATTGAACGATAATCTCAATTATTTTTTGATTGCATATTAAAAAAAATTTCCATACCCTCAACGCAACTTCGCTAAGCGCGTCCGATTCGCTTGCCTTTGCGAGCTGATAATAAGGAAAATTTCAAAACTGATGTTGCTTTTGTTAACAAAAAAATCTGTGCTTACTCTGCCATGCTTGACATAGAGACTGAATATCATCACAACATAAATGGAGAATGATATGCAAGGCATGGAAATCGATAGTATTGTATTGAGATAGTTAGTATACTGGAATGGGTCGGCCTAGCTCTCATTCGATTATTTCTATCTCACAATGTATTTTCCCTCTGTAATCATGGGATTGAACATCAGTAAGTGATAAGTGCTGTTGAAGAGCATCGGAGGAGCGAAGAAGACAGCAAGGAATGATAATGGAAGAGAGAACGAGAGAACAATCCATGCACGAGAACCCTGAAAAACTAGAATACTGAGAATGAGTACCCTATCCTTTACCTTGAACATGGAAGTAATGAATCCAATAGTAAGCAGTTCTCCAAATCGATTGAGTGCCAGTAGAATACAAGTCATCGAAGAAGCCATGAAGAAAACTGAAGAGCAAAGTGCTACAAGGATAGTAAACTTAGGGTTTCGAACATTGGCAGAACATAGCGTAATAGAGATGAATTGTGGGATGCATGCAGTACACTTCTCCCTGAAATGACCTTTACTTTTCACTAATCGATCGCATTCCTTACCATGGATAATGCGAATGAGAATAGGACCGAGTTCCCGACTACATCAGCGATGTCTACCGCAGCGAGAAAGAGCATTATCTGAGATAGTAATCGGTCCGTAGCTTGAAATGAAGAAATCAATCACTTTGTATACCGGCATACTCCGCATAGAGAATAGAACTGAAACGCATATCGAGTAGAGGGAAATAGTCACAATCCCGAAACAGATACAGAATGCGCCAAAATATGGACGCTTTGTTCCTCTCGACGACCAGTCAACTGGCTCACCAACCTCACTGCAATGACTATCAAATTAATGAAAAATCGTCAGTCCAACAGACCTGCAGTTATATTCGGGGAAAGTATGAAGAAAGATGTTGAATCTGAATTGAGGCACCTCCATCGTTAGTTGAGAACTAACAGAGAACGTATCGGGGGTACGGTGACTTCGTTGTAATTGTCTTATGGGAATTACTATTTTTTGCGTACTTCTAAATCTTTTCACCTATCATTGACAACGAACAATAACAGTCAGTGCAGATTTTCTTTCCCAGAATCTCGCCACTGATTCCTTCTTCTTCTTTTTCATCGACACGTTCGAGATTATCATGAACGAGATTGACAAAATATAAACATAGGATTGCGTGAAAATTTTATTCGGGACTGCACGGATTTTCAGCATTAGGAAGAGAAGGCGGAGCGGGAAGGTGAACTGGATGGACAGAACTCTTCGGTTTGATGGAAGTGGGAACGAATACGAAGGAAGAAGCAACGGGTGCAATGTATTGTCTAACTCCCTCTCGTACGGTTTGATTGAAGAAGATGTAGATGAATGGAGGAAGACCGTGTTCGAGCATCCAAGCGAATTGAGCCATGTACAGAATTCCATCGGTCGGAGGAATGTACTGAGTTATCTCGTATGCTCAACATTTACGAATTCGATTCTAATGTCAACAAGGGTTACTCACTGATTCCAGTCGTGAAGTGAATACTCACAATGATTCCTGATTGCAAGGAAAGCTGAACGAGAAAGGTCTTACTATATTTTCATAGTCCTTACCATCATCGCTGCACGATTGACACTCGTTTGATCACGAATTCGATTTTTCCTGAAAATGGGTTGTATCATTGAGTGATGTTACCTGATGAAACACATGATGTTCCCTGATGAGAACGAAAAGGAGCATAATGACATAAACGAGAGCAGATAGGGTCGGCATTAGTGTATTATTCAGAATATGAGCCACATTGTAGTACTGAAAAGAGATGCAAATATAAATAAAATGTAGAGCAACCTCAAATCTGTCTTCGAAGATTCCTGGGTTTACAGTAGCAATGTGATATTCGGAATTGAAAAAGAAGAGAGGGGTGAAGGATGCAAGGAAAAACGGATAGATGATAGTGACGGCTAGAAGAAACCAGGTTCGAGAACCCTGAATTGCTGATTTGTTATTGTGATGCCGAACTTACGTACTTTGAAAATCAGCTTAAACGCTCTACCAGAAATAAGTTCCATCATCCGATTAATTGCGAGTAGTAAACAAGTTATACAGGACAGAGTAAAGCCAACTTAATTAGATACTTATTAATTAGATACTTATTAATATGACTCACATTGAATGACAAATGCATTCACAAAGTGCATTTTCGGATTATGGCAGTACATTTCACCCTGTGAAAATAATGAATGAATTTTAATTGTAATATTTAGTTTCTAATAATATATATAAATATATTACCATTGCTAGAAAGAATCCGAACGTTAGCGAATTGACGAATAGTGTGAGAATATCAGCGAGCGCCAGAACGAACATTACCTGCGAGAAATGAGTGAGTTCCGTCATAAATAAGAAGAACCTTGTAAGTGGAACCGCGTCGCATCGTCCAAATTACTACTGCACTCAAAACATAAAGAGGAATGGTGACAATGGCGAAAAGGATGCAAAATGCTGCGAAGTACGGACGAGGAATGCCTCTCGTCGACCAGTCTACCGTTGAGTTACTGTGAAGTTGGATATAATTAGAAACATAGAAGGTTGAGATACCTGCAGTCGTATTCCTCTTGAGCATCCATGAGAATATTCCAACGAAGTTGAGCGATGGAACGCATAATTTTCACAATAAGAGAAGACTGAGCCTTGAGGAGAACCTTTTTTCTATAGATACTTACCCTGTTCTTGGTATGACTTAATTCCCACGAGATCTCAGTGTGTTAGATTAGGTCAACATGTCTGCGAAGTCGTATACGAAGAAATATCGATACGTGATTTCCAGCAGTCTTTTTTTTACAGTTCTGTGTATTTATCCACTGTTAATTTTTATTTCAATAAATACAAAGATAGATGTTAAATATGCGACTCAATACGAGAAGGGGCAGAGATTTGACTTCGCATAGCCGGAGAGATCGAAGATTGAAGATGGAGAACTGAATTTCGAACTGGAGCCACGTGCTGTTTCATTCCATTGCGAAGAGATTGATTGAATGCCAAATAAATGAAAGGAGGAAGGCCGTGCTCGAGTTGCCAGGTTATTTGAGCGATGTAGAGAATTCCATCGGATGGAGGAATAAATTGAGTGATCTCGTATGCTGGAGGAAGCTTATTTGCACGAATCCCCACACAATTACTTACTGACACAGGTAGTGAAATGAATGCAAACGATAATTCCCGATTGGAAGGAAAGCTGGAACAATAAATAGAGCAAAATAGTATGGGAGATGTTACCATCATTGCAGCTCGATTCACACTCGAATGATCCTGGATTCCACTGCGACTTTTCCTTGAACAAGGCTTTCAAACGATCTCATAATATATCACATCGTACTTGATAAGAATGTACACAATCATGAATCCATAGACAACACATGAGCAAGTTGGCATTAGTGTGTTATTCAAGATGTGAGCCAGATTGTAGTACTGTAGATTTCAGTTGACATTGAATCTTATCAATTCAAACCTCGTATCGATCTTCGTTGAATCCAGGAGTTACAGTGACCAAATGGTATTCGGAATTGAAGAAGAAGAGAGGAGTGAAAGATGCGATGAAAAAAGGATAAAAGAAGGAGACAAATAAAATTTTCCAGGTGCGCGAACCCTCGAAGAATATAACCAATTGATTCTGAACAGATTCAATATCGGACCTTGAAGATGGCGTGATACATCCTTCCGGAGATCAATTCAATCATTCGATTGATAGCAAGGAGTGCACAAGTGATGCAGGATAGTGTGAAAGAGACTGTAAGAAATTAATAATATTGAGAAGAACATTGGAAAAGTACTCACACATAATAACAAATGCATTTACAAAATGCATTTTCGGATGATGACAATACATTTCACCCTGTGAAAATACTTAATTTTCACCTTCTACTGAGTAAAAGATACCTTCAAAAGAAAGATTCCAAACGTGAACGAATTGACGAATAGCGTGGAAATGTCAGCGAGTGCAAGAATAAACATTACCTTCAAGGGGTCTAATTACAAACTTTGAAATAATCTCGGGATATGATCAGAACGAACCGACCTTATACGTGGAACCTCGTCTCATCGTCCAAATAACCTGCGCGCTTATAATGTACAGCGGAATCGTAACAAGTGAGAATAAAAGGGAGAAAACTCCGAAGTAAGGCCGAACAACGCCTCTCGTAGACCAATCGATCGTTGAGTTTCTATGAAAGCTTATTTTCAACACTAACAAATAGAAGAAAACCTGCAATCGTATTCCTCCTGCGAATCCATGCGAATATTCCATCGAAGCTGCGAGATTGCAGTCATTTACACGGAAATGAGAGCGAACCACATGTCCAATTTCTCTATACTATTTTCCTACAGTAATCAGTGATTTCTCAAGAGATCCATTCTCATGAATTTGGTTTGATTTCCCTCGTGAATGTAATTTATTGAATGATGAAGATAGAAGATTCCGACGTAATGACCGAAGTGCATTAACACGTGAATAAGTCCTCTTCTAAATCGAGAGTAAAGTGAGAAAACGAGAAAAGGAAGTGAATTGCATTGCATACCACTTGATTCGACGGTCAATAAACACTCATTAGGAAGCGGAAGATTTACGCACGCGCAATTGCCAATTGGGAATAGAGAAAGGGCTACTTTATCCGTTTTGGAACGAGTGGGCAAGGATGAGGAGAAAGAACAAGGAGATAAAAGAGAGGGCAGAACAAATTCCGGTATCTTTCCCTCGATTGGGCACTGCCAATAACTCTCCCTTCCCTATCTCAGCCCGTGCCGGAGAGACGAAACATGTTTGTTCTCGCATCTCCAGCTGATTTAGCGTCGTTTTTGTACTCTCGATCATCGAATCTCGCCCTTTATCCAATCTCTTCCCCTTTCCAGAGATGTTCCTGCTCTTGTTGTTCATTCCCGCCCTTGCACATGCCTGCCATCCACAGTTCCAGAAGGAACTTCGATATTTGGATCTCTATCTGGGTATTCAGCCAGACAACGAAGGACAGTTACCTGTGAAACGTGAGTCTTTTTTTATCGATCTGAGACAATGCATTTGAAATTTCTTGGAGTGTCGATCTTGATTTATCATTTTCAGAAGCTTCACGATTCCAACAGTACATCACAGCATCTCAGGAATTAGATTGCCCATTCGATGGGTATGACTCTTTCTCATTTCTGTTGTTTTGTGGTGACCACTTCGTTCCATTCCAGTGAGTGTCTCTGGTCGAATCTCGAGAACGACGGAGTGCTCGATTCCTCTGATTTCTGGTACTTCCACAAGTCAGACAAGAAGAAATTCCCCACTCAATTGCAGCCCGGAAAGAGAAAGTTGCCCAAGGGTGAGGAGATACTTTCACTCCTGGTTCCTTAGCGTTTTGTTCCATTTGTGTGCCGCGCACGGCGATGAGCAAGATAGCCTGTGAAATGGAGAGAGAGAGGGCATTCATTTTTCCTCAGGCACTCACTTCATCGTTGCTGGTAATACAACAGTGCAGCCTCAATCCGCCATCATCCTCTCTGCTCCGATTCCCTGTCAGAAGGGAGAGGGACGGATATCATTCAAGTTCGTTTTTCACTTCTTATTTAGCTTCATGCTTTCCCAATTCAGTTACTGGCTCTACAACTTCGCCCAATTGCAAGTGCTCGTAGTGAAAGCAGCGAAGAGAAGAGGACATCTGCAGGTGTGCATGACCCATTTCGAAAATATCATCGCGAATTCACATTATGACAGAATATTCACAGATCATCGGCAAACCCGAGACGGACTGTCACTATTATCGCCCTAAGGACGACGTCTGTCATGTGACGATCCCTCATATCGACGAGCCTTTTCGAATTGCGATCAGAGCATTCTCACTCAAGGTATTTCTTGTCTGTTAGCAGACGAACCTTGGTTGATTCATGCCAGTTCGAATGTTCAGGACAATGTAGTCGGATCGATGGTCCTCCTCAACGACATCTCTTACAACGCTGTCATCTGCGAGAAATCTCGTGAGCTTCCCTCATTTTGGATTGAGCGGGATCCTAAATTTCCAGCTCTTTCCTCACTCTTCGAATCGATTCCCATTGGGCGACGAGCTACGCAACCATCTCGAATCTACAGTGTGTCAGATATGAACTGTGTCGAGGCTTCGAACAAGTGT
>LS581478.1:287382-309742 GCA_900490775.1 Pristionchus maxplancki | reverse complement strand
GTTTGACGTCCTTGAAATATCCAGACGAATCGATAGTTTCGAAGTAGGAAAAGAGAGATGAGAAGAAAACAAGAAGAGGAGGAGAGGAGAAGAAGATTTGTGAAGCAATCATGAAGAAAACGAAGAAAGGAGAAGATCTGTAGAACAAGTTCATGAGTGAAAAGACCAGAGATCGAAAGACTCACGACTAGAAATTGGGCGCACTCATCAAAGGGATCGTACTGCATCCTCAAAATGAATTCTGAGAAAATGTCCATGAATCGATCCCATGTAAATAGTGAGAGCACTAGTTACTGTTGCTTGCCGGAAAAAACATTAAAATTGTGAATACAAAGCCGAATTTAGAATTTCCTTGTTTGGAAGCAAAAAGAGAACAGCTAAATTCATGAGAATTGAGCGATAGAGTAAACGTGCATGGAACAAGAGAGAGGAACATATTTATGGAATCGTATGCGCGCTAATGAACATTTCCTATCTCGTCGATGCGATCTCTTTCATTGTTTATCGTTCTTCACAACTGCGAATGGAATGAAAATGCGCAAGTGGAAAACAAAGAAGAAACTTTGTGGAGATGAACGACGATCTCGTATTTCTCTTTCTCGCTCTCGCAATCGCTTATCTTTTCCTTCCCAATGGTCAGAACTCATTTCTTGCTTTTCTTCCGCTTTTCACCTGTGCATTATTCAAAATGTTTCAGTCTACTTCTCTCTTTCAGATGTCTCTTCCATCTTGAGAATGGGATCACTCATGCCGTAGCTGACTATCGATGATTTTTTTGAATTATTTATTCATGTTACAAGATAAATGGTGAGATTTCAATGCTTATCTGAATTGCAAGTTCCTTCTAACCGTACACGTTGCGTAAAAAGCTCTTGAAGTAGCACAATGAATAAGTTGCAGAATAAGGCAAGTTCATGCTCTACTCGATAGTTTCGTTGACTGTTTTCTCCCCCTTGGATTCTGTTCGATCTCTCTCATTCTCTGAGCCATCTCTGCTAGTCGAGCTTCGTCGATTCTGAAGGGCTGTTGAAGGGCTTCAGCCTTCGTGAGATATTTCCAGAAGCAGTGAAGTAACTGAAAATAGGGCCTTTAGTTAATCTTCTCAGCATCTTGACTCACGTGCAAAATATAAATGCCGAGCGTGATGTTTATCAACAATCGCACGATTTCGAAAACAGTTTTAGGGAGATCTGGAAAATTTTCAATTCATTAAATTCTCGAGTGCTCACAAACCTTCTTCATCTTGTTCTTTCACTTGGCTTGGGGCAACTTTGATAATTCGAATGATCAACCATGCCTGAGAACAATTTGAACTGATTGATAGATTGATGGGGACTTACATTCCATCCAAGGCAGAATATGTACCATGCGAGTCCTATTCCCTGGAAGCGAAGAATTATTTGCAAAACGAGGTTTTGGACTCACCACAACACCAATAGACACGAGTAAGAAGGTGCGTGCTCTTTTGAAGACTCCGAGTAGCAGAGGAGGAATGAGGAGGATGGAGAGAGAGAGGGAGAGATACTGACCAAACACGAGATCGCCGCTTACACTGATAAGAAGATAGAGAGACGCGTAGAGACGAGCCGCTTTCTGGAAGGAGCACATTTCGAATTTCGCATCAATAAGGGATAAACCAACCTCGACATGCAATCGGCAGCAGGCGACTCCATTGTAGTATTCGGGACTGTTGCTGTCAAAGTAACTCACAGTCGGGAAACCTCTCAACATCCGGAAAATGTGGAAGTGGCAAAGTGGGGGAAATCATTGAATAGAAAGCATTGTGCGCGTGAATTGCGTTTCGACGAGCAAGAAGAGACAAATTGATGACAAACACTCTCAATATTGGCACGGGGATGACTCAATGCCCGAAGGGAAGTGAAGGGGAGATAAGAGATGGAACTGGGAGAAGAGTGGAGGAGAACAGTTCTTTTGGTTTCAGTTCGCAGGTTGGAAGAAGATTAGAAAGAGTTGAGATTAGTGAGTAAACGAAGGGAAACACGGATAGAAGGAAGATAGAGGGAGAGGGAAAATCCATCTGTGCAAACAATGCAGATTCCAATTTTGTGAAGAGTTATTTTGTGAGGAGGACTTGATAGCAACCCTTCAAGAAATTTCCCACAGGTGTTATGGGATGGATAACTGCTGCTTATTTGCTACCGAGCCCCCGGCGGTTTTCTGCTTTATTCATAAAGCGTGACTCAAATTGCATTAAATATGCAGAAATTCTCGCAATCTCGACACGATAGCAGTCAATATTTATCGTATTCCGTGTCTTTCAGACCGCATGAAATGTACAGATATTAGGGGGGAGACCCGAATGAAAGCGAAGGTAGGAATAGTGGAGAATTATGAACACTGAGATCATTTGGCGGATGGTTAGAATTGACTGACAAATGGAACGACACTAGAGATAAACTACGAATAACCTTGAGAAAGTGAAGGAAACTCCTCTAATGGACCGCGAACTCTCAAGAGTGCCCGCAATAGGTTAGTCAGAGCGAGGAGTTAGTGACGGGAATGGAATGGCTCTTCGTCTTCTGAATCCTCTATCCCGCCCTGATCCCGAAGACAACGTCTGTCTGATTGTTCCCTGGACTATCGATGTGATGAAGGATTCGTCCATTTTGAAGTACGTCGATACTTTCAGGAATCTCTCGTGCAGAGTGATCCTGCAATGGATTTTTTTGTAAAAATAACAATATTCGCGAAATGTAGACGATCTAAACTCACTTGGGACTCTTGAGAACGATTCCCTTCATCGTGGGAAGGGCAATGCCCAACTGGAGAATCTCAGTGAGCAATTGCTCGAGGAATTCAGCACCGAAGAGACCGAGATCCCCGAAGACAGATTGATCCACGTCGTTGACCTGAGCATTCATACTTCCTTCCACTGCACTGTACAGATTCCGAAAAATGCTACAAGAAACTCACTCTCGACTCAAGTAGACGGAAGTCAAGATTCTCAATAGTTGCATTTCCGACGACGTGACTGTCGTTGAGCCACAGCTTCACATTCGAGGTCATCGTAGTGTCTGCACGAATGATCTGAAACTGGTTGACTATACTCGATTCATCAGCCCTTTTCTAAGTTGAGATAAGTAGTGACATACCATCTCCGGCTGTCCTCCCTTCTGTTTCGGTCTCAAGAACATGTTCATTCTGCCGTGCAGACGGAATCGTGCTCGATCCTCCACGAAGACGATGAGGGGCGCCTAAAAATGTCTCCATTCTGACCCATTCGAAGACACTAGGTATCTTACCCTTCTCGAAGTGAATCGAATCTCGACAATCCTATCTGGGTACTGCTCTCCCAATCCTCCGAGAAACTCTCCCAGACAGAAGCCCGAGGTACACGTAGTGCGGAGGAGATCCTGAATGAATTAGTTGTTTTGCATTATTCAACAAAGATGGCTCACCTTCAACGCAGGCGTGCTCTCCGGTCCAATCACTAGATCGAGTAGTCTCTGTCTGTATGCGTGGTAGAGCATCGAATTGGCGATGTAGTCAGTAGCGTAGAACTCGATCATGTGCACGCCTGAATTGTACCAAAATGAATGTGTGAAAATGAGGAACTGACCATGAGGAGGAGGCAGTTTGATAGTAGGGGGATTGAAGGGCGTTCCTCCCTGTCCTCTCCACGAGATTTCTCCCTTTGCTGCCATTGCAATTGATCCGTAGGAGATGAAGGGATCGGCAGTGAGAGCGTAGTCCATGATCAGTTCCTGAAGTATAATTGTTATTGAGCACTTTTAATTTTACAACTAGCTAATTCTGATGCAAGAGGGGATGCTTACCTGTTGCCTCAGATTCTGCACGATATTGAGTAGAGTGGCGTTGTTGGCCGACGGTAACTTCGATCTTCTCTGTCTTCCTTGTCTCGAAGGCGATTGGAAGGTCGCAGCGAGAACGTCGAGGGCGTCGTCGTTGAGACCGACCTAAGGAGATTTTCCACTCGAATGAAAAACAGCCAAGTTGAAGAGTTTTACAAGAAAGTAACTCACCTTGAGTGGCATGCTGGCAATCATGAGATTCATGTCGTTGTCGATCATCTGCTCGATCATATTGCACATCTTGTGCTCGACCATCGGCTTGTACTGAGAGATCAGGAAGGCTGCAAATAAATCATTCTTAATGTGATTGGATTAAAAGTTGAAATAGTAGGAAACGGAATGGCAGCACGCACGACTCACACTTGAATCCATTGATGAACAGATCGGTGATCACTCCTGTGTTCCTCACATTCAGATCGACGTATCCGACCGATGCTTTGCAGAATGCAGTCTGCACTCGAGGAGCACCCTGATCCGTCCTGCAATGAAATACCAGCTTACACAACGTATGTAGGTAGTGATACTATGCGATTATACACGCATGTGAGCTTTTATACTTGTAGAGTACTCACTTCGACAGCCTCACGGAGATCTGCAATGAGACATGGCCGAGGAGTGTCTCGAAGGTTCCATGGATGGGAACGGATGGGAGAAGAAGAGGATTGTTGAGCTGAGCCTCGAAGTTGCCTGCGGCCCTAAACATCAACTTTCTCTCTTCTACGCTTCTCCGGCAGTCAGAAAAATGAATAAAGGTACCCACCGAATATGCATCTTGGACATGGTCCATGAGAACATATTCGGCTCGATCAACTCGAGTGAATACTCGGGAGGTGCCCAATACTTGCTGATGTACGCATTGTGGATTGCCACCTGAAATGTGTAGTTATAATTTCTGTCTGATCAATAAATGACGCCACTCCATTTGCTAGCTGATTAGTTCTTCTTCGTTCGCGCCTTTACTTCGGTGTAATTCTACTTAGTGCAAGCTGCCACTACTCGCTAGCTAGGAAGACAAAGCATTTCATCATCAGCGATTAGTCATCGAGTGGGGGAAAAGGGAGGAAAACCGATAGATCGAGGTCCTCGAAATTGTGATCATCACCGAGAATCTCACGCATCATCTTCAATCAAACGAGGGTTGAATTGCCCATTTTCGAAAATAATCAAATCGTGGTTTGACTGACCTCTCCAGTGTCGATTCGCTCTCGGATCGTGGGCAGAGCCATTTTGAGCATTTGCTCATTGACAACCTAAATAAATATGGTTTCATCGAACCACTCGGTAAACGAGAAAGATGAAACACTGGCCTTGATGCCGAGTTCCCTCATGTATGCCAGTCCGGTGGGCATCACTCGCAGCACGATTCCCGGATTGTCGGGTGCGGAGTATTGCTGACGCATGACATTTAATTACCACGAAAATTCCATCATCGCTTATTGTTTTCTCTCGATCTCATTCACGTATTTGAAAGGCGAGAGAAAGTGAAAGTGCTTACATCCAGCAATGGCGAGTATTCCTTCTCGACGGTCTGTGCAGCAAGCACTGCTGCAAGAGCGCCTGCTAAAAGCGCCCCAAGCATGATGATCAGACCTGAAATCAATTACGAATCACAATCTATACGACCAGAAAGCAACGCCGTTCGTCCAACGGCGCCGAAAGTGACACCTTCGCGACCAAAAAACGCCCGGAGGGGCAAAGGGGAGAGGCAGCAATAACATGTCCTGCCATCGAACAAAAGCTGAAGAGAGGAAGAATAGAGGGAGGAAGAGGGAGTAGTAGGGGACGAGACAGAGACAGTACATGGAAACAGCTTGTGAAATGAGTGAGAGATTGAGGGAGAAAGGAATAACCAGAACAGGAGAAGGGAGCGCAAACTTTGATAGATTTCGTTTACAGTCCGGAAGGTCATCGACTGTTCCCACACGGTCACATTTAGGTCTGCGTGACTCTTCATGGAAAGGAGGGGATTGATGAGGATGAAGAGATAGGAGGGAAATCGATTAACGATCATCTCTACGTGTTATCCACGAATAGCTCGTTTGTTGTATGCGCAAGTGCAATTTGTTCATGGTCTGCCTGACCAAACTCGGAATTGCACTTTCCCTTCTGATAATTGTTTGTGTTTCAATTACACAAAGAATCAGCTGACCAACGACAAAAAGAGCTTCTGGTTAGAATCAAATCATCGTATGGATAAAGGTCGCGGCGGATCGTATTGCAAGGAGAAGAGAAGAGAGGATGGAAAGGAAATGCAAAGGAAGAAATAATGGCTACTCCAATTTAGTTTCGTCAAGGCTATGCTTTTGTAGACAACATTCGCACATATGACTTGAAAGTCGGTTCATGAAAACAGAGACGATCACGCGAATTAGCCGTTTTGCGAAGAACGGAGAGAAGAAGAGGAGAGATAGTTAGTGAAACCGTCGATTAGTGAATGGAAGATCCAGCTATCGATCAATGGGAGCAAGTAGTCACTTTCGTGTTGAACGGAGAGAGGGAAAACCTTGGAGGGAGTGCACTAGTAGTCAATTATGCCCTCGAGAGGACTAAACAGGCTGAGTCCCGAAGGGAAAACGGCTTGGCTATAGCCGAAGGGGAGATGGAAGGGGAAAAGTCAGCTCGCTAAAGGGAAAGTGCTAGGCGAAATCAGCGAAAGTTTTTGTGTGTGATCGATAGGCGGGAATTGCCTCAGCTTTCTCTCTCAATCGGATAGGTAAGGAAGAGGAAGGATGACTATCAACTTTTTCCCCATTCCTTTCCTTCTTTCAAACCCTTTCTGATCCCTTCGGATAATCTTCCTCTCCATTATTCTGCCATCTTCCCCTCTCAAATCGTTTGATCGTCTGGTCCATTTCGTGCAATTGAGCACCTCCATTTCTAATTGCTGACGATGAATTGAACTGCGGGGGGGAAGATATTCATACAAATGGACAGCTCAGTCCGGTTGAATGCCCGATCCAGTGGGTAAAGAGTAGTAAGAGTGAGCCCCTTTCTCCACTATGCGGACGTTCACTATCGCTTTCTTCCTTCTCATCTGCTCTACTTTCGTCTCTTCTTTGTTCTTCGGAGGAGGAGGAGGTGGTGGTTGTGGCTGTGGATGCGGAGGTTGTGGAGGAGGATGCGGCAGGAAAAAGAGGTGACTTATTGATTTATTAGATATTTTTCAAGGAAATCACTCAGGGAAGCCGGATTCGGCGATGAAAATACTGCTGAAGAAGAGCCATTCGGGAAATTATCAGCGAATGGGACCGACTTGCTCTGCAATAGTCTAGAATTGAAGACGACTATGGAAGAGGTGAGTCCAATCATTCTTTATCTTCTTAGATATTTCATATTCAGTCGATGCGATCCGCAATGACCGACTCGAAACGAGCGATTTCCTCCATTCTCGAGTCATTCGGTGATCGATTCGTCGTTGTGTGCAGTCGTTTTCCCTTCGAATACGCAGTGAGACACGACACTGCGTATTGTGCAGTGACTAAGGGAGATCACACTTGTAAGGCATTTTCACTCTAGACCCTCGAATTACTCTTTCCCTATTCATCCTCATTTTCCATTTCACAAACACATCGATCTTTCCATTGATTTTATTTTTGCACTTGCTCTGTTGCGATAAATATGGTGACAATGTACAATTGAATTACTCCATCATTGAAAGAAGATACTCAGAACCAGAGTGCAATAAGGAAAGAGATGAATACTACTCCAATCACGACCATCTCCTTTGCCGCTGCATGTCGGGCACTGAAGATACTGCCCGTCTTTTGAGGATGGGTCGCCTGAATTATGCATTAATTGTCATTGAGTTTGTTGGTCAGATCACCTTGACAACTCTATCCTCAATGGTAAGAATGGCCTTGCGTGCTCCGGGCCAAGGATGGGGTCCTCGTAGCCGATAAAAGTACGCGGTAGTTGGTGCCAAGAGAGCGTGAACCGCCATTACAGGGTCGAAAGGAAGGTAGGAGAACCTGAGAAAGATCATAATAAACTGAACCCCTACTAGTAACGAACCAATAGGGTGGATCACATCCAATGCATTTGGCTAGCTCATCCATGTATGGAACGTAGTCAACCTAAACGCGTTTTCGATATCGGATTCTCAGTCGAGCCCATCTTAAAGTGATCTCGTACCTGGATGGTGTGTCTTCTACTCTTCACGTAGCGGGCGTTCATTTGATCATGCTTCTTTTGTACGATTGTCAATCGTTCTTCCTGCAATCACAAATAATACGACATTGTATTCATTGGTCGCATCCAAGTCTCAATATGATTTGTACAAGTGTTAATCAGAGGCCTTACTATGCTGGGCAGTTTCGACCTTCCTGCAAGGACATCCAGGACCACACGTGCTTGCATCTCAGCGATAGGCATGATGCAGCCGAGGGGCTGAAGTGAAAATGGTCTATCTTGAACAGTATTTCGAAAGATACCTGAATGAGTCCGATAATGCCGAGTGTGTCATGTTCGCATGAGAGTGGAAATATATTGAGGAAGAGATCAACGACGTTCTCTTGGACCTTCGAAATGAGATAGTAAACAAACATTCAATTTTCATAATGAAGTAGTTCACCTTCACTAGTTCGCCTCGCTCCAACACTGGGAATTCGAATGAGTAACCCGTAGCAAGGATCACAGTGTCTACTTCCTCCACTTTCGTTCCATCTTCGAATTCCAATCCCCTCTCGGTGAATTGACTAATCTGGGGCTTGATTCGAACGGTACCAGCAGCGATTCGATTGGGAAGTTCGTCGTTGACTGTGGGGTGCGCTCTACAAACAGATTAAGCTGTTGTTAATGCGTTATTCTAATATGGGTACCCGAATACGCCGTGTTTAGGTTGAAGACGATAGAGATCGTGATCGAATCGCAAATTCAATTGGCGGTGCACTGCTCCTTCCAATAACCAAACGGGAAGACGCTGAACTGAACCGTTTTACGCTATCCTACAAATACTTTTCCGATCTCTTCAAATTATACTTCTCTAAGGAAATGGAACAATCGCGTGTTGAGTGCAACGTCAAATGGTCTTCCATAGTCGAAAATACGATTGAAGATCCAAGTACCACGACGGGTAACAAGGTACACCTGGGAATGGAAGGATTCGCATGAGTCGAATACTGGAATCACCTGCTTTGCCATCTTGGACAGTTCAACGGCGACGTCTCCGCCACTGTTTCCCACTCCGACGACAGCGACGACCTTCTCCTCCAGTCCTGCAACGTCCACTCCTTCTCTTTCCTCATAATCGATCCGTTCAAATGCCATCAAAGACGTCAAACTCACCCTTGTGATCCTTGTACGAGTGCGCATGAATAATCTTTCCCTTGAATTCCCTCTGTCCCTTCCATGGTCGAGGCCAATGAGGAAGAGTGTGATGACCAGTACAAAGGAGAACTCCGTCAAAATTCTCAGTGAAACTTGTTCCGGATCTGAATTGATGGTAGGGTGGTTTCTATTCGGGAAGACTCTCACTTGAGATCGTTCACTGTAACATTCCATCGTCCTGTCTTTGAGTAATCAGCAGCTCGTTCGATGTTTTGAACCTGAGCAAGGCATTGTTATTTACGTTTTCTATTATTCGACTGTTGCGTTCGCGATTGCGTGATAATCCAATCTCTTGACGGGAGCGATCAGAAATACCTTGTGCCATAATTTGATGTACTCGTTGAGTTTGAAGTTGTTCGCGTAATCAACGAGATATTGACACATTCGTCGATTGTGCATGAAATTTGCCTCTTCGGGATTGGGAGGAAAATCGGAATAAGCACTGAGTTCCTTCGAAGTGTTGATCACGGTTGAGTTCATTACCGAAGATTCTGTAAAGGCTCGCTGATTTTTTTCAGCAAGAGGTTCGTTTATATGGGGAAATGAAAGTGCCAAACTGACCATCGGTCTCCTCCGGTTTATATCTCCACAATCCCCCGATATCTCCTTGCCCCTCATAGCAAACAACCTCGAATCCATAGAGAAGTGCATGCCTAAACCGTTCAAGATTTTCCAATTTCACACCTCTTTTTATTATCTGAGAGAAGAGAAGTGTCTTACCTAATGGAAGGAAGTCCCGCACCTCCGGCTCCCACAACACAAACTCTCTTGCGACGCTCCAGTGTTTTAGACATCTGAAAATACTCCGTTTCCACGATTCGAAAAATAGAGAAAATAGTTGGAACGCGCACACTCTACTCGAGTTCACTCTGACAGTGGTTGATTGTACGGGAATGGATTGATATCGGGACGGAAAGGGGAATTAGAGTGTGATAAAGAGCGAGGAGAACACATAACGGGAAGAGAATCAGGTGAATTTTAAGGATGGAATGGATAGAGTGAAGGTAAGAGACTACAGACAGAGATGGATCCACGGCACCCGATAAGTGGGTAAAACAGATCCTCAGCAAGGATGGTTTCTAGTGACCGCAACACAATAATCGCACTTTTCTACAAGTTCTCCACGGAATTTGCAAATCAACTTAATTTAAGTAGTGACTATGAAAAGAACTTCGATCACGCTGGATTGACTACAACTATCTAATGTGGCAGAGGCAAGGCAAACAAAAATGAGATTCTTAGTCAACTCAATGCTCTTCGGCGACGTTCTTGGTTTCGCATGAAGATACGGATTGTATTCGTTTAAATCACTGAAACTAAATAGTTTTACTTCCGTTAGTGATGAAAGCACTCGATTCGTTGACATTCTCGTGGAAGAAAAATGGGAAAGTTGTTCCTAATCAAATATTTGTGAAATGTGTTTCGTTTGCAACAGCTTCAACTGAATCTTTATGGTTTTATTGAGTTCTTCATAGAACTGTCTCAAAAGACATAATTGCGATGAAAGTCGTCACGTACAAGCAAGGGGAGTAAAGCTCTTGGATCTGCTCAGTGCTATACAATAGCAGATGAGAAGGTAAAGAATGGGTGAAATCTCTCAATTTAGTGCCAGAGGGCAAGAAGGAAACAGAAGAAGCAGAATGCGATCACGAGAACTTCAGTGACTCCCGCGTGTTTGAGAGTGAAGATTGTGCCCTTCTTGTGAGGATTCGTCGCCTGAACATTCGCATTTATCACTGATTTGAATGATGAAATCAACCTTGGCGACTCGATCCTCAATGGTGAGAATGGCCTTTCTCGCTCCGGACCAGGCGTGAGGTCCTCGAATGCGATAGAAGTAAGAAGAAGACGGGGCGATGAGAGCGTGAATGGCCATGAGAGGATCGAAGGGAAGATAGGAGAACCTCGAGGAGAGGAATGATCGATAAACAGACCAATAACGACAAACCAATAAGGAGGTACGCATCCGATGTACTTAGCGAGTTCGTCCATGTACGGAATGTAGTCGACCTGAACATTCAATTCACTGATTGATTCCTTCTTAGAATTCCAACCTGAATGGTGTGTCTCCTACTCTTCACGTATCGTCCATCCATATCGTTGTGCTTCTCTTCGACAAGAGCCAGTCGTTCTTCCTGTAATTACTTCATTTCCTTTTTTTGATGTTTAGGAAACCAACCATTGTTGGCAGTTTCGATCTGCCAGCCAACACATCGAGCACGACTCGGGCCTGCATCTCGGCTATGGGCATGATCGAACCGTACGGCTGCAATGAAAACGTTTGCTTTAATTTGTCTTATTTTACTAGTAGTTTAGCCATCCCGCGACCATACCTGAATGAGTCCGATAATACCGAGAGTGTCGTGTTCACACGAGAGAGGGAAAATGTACTCGAAGAGATCGACCATGTTGTCTTTCACCTGAGTTTATCATTGAATGTTTGCATCAAGAACTTCATCTTACCGTCACAAGTTCTCCCCTCTCCAGAATGGGAAATTCGAATGAGTATCCAGTGGCGACGATCACCGTATCCACTTCATCCACTTTAGTTCCATCTTCAAACTCCAATCCTCGTTCGGTGAAAATAGTAATCTGAGGTTTGACTCTGATGGTTCCGGCAGCGATTCGATTGGGAAGCTCGTCGTTGACTGTGGGGTGCGCTCTAAAATGGATTTTTTTAGTTTCTAGCGGTCACTAGAATCAGATCTATTTAGTTTGTGACGAACTAATGTTTTCAAAGGGCCAGAAATGGAATATCTACAATCTGGCTACCATTCAGGAGAAACAGAATACTGTACCCGAATACGCCGTGGGCTGGTTTGAGTCGATAGAGATCGTGATCGAATCGACGATTGAGTTGCCATTGAAGAACTAAGTTCGTGAACCAAAGAGGAAGTCGCTGTAATGTCGTTTTCACTTTCCTTTCGTATTGTCATTTGGATTTGTACCGTTCTGAAGAACTCGAAGAATCTTGTGTTGAGGGCGCAATCGACAGGTCTTCCATAGTCAAAGATTCGATTGAATACCCACGTGCCTCGTCGAGTCACCAAGTACACCTAAGATTGATTGTTATCTAGTGTGATATTTTGAAGTTGTAGTATCATAAATCAGCTGCGCCATGCTAGCGAAGGTGTTTTTATTCAGTGATGATTAAAAGTGCGCATAAAATACGATTGTCGTTACAGTGAACTGGTGAGTTCGTTGGGCTAAATCACGTCCCATTTTATGGATTAGATTAACTCCATGAGCTCATGCTTAATCTCTGATTTCCTATTGTATCGCCTGTGCGTGTTTCCTCTGTTATTCCTCGACAGTCTTGTATCAACGTGTGCTCATAGACTGTCACCATTGTACGCTCTCGAAAACAATCCCATTGCAGGTGTTACTGAAGGCCGTCTCTATTAGCTCACAAGACAGCCGGAGATAATATTCACTGTTCGACCGTATTTAATTAGAAACATGACGAGCAATCGAACGATGTTTCTCACAAACTTCCTCAACAGAAATATCACCGACGAATTTCGACCTTATTTCGAAATCATTTACGGTCTAGAGGTAAGGAAAAGATGATGATCAGTGCATAACATCCCTTGAAGACCTTCTTCCTAGTTTTATTTCCACTTGTTTGCTTCCCCATCATAAATGCGGCATGGAGGACTACTTCTTATCACAGAAATGTACGCCTTCTATCTATTCAACTCAAAGTCCATTCTTTAGATTCGGCTACGAATAGTCATTAGCTGCCTACATACCCTAACCTACACTACCGCTCGGTTTACTGTTCTTTGTCATCAATACTTCGACTTTGGAGGTGACTTTTTTGTCTCAATGAAACCCCTTCTAAATGCTGCTCCAGGACATGACCTCATCGTTGTGTGCAGTATGATTCGTGAAGGATTCATCAGCTATGCCCTTGTCTCGTATGTTTCATTGGGGGAAAAGGGGCGATGTTTCAAATCTTTGCAGTGTTTCGATGAAAGCATTCGATCGCTTCATTGCCATGAGAGCCTGGTCTTGGTCAGTTCAGTCCATTTTTTAAAATTACATTCGTTGTATTTTAGGTATGAAAGCGGTAAATTCGGCACTTTTCTGCTGTTTTGCTTTGAAGAAGTCGCTGTGTTTTTGGTTGCATGCATGAATTCCTTTTTAATAGTATTTGGTTGGTTTCTTCAATATTACAAATATCTCAACTTTCTGACTTTCCAGGTTACATTCCTTTAGTCCCAAAGGCCTTTGTACTAATATCTCTTGCGTTAATCGGTCCTACTGTAAAAATGATTTTTTTCCCTCTGAACATGTCCTCTTCTTCAGTTATTCTCATCAGTTCTCTATGCAAATCGTCGCGCCATCGAAAGATCGAAAAGAGGCGGACATTCGTATTCAGTGGCAAGAACATTTCAATTGCAAGAGAACGTCGCCATTCTTTCGGTATGATCCAGTTCAGACAAAATTGAATGTCTAACTTTGAGTTGCTCGCTAAAACAGCGACTCCTCTAGTTGTCTTCATTACACCTGCATTCCTCTTCTTCGCAATCTATGCCTATCTTCCATACAATTCTGGCTACGATTCCATTCGATTCTTCTCAGTGGCACTCTACGATTTGTGGTTGGCAATGTGAGATCCATTTATTGAGCAGCGATTATTTGATGTTTCAGAACCTCGGTCGTTATCGTCCTTTGTCTTCCCTATTACGAGCCCAAGTTTGTCAACAATCTAAACTGTGCTCTAATTCGTTGTTCGATACGCAGTAATGCAGTAGAAAATGTGCCCAGGTGCATTCGGTATAATAATTCGGTCATTCAACCTCATTGTCTAGAAGAGATGACGCTCAACAAGTGACAAATGCCTACTTCGATTCACTCGCTCAATATTGGGAGAATCCAGTCTAGTTTGAAGCTTTTTGAAGTACGAAAATAAAACTACCTGTGCTTACACTACTACGCACTGTCCAGAATAAATAAAAGCGTTGTTCTTTGCGACATGTGGGAGAGATCGAACGAAGGAATCACCTGTTTGGCGATCTTCGACAGTTCAACTGCGACGTCTCCGCCACTGTTGCCGACGCCGATCACTGTGACGACCTTGTCTTCGAGACCTGAAATATGGCGAGCATTGTATTGGAAGATGTACAGCTCCTTGATAAGACGCCAGTGAAAGAGTTTTGAGAACACAGATGACAGCGTATCTGAACTCACGCACCCTTGTGATCCTTGTACGAATGCGCATGAATGATCTTTCCCTTGAATTCCCTCTGTCCCTTCCATGGTTGAGGCCAATGAGGAAGAGTGTGATGACCAGTACAAAGGAGAATTCCGTCGAAATTCTCAGTGAAACTCGTTCCCGATCTAAAAATTACAAAGTCAATGAATCGAGTAGCTCAATGTTTGCTTACTTGAGATCGTTCACAGTTACATTCCATCTTCCCGTCTTCGAGTAATCCGCAGCTCGCTCCACGTTTTGAACCTACAATTTTACCCTTCTTTTCTCTCTACTTTCTCTTTCCTAATGATTCTGTTATCAGTTGGAAGAATCGTTATCAGATGTTGTTCCTTTCCTTTCTCTTTTTCTCTTTCCTCTCCTTCCAAAATAACTAGAGAAAAGGAAGAAGTGCACGTCTTTCCATGCTTTCTAAGTGTATTTCAAGGCTGTGAAAACGGTTCACCTTGTGCCACAATTTGATGTACTCGTGTAGCTTGAAATTGTCGGCATAATCGACGAGGTACTGGCACATGTGACGATTGTGCATAAAATTGGCCTCTTCTGCTTTCGGAGGGAAATCGGAATAGGCTGTGAGCTCTTTTGAAGAATTGATCACTGTGGATTTCATCACGGATGATTCTGAATGGATAGATGATGGTCTGCTTCTCAGATACGATCACTGTAATTGTAAATGAGTCTGACCATCAGTCTCCTCTGGTTTGTATCTCCACAATCCTCCGATATCTCCTTGTCCTTCATAGCAAACCACCTCGAATCCGTAGAGCAACGCATGTCTGAAACAGAGGTGCTTGCTTTTTTCCGTTCCTGCAACTTTCACTATTCGTTGCAAAATAATAAAAATGTCCCTGCACAGTAGTTTGGGGCATTTTCCGTTCCTTGCTCAAAAACAGAATGTGTTCCCCTCTCTATTTTTTCTACAGGGCAGCGAATACCTCTCAGCTGGGAGAGATCTGATGTTTTGCGCCCCTGGTGGTAACTGGTTGATCTGCTAGCAAAGGTCGGAGGGATTATTGAAAGTGAAAGTGAGGAGGGCAAGAGACATAGCGGATGATCCCATGAGATCAGAAGGATCTCCAATAGAGAAAGTAATGATGACCTGATGGATGGAAGTCCTGCTGCTCCTGCTCCCACGACGCAGACTCTCTTACGACGTTCGTTTGTTTTACTCATCTGGAATGGGGACAAATAAGAACAACAAGAGAGCAGCAAAAATCGAACACTGCCCAGAAGAGTGCTCCCTCTAGGAATGATTGGCTGGGAATGATAACAAGAGGAGGAGGAAGAGAAGGGAGCATCTGATAGCATTGGAGGGAATTGAGTGTGAAATAAGAGAATAGAGAAGTCGAGAGGAAGAATGTAGGGAAAATCAAGAGAGGGGAAGTAGGGACGACTAGACTACAAGGATTGATCTCCTTACATTATCATGAGTAGACTCCGCAATGGGCGATTACTCGGGGACACACTGACTAGAGAGCGTTCTTCTTTACTGCCCTTCGAATATTTGGATAATCAACTTATCAATCAGATTCTGATCAAATCTCGAGCATCCGTGATGAAATGCTTATCGCATGATCAATTTCTCCGGGAGACTCGACAGTGAACGTGATTCAACAGAAAGAGTCAGCCCATCCAACCCGGCGGTTGTTTGAACTGAGGCAAATGAGCAGAGAGGATAATTGCCACCCAATCAAGACTGACCCCATTCGACTCGTGCTAACGACTCTCATTTCATATGCTACAACCAATTTCAACGTGAAGATGAGATTGATGAGACGCACAATGTGCTGTGTTATCCCTTCAGTGGTCGGGGAATGGAAAGGGCACGTCGAATGAGTGCCCTTTTTAGGTGAGTATACAATTATGAGGATGAAATGGGACGCGAATAGGCACAAATGACAAATCTGTGGAGACGCCCTCAAGGAATAACAGAGTGAAGTAAGAGAGAACTCCCAGGGTAGATCACTGATGACTCCAGCTGAGTTAGAGGGAGAGGGGAGAGAGGGATCAAGGGAGTATAGCCAAGCCTCCTCTGATCTCATTCAACCATAATAGACATGAATGCAAAACTAAATAACGACTTTGATCATGAATGGGAATTCTTTATTTTAGTAACATTTAGTACCCATGATAATTAAGAGAAATATTATTTAAATTAATTGATAATGCCGCAAACAAACAATAATTGGATCAATTATTAATTTCAATTTTAACAGCTTCTCAATCCGAGTCGACATCAGGAATGATTCTCTCTACAATCTTACTGATGTTAATTCCCTCATTCTTATTGACTGAATCGGGGGAGTTCTTCCTCATTCTCTTGTAAATTACTCGATTCTGCAGTGAAATCGGACGTTTGACTCCATTCTTTCTGAAGTAGAGAGCGCACGAGCTGAAAGGGAATTATTGAGTCAGTTCCCGATAGTCCATTTATACCGTAATCCAATCAAAATCTATCGTACTCACTTGCACTCGATTCCTCCCTCCTCAGTCCTTCTCCAGAGAGTTGTCTCGCGAGTGCCGCAATTGGAACACGATGAGTTGTGATGGACGGGCGGCTGGAAAAAAATCGATTTTTGATCTCTTTATCAATTTGAATAACTTACAGTCTTGCGCTTCCGCTTCTCTTCACTGAACGTGGACGGGCCATTGGCCATTGCAGTGAGAACAGGCGGAGAGGAGAGAGACGACGAGGGCTGGAAATAGAGTTCACCATTTATTGATCAAGCAAATATGATCACAATGCTTACTGAGTCAATGTTTTCGGGAGTTGTGATGACTGGAGATTGCTTGAGAATAGCACTGAGCGTAGGAGTCGTCGATTTCTCAGGAGCGTCCAGTGGAGTATCCACTGGAGATGGCGAATCGGAATCAAGGAGGGTGAGGACCTGAATTGATTGAATACATTATCCGAACGGGAAATCTCTTCGGCTACCTTTGCCATTTTTCTCTTTTGTCCTCTCGACTGCTGTGGTTTAGCTGTCAGAAGAGCGACGAGGGCGGAGTTATTCAAAGGTTCAATCTCGTCATTGATCAGCTGAAGTTCAGCCTTGGCTTTCGCAGGAATAGCCTGAAAAGAATTAGTAAAAGGTGTGACCTTAAGGGCTACCGTAATCATGATCGGTAGTCTTACCTGTTGGCACATAGCAAGAAGAAAGTCTATTGGGGATATGACTCCGTCTGATTCCATCTCGAGACTGAAGGGGGGAGGCAGTGAGAGAGGAGTGACAGATGATTTAGTCTTGCGAGTGAGTGTTGGAGCTTTCCTGGGCAAAGCAGAGGCCTGAATTTAGCGTTTTTGTAATGGTAACGGTTACATTAGGGACATAAAACAAAGACTAACCTTTGGTGTCTTCTTGCGTTCTCTGGTAGGTCTAACGGCCGTATCGATAGTGGATGGAGACAGGGATGAGAGAAGTGAGGAAGACATTCTGAAATGATGGGGGGAATGGAAGGTGTTCAATGAGAAGGAGAAGCAGACAGTTCCGAAATGAGTCGAGCGAGTGACTGATTGGAAGGGAATTGAAGAATGGATCCTTCTTATAATGTAGGCTGACCATGGCTACTTCCGATCTCAGATGTGATCATAAACCTCATCCTCCTCTCGTTCGTCACTTGCCACAGGGTAATATCAAATTACATGGACTTACTTAAATGATCATCAGATCGGAAGACCAACTCTCGAGAGGGATAATCACGACTGATTTCTTGAATTCCGAGCATGAAGTAGAGGTGAGACACGGATGATGGAGATGTCGCTTGAAGTACAGCAAAAATGAAGCGAGTTGGATTTTTTTAAACATTAAAGTTGGTTTCTGCAGAAAAAAAGTGGTGGAGTCGACGACTGCAGCTGCTCTCTCATTCACGAGAGAAAGTATGTTCATGTTTCGATGTGACCGTGGAGTAGTAGCGGTGCTAAGGGTCAAATGCCATTTCGTTCCTTGCCTAATAAATCAAAGAAATGAATCGAAGAATTAGCTATTCACGCTATTTTTCATAGCGTGGTCATTTAATTGCACATTGAGAATCAAATTTCTCGGTTCACATCTTGCATTGTGCATTGCCTTTCCATTTCATGAGGAAAATATGAAGCGTAGACGCGTGATTGCGTCCATTCCGTTGTTTCGTAATCCCTCATACCGATCTCTATCAGTTCCTCTCTGTCTCCATGGAGAGACGTAGCGAGAAAAGTTCATTTTCGTGCAAGGTTTGTACCTTTGAGAGAGGAGAAACAACGGATACACTCTAACACAACGTGGCCTTCTCTCGTCCCTCTTCGCTTCTCACACTCTCTCACTAAACTTCCCGCGTGTTTCCCCAGTAGAATCCCTCGAGTTTCGAGTCTCTGCTCTAGTTTGTGGTGTGTTTTGAGGAGAGAGAGAGAGGAGGGAGAAGGAGAGGGGAGGTATAAAGAGGGAGAGAAGGGAGAAGGGGCATTCGACCCAGAAACAACTCTTCTGCCATGCCTTCCTACAAACTCAACTACTTCGATGCTCGCGGACTCGGAGAGGTCAGGAAATTGCCTTTATCATAGCCTTTTTCTTGCCATTTATGGGCAATACAATGAGGAATAACAATTATTTACTCCAGGTGTCTCGTCAAATCTTCATTCTCTCGGGAACTCCCTATGAGGACAACCGCATCCCCAGAGACCAGTGGCCTGCACTGAAGGACAGTGAGTGAATCTTCCCTCATTTAAGGCTTCAAAATAGAGAAATAACTTCATTTTCGCCTTGCAGAGACTCCCTTCGGCACTCTTCCCGTCCTCGAGGTCGATGGCAAGCAGATTCCTCAGTCTCTCGCCATCGCCAGATATCTTGCCAAGGAATTCGGTTGGTCGCCTCTTCCCCTTTCCCAGTTCTCTCACGCAATGTCAACAAACACTCGAAATGTTTCGAAAACGATGCGGAACTTTCTCTCTGCGGACCATTGAACACTTCAATTCCTCAGGTTTCTACGGCAAGACTCCCTTCGAGTCAGCGTGGGTCGATGCTCTGGCCGATCAAATGAAGGATTTCCTTGCTGAGATGCGTCCTTTCTTCGTCGTTGCAATGGGAATGGGAGAGGGAGACAAGGACAAACTGAAGGCTGACGTCGCCCTTCCCGCCATTGAGAAGCACTTCGGAGTGTTGGAGAAGACTGCCAAGGTGAGCCATGTATTAGTTGATTGGACACGGCATTTCTTTCTTTCTCTTCTCATCACTCCTAACCGACGATCTCTTTCAGGCAAATGGATCGAACGGTCACTTCGTCGGTTCTTCTCTCACATACGTCGATCTTCTCATCGCGGACTTCATCAATTCCGTCGAAGGATTCCTTCCTGGCTTCACTGCTCCTTTCCCTGCAGTCTCTGCAGTGAAAACGAAAGTGGACAATCTTCCCAAGATCAAGGAATGGATCGAGAAGAGACCTAAGACTGTCACCTAATTGACCATCACTCAGTACTACGATCTCACATTCCATTGTCTATTACCAAAGATAAATATTGCATTCAGATCTTGAGTTACTCATTGCGGGATAGTTTTCAAGCCAACAGATTATTTGTGATCGAATAGATGTAATTCCGAGAATTCAATACAGAGACAAGCTACTAATACGATAGAGATCAGTTGCTTTATGCATTAAGATAATCCACCCGTGAAATGCAATCAGTTCCTTGAATGTTTGCGACCCTTCAAGCATACGGCCTCAGCCATTTCCACGCTGCTATCCACAGGATTGTGCCCACGATGTAGATCGATCCATTGATGATGTTGATGAGATTGAGACCCGTCGAGGCGAATACTGCACTGAAAGAAGGAAGACGTTATCTAGAGTGAAAAGGAAAATTTGACTGACGCTCCGTAGAGAGGACCAACGATCTGCACGATGTCGTCGACTATGACGAAGAGAGACTGCATCAGATTCTAGAAAATGCATGAATTATTGCAATTTGTTTTATTTGAGATACCTGATCCAAGTTGCCGATCATCTTCGAGTAGATCGTGTCCAAACTCAATGCTGCTGATGGAATTGCGAAACTGTTCGTGACTATCAAAATAATCAGGAATGGAACGATATTGACGGCCTGAATCTAATTCAATTTAGACCGTAACATGATTCATCCTTTACCAGTTGTCGATCACACCATGAATACTCGAGTGGATTGCACCCAGTTCGAGTTGTTTCTGAATGGTTCGCTGATTCTTGGATTGGTCTCTGATGCTCACCATTGAATGGCTGCATGTGATTGGAAGAAAAAGGAAATGGATACGTGATTACGTAGCCAATGATTATGACTACGTTGGAGAAAACATAGAGCACCCGACAGCTCACGCTGGAAAAAAATGGATTGAAAAAAACAAACAAAACATGCTTACTGTCGTCCCAACTTGCATACGAAAAAGAGTATGGATAATGCGAGAGCCAGCGATGCGACTACAACCTGAACAGAGATCATGGATACACACACATCTCTCGTAGATTACTTGAGCGATAGCCATGATCAGTACTGTTGTCTCGCCAGGAAAAGAGTACATCACTGTCATTACTGGTCCGGCCACTCTAAAATGATTAATGCCTATTTGGAAACACACATCGCACACATACGCGGACATGGTAGATGGATCGAGATCGGAGACAACTTTCTGGAAGATGACGAGAGTTATGAGAATCCATGGAAGATTTAGAGATCGAAGTTGAGAGAATCGGGCGCGAATTGCAGCTATTGAATATCCAGAAGAAGAACCTTCTCCTCTCTTCAATTCATCATTGGGATCATCGAGAACGACGATGATGAGAACGATGGCGATCACGTTTGTGATTGTTGCAAACCAGATGGGAGCTAGAAGAACGTCGTTCTAATTATTATGTGGTTTCAGATAAATTACCAGTAAAAATGTTCAGATTGATGTTGGGATAAATAATTCTCGCGCCCGGGTATGGAAGACCGGCAAAGCTGATCTGAGCAACTAGAAATGAGACATTAAACAATGTAGATCTGAGAATATCTCACGAGGCCCAACAATTGCAGACAGCACTGAGGCTCCGGTCTGGAGAGCGTACGCTGTTGATCGATTCTCTTCTGAGGTTACACGGGCGATGTAGCTACGAAGAAGAGGAGAAGTTCCTGAATAACTTCCAGTGATCGGATGATGGACAATGAGATGCTCCTTACCGAATCCGACACCGAAGAGAAGATAACAAACGAGCATCCACCATCGACGATTGGAGGGAAGAAACTCGACGAAGATGTACATGACACTGGCAACGAGAGTGATGCACCGCCCAACCAGCATCGGGATTCTGAGAAAAACTAATAAATTCATTCATGCTGATGTACTCACTTGATCCCAGATATCTTGTACGCCCAAACACCAAAGACAAAAGCGAAAACGGCATGACCAGCCTTGCTCACTGCAGTTGCACTGCCGAAGAAGGAAGAGGTCGCGTCGTGATCGATCTAAGACGTAGAATTTCGGAAAGCCATCAGTGAAATGACTGACCGTTGCCATGTATGGCCACTCTCCCACAGCAAGCATACTGTTCTGGACATTGCAGAGGAAAGTGAGAATAACTGCGACCATTGGTCTCTTCCATTCCACCCATGTCCATTTCTTCAAATTATCAAACTCGTAAGTTATTCCGTAAAGTCGAACCTTCGTGTCGGTTCTTTCCACTCCAGATCTGTCGTATCCATTACTGCAACAGCCACCACAACCCATTCCCGCCTGGAAAAGAGCGAACAGTTCGAAAATTGAAAGTAAACGCGATAATAGTTCAAGATGCGGAATGCGGACTAAATTGAGGTAGACGAAGCCTATTATATGGCGAATAGTAGCTCTCCTCTGACTCAGCAAACATGGATGAATCAGTTCTCACTGTGACTTCTCCTCTCTCTATGCACCCAACAAGTGTGCAAGAGTAGGTCCCTTTATCCCACGTGTGCCCAACTAGGTCTCTAATTACGGATTGAGTGTGAATGCAAATCTCTTTTGATATTATG